>JAYRBT010000042.1:15471957-15483445 GCA_036023395.1 Myiotriccus ornatus | reverse complement strand
CCGTCCTGTCTGCGTTTTTCCTGGGGATCTAGCACAGAGACAAGGACCCCTTTGGTGCTGCGTGTCCCATCTCCACAGCGGACTGCGGCAGGCATGTAAATGCATTTAGGAGTGGTTGAGATTTTTTATGCAAAAGGACTGATGGATAATGTCCTCTTGGAAAGTATTAATACATGTTAATAAAAAGGAGTCATAACAATAAATAGGAAAATTCTATCCTTATAAAAGCTTTATTCTTTTCTCATTCCTCTGTATTTTCTCTAAAATGAGATCTTGACAGAGGAGACTATTTGTGTCTTGCTCTTAATGGGCTCTCAAATACGCCATTATTAGGAAACGTAATGAAGTTCCTCCCCTGTGTCCAATTCATTTTTATTTGTTTATTTTAGGGATGTAGAAAGGGCTGAAATTTGCCCCTGTGAACTTTATGGAATAATGGATCATTTCCTCTAATTGTTTTCTTTTTTTGTTGTTTACAAAAGGAGGACAACTTAGTAGACATTCTGTAAAGGCCCAGGGATGTCATTATGTCTGTTGCTATTCATAATTGGATATCTCCATGTAATTTAAAACTATTAATTAATGAAATATAAGAGTACAAGTAAACAAAACATTTTCATGAGATGGAAGGGTTATTTTCATCTCTTCAGAGAACAATTGATATTTCTTGATGAAAATATCCATTGTGTTTCTTCAGGGTATTTAATAACAAGAGTGAGGGAAAAGGAAAGACAGTGAAAGAGGTCAAGGCGTGATTGATTTTATGTGGGAACAGTCAATATTTTTAAAGACTCAGTGATAATCTCAGAATACAGAACCCTAGAGCTTTTGTTTTTCTTTAAGACATTCTTTTACTTATGGTATGACCTGCTCCTGTGGATATTCTCATTTGTTTCAGATTCTTTCATTACTGTCTTGCATATATTTTTACAACATTGTAAAATGTTGTAAATGTAAGGTGGTGTTTGTATAGTGTAATGGCCAACTAGGATGTGTATGTCATCTACATACATTATTGCATACATAATTTGATTTCATCAAAATGACATAACTTGGTTTAAGTCTATATTTGCCTTTCAGAAACTTGGAGAGTGCTTTCAACCTTTACTTTGGAAAGGTAATTCACTCATTCAGACCTATTTACTTGTTCCACTTTCTCTTCTTAAGACATTCATTTACTACATATTAAGGTAATAATTTGATGAACTGAACATAATAGAAGTAGTACTGAGCAGAAATTTTATTGTATAGCCTCAAAGCTTTACTGATCTGGAGCTGGGAATACGAGGAACATAACACTGGACAGAGGGGCAATGCTTGTATTCCTTTAATCACAGGTTAGATGCATGGCTTATTCCCTCATATATCTAAAATAGCTTAAAACTGTTTTATATTTAACTCCTGTACTTCATTGTAGCATAACTATGCTGACAGGAAAACATGTACTGAAAGTTCCCCATGCCCTTCTGCAACATTTTCCAGAAAGGAACAATGATACAATTTTCAGAGAAAATCTTTACAACCACATGAAAGTGTATGTGAACTAGTCTGTGATGACAGTGTTTTTTCAAATCAGCTGGAGAATATCTGGGAATGAGATCCCATATCAATTGTAGTTTACTTGCTATTGAGCAGTATGAAGTATTGTGTGAAGAGATTTGAATGGGTCTTGAAAGAAAAGGCGCAAATCCCTAACTCTTTTAAGGATTCAGAGATAAATGCTTAAAATTTATAAGGCGACAGTTAAGACATTTCTTCCCAGAAGTTCATGCAAAATAACCACACAGTGACTACTGTGAACACCATTTTGCTATTCCTGCTTACCTGGGGCTCAGGACTCCATAAGAGGTTGACTGCAAGGCTCAGTGTTACCATGTCAAAGCTGTTTTACACACTCGCACACACACACATGCACAAACGTACCCCCTTTTAAACATGAAAAAAAGAAAGCGGTACAGGAAAAGCTCCCAAAAGACATTAGGAGAAAGGCGGTGATCCTTGAAAGTGAATGGGAAAACAGAAAACAAGATCCCAAGAGTAGGCAGGAATGCAATTATACAAAATCCTTGAAGTCAAGCTGGAATTCCTATACAAACAAGGGGAGTAGAGGAATTATTTAAATTAGAGCATGATGTAATCTATGTAAATATGAGTAGAAGAGACCTACCAGGATGATTACGCATTAAAATAAATCATGATTTTATCCAGCAAAGCAAATTATATGAATCCAAACCTGATACTTATGAAATACAAACTAAGCATAGCATTACTGAAATAACACCAAGGAATTTCATATTTTACTAACAAGAATATGTAGCTGTGACACTTCTTGCTTTATAAAGTGCTTTCTAAGAAAATATTCTTTTTTAATGCTATAACAGTGAGACATGCCCCACTTCACATGTTCATGTAATCTAGAGAAATAAATAATGCAGAAACAAGCCAGTAATTAAGTGAAAGAAAAAGAAAAGGCAAAGAAAAATCATAAAGATTCCAGCATGATACAGAATGAAAGTGTTTGGGGTCAAGTCTCTCCTGGTATGGGAGCTTAAGTCATTGGTCTGTTTTACTCTGTGAGGCGCTTTGGTGTTGTCTCTGGCTGGACTTAATGAAGGAGTCAAATTGTGTGATCAAGTGAAGATCAATTCATAAACAGAAAACCAATGTATTTTTCTCTGGTTTGACTGTAAACTAGATTAATTTTTTACCTTGCATTGCAAGTAATTAATAAAATTAAACCAGAGAAATATTTTTCTTTTTTTTAGTTAGTTCGTTCATTTTTCAAATAAACGAGACCAAGAAATAGGTCAATGTATATTTAACTGTAAGTAATTCTGAGGACAAACCAGGAATTCAGATGTACCAATTGGCATTGATATTAGGGGTCCTGACACAAATCACAGACACTCTAGGATCCTAAGTGGAGAGAAAAGTTATCCACACTGCAATCTTGGGGTGAAGTTAAATCTCTTATCCTTTTGTTTCCTCTCCTCCAACTTTCTCCTTCTATATCCTTCTTCCTTTTTTCCTTCTTTTCCTTATCTGTTTCTCTCTGGAATTTTTTTCTTAAAATGAAAAACTGTGTCCTAAAATTTTATTGTTAATGAAAAAACCTGCATCCAAACTGCTTGCTTTTCTCCTCATTTCAAACTGTATGACAGTTTACCCAAACTATGCCTTTTTCTATCACTCTACATAGGTTAATAGAGACTAATGTATAAATAGTCTAAAATATTGAATGTTATAATTTGAAGACCAAAAAAAAGATTTGAAAAGAAAATTTAAAAGTAATGTTATGGTAAGAATTCCTTGACGGTTACCTGTGAAAATATCCAAGGTAAAAAGAACCCACAATTTTCTGTCTTTTTAAATACTTTCTGGATGTCCTCTTTCAGAGTATCTTAGAATTTGTTAACTTTGGTGTACTGAGAAAAATTACTTAAAACCTGCCACCCTCAGAAAATTAAATCTGTTGTATTTGGTACATGAGAGCATTCAGCTAAAAATTTTTCCATTTAGTATAGTTTTATTTTCCCATTTATATTTCATCATTGATCAACAAAACAGGGAAATGATCTTCAGATACATTTTCATATCTCCAAAACTACTTCTGTAGTGTCGGAGTCTGGCTTTCTCAGGGATTACTTAGGTTATAGCCATACAACTTTAGGCTTAATTTTCATGGAAATTACTGTTGCTTCCACAAACTTTCTTTGATTTTTTAATACTAGTTATGATAAGTCTTTCATTAGCTAGAGAGAAAGCTAGTCCATGGTTTGCTGCTATTATATATTATTTCCATTGAATACATATTTCAGTATAATTCAGTGATACATCAGTCATAGGTCTATCCTTTGCAGTGGTTATAACAATGCAAATCAAATATGTCTTCCAGCATCTATGTTTATTGTTGTGACACTGAATTCTTAAACACTTAGTGTCCACCAAGAAATGTTGCCATACCTGTTTCCTAGCTGCAGTCATTTTCCTTATGAAAGTATTAATGGAGTTCAGGAAAACTGCCAAAAATTACCTCTAAGTTTCAAAGTCACCTTTTCTGAGTGGAGTAAGTGGAATGGCTCAAAACCTATGAGACATTCCAAACCATTTTGCTGGTGTTTACCAAAATAGAACATTTCTTTTGTATATGCAGAACTTTCCCCATAAAAAATTATTTTCATCCATGGCTTTTCATCAACACCACAGAGAGAAATTAAATTGAATATGTCTATGGCCATACATATCAGCTCTTGAAATATAATTGCCTCAAGGCAAGTATTTATTGAAAAATATGAAAATTATTGTGACTAGTGGATGAGATTCCCCTGTTGTTCACTGATTACTCAGCATACTGTCCCTCTAAGCTGTGCCCTCATCAGCAATCATATTTGTTTGCAGACTTCAAGCCTTCGCTAGATAAATAGATGGGTGAGAGGTACAGAAACAAAGATCTAAAACTATCTTTTTCAAGGCCTTGGGCTTGTAAACAGTTCTAATGTGCAGAACAAAACAGGATACTTGTTTAAAGCCTCACTGGATCTGCTCCAAGGCATTCTTCTCATGCATGACATGGTCTGGGACACAGTTCTGCATGAACAGCACCCTGTCTACACTTATCTGAGGTCACTTGCTATCAACCCCAACGAGTATGCCACATGTAACACAAACATGTAATTCTCTCTGCTTCTGTTTTTTCCTCAAAATGACAGTGATCTCATGACAGCTGGCCTAAAGGAGATGTTATTACTTCATCCTTTGAAGTGGTTTATAAGCTGGGGAGACTGAACTTCCTTTCTCCCTTTCGCAGAGATATACGCACTCACACAGATATACACAACATCAGTATTTGTTAATTTAAGCTTCTGAACAGAATTTAAACTGAACCTAAAATCTAAATACAGTCCCTCAAATTTCAGAAAAACAGTAACTGCAGTACAGGGTGTTTCAGTGCTAGTACCAAGGTGACGTTTTAAGTCCTATGGAAGCATATTCTACCTGCCTAATTTAAGCACTTAAATTTAAGTGAATTAGATTTTCTTGTGAATACTTGAACTACATCTAATGATGTTATGTTTAAAGAACTGCTACTAGACACGTACAATTTGAGTTTAAGGTGGATACCTATGTTAGATTGGATCGTACCATGTCTTTTTTTTGCCATGGTGAGGTGAGTGAAAATCAGGAAACAGGTCATCAGCAAGGTTTGTAATGCATGCATCTAAACAGTTGGTTATTTACATGAAATAAATGTTCAAACAAAAGAATATCATAATCAATCTACTTCACCTTGGAGGAAAATCCATGAGATCCAACTGTCGACTTTTTTGCCTGGAAGTTGCTGCCATTTTTCTCCTCAAGACTACAGAACATTACATGGTTGTGATAAAGGACTTAGTATTAACAGAGATATTTAGACAGAGAACTGAGAATGAAAAGCTTGTATAGCAGATTGTCTGATATCTTGTCATTCTGTCACCTGAGAATGACAGCCTAATAGGTTGTAGCAAAAGGCAAGGAAATTTCATTCTGAAAAACATCAGCAGCCCTCGTACATCTGTTAATTAAAGCAATATGCCAGTGTTCCTCTCAGGCATTCAGTGAATCAGTGTTAAGCAAATGTGACACATTTTCACTGCTTCTGTAATAGAATTGGAGGTAACACATTTATTTATCAGGTGGCACCGATCTACACTTCCCTGTCTGAGGAGGGGGTTTGATTGTCACACCATCACTGTCTGGTCTAGGTGTGACTCACTGAAGATTTTCAATCTGTTTCAGTGAAGTTATAAAACAGCACATGGACCCCATTTCTCCAGGAAAAAACTGAAGCACTGTTTGTGCCTTGGATTTGGTTATCAGCATTTTTGCTTTATATTTTAACAGAACTGCTGAAGAGTAATAGTTTCAGGCAGTAGATCTTCAATATAAAGACTTCTTTACTCCAGATACAACGCAGGGTTTCATACAAATTTCTATTTCAGTTCTAAAGTAGGGCTCATGATTCTGACATTTTGCTTTATTTTCAGCGCTAATAGATGGTTTTAAAAGAGTTCTACCTGTGACTGATGGCAAGAATCTAACTCCAGAGACTTAAGTTAAGTGCCTTTAATCCTGATTGTTAATCCTCAGAGAGGTCTGAACCAAGAAAAATCCAAGTTCAGTCTCTTTCCCAAAAAAATCCAAAGCATCATTTTAAGGAGAATATTATTGCAAAATATTAATATAGATTACAGCATATAAACAAAAAGCAATGCGATCTAAACATTGCATAAAGGAAACACATAAAGTTGACAATAGTTTAACAAACTGAACAGAATGACTGAAGATGGAAGTTCTAAGATACTGAGAAACATTTTTATCAAACCCCTCAGTACACCAACCAGGTCTGCAATTTCTTCCCTTACCCAGGGCTTTGACTGCCAAGATCATTACTGGAATGAAATAGCAGTATAATCTTGGATCAGACTATTGTGAAAATTAGCAAGATTGTGGTAAAGAGCTGTAGAAGTCTTGTGGAGTCCCACCCCATTGGCTTAGGAGATGTAGTTATTTCCAAGCCCTTGCCTTTGCCTGAGCTATATATTTGCATCTCTATTACCTTGCTAATTCCAACCTTACTTTGCTTAGGCTGGACCTCAGTCCCCTACTAGGTTTGTCTGGAAGTCAGTAGGCATTTTTTTGCCTGTTGTTACAGTCCCCAAAGCTTCCTTGCTTCACTTATGTGCTCTATGGGGTGACAGCTCTGCTGTCACCCTGGGCTTCCAGCTCTTCCTCCTTTGCTGAGTAACTTTTCCTGGCTTCTATCTGGCGTGCTAAGAGCCTGCGATGAATGATGAATGATGAAACAGAAGTTTCACTACACACAGAACTCTGTAAGACAAGTAAGTTCCACCAGCAGGTGGAAAACCCCTCGTGGCATGAGGGTCAGCAGAGCACTGTTGCAGAGCAAAGCTGATGTTAGTCTGCAAATACCACAGAAAAGCAATAACAGTGATAGACAAGCAGCTGCCTCTGACTTCATTACCTAATCTGCAAGAAGACAAGATGCAACTTCAGTGTCAATTTTAACCTGAGGATAGTCTAATGTCAAAGGAAAATAATAAATAGTGCTTCTGCCATTTCTCACTTATCACCATTTTATGTTGTTATTCTTTCAGTTTCTCTTCTTGACCTATTAGGCTAAAATATTTCAGCTAGTCAGTGTAGCTTCTAAAGTATTCAACTGATGATTTCTATAAGGCATTCTAATATTCACTGAAAAGTCTAGGAATGTCTGTAAGCCACCAAGTGGATCTAAGAGGAGACTCTTCTGTGTTTGTACAGCACCTGCATCTCTTGACCAAGTCAATTATAAGCAGCTCCTAAATGACACTTAGGCCAACAGTGTATGATTAATGGAGAGAAACAGACTTGACTGAACTATTAACGCTTTGTAAACACAGAGCAGGAGTGTGCCAGTACTTGTCTGCAGTAACTTTTGACAATCAATTTTCAGAGTCTGCAGAAGGAAAGAAAAGAGTCTAGTCATGAATTTCACATTTCCTTGCTATACCTCTCACCCATAAATAAACAAACAAGCAAACAAGAATTCTACAGTTTAAAACTGGTTGCTTTTCTTTACTGTCTGGTCTAATATTTTGCGCCTATTGCAAAGCATAAATCTGAGGCTCCATTTTCTTTTAAGTAGTCAGTATGTCGATGTGCTTTGATACAGCCACTCTTGACTTCGAGTAGATCAGCTCCACCAATGTATCTTAGGTTGTTGCTTTTAAAGGAATGCAGATGGTGTCTTTTCTTGAAATGAAGTGATATAAAAACTCATGTGAATAGGTCTTCTACAAGATGTAGTCAGAAACCTTCAGAAAAATAACACCCTTAAAAAGTAAAACTAGTCTTTTTAAGAGATTTTACCTTTTATGAACTTCAAGCATCATTTGCTTTCTATTGTTAAGAGAAGTGACAGCACACCATGGTTATTCTTAGATAAATGCTCTATAATTACTATAAATTGTTGTGCAAATGTGGCAAAGGATATCAGTGTTTTGAACAAAAATATGATGTGGCCTTTCCTCAAGGTGAATTTTTAAAAATAGCATAAATGCTGACAGTACAAGGGAAAAAAAAAAATCTGGTCCCAGCACATCTTTGCAAAATGATCTCATATGATGTAATCTCGGAAGCTCATAGACAATGAATCACAGCTAGTATTTTGCATGTGATGCTGAGAGATAAACAGGAAAATAATCCTTGCAAGAATGAAATCTCACAATGAAATATGAAAATACCCATGTGAAAATATTGTGAAAGTTTCAATTTTAAACAAGAGCCAGATAACTAAAAATTAAAGATGAAACATAACTGATTTGATGGTGCTGGTGGTAAAATTACAGGATGACTACACTTAGAGTGGATTAATTAATCTTTGTAATAGAGCACAGATGTCCAACAACTCATTCTGGGTATTCAAGTGAGCAAGTTGTGTGTAAAATACTACCTTATCAGTTTAAATCCCTGGTTTGTAAACATGTGATTTACTACCCTAGAATCTAATGGGATGACTCTACTCTTTCCTCATGGTAACAGTCAAAATTTAAACCACAGCAGTAAAGAAATTAGAAGTCTCAGAGTGATAATATCTTATTGCTGAACACTTCACATGCATTTGCAAACATTTTTAGCATCTCACTTGCACTCTGAAGGTGTCTCAAACCAACAGTTTTTCTGAAAGATTCATTTATGCCATTTAATGAGAACTCTTTCTATGTGCCCCTCTCTGAAATCAAAATTTGTGTTAGGCAAACCACAGAGCTACACTAAAATTTTGACAAAGAAAATGATCAGTATCTAATTTTGAGTTCTTCATTTCCAGTTTTTAGCTATTTCTGAAAATTAGTCTTATTATTTATTTATATGGGAAATATGAAGAATTTGCATTAAACCATGATTTTTTAAAAATGATGTGTCCTTACACTGAGCCCCATTTGGATTGGAAATCTGATGTAACATTGGATGAAATACCTGAGAAGTCACCATTAGGCAAGAATGGAGCAAGCTAAGTATAAAGTCTTGGGTCTATGATGTAGTTGTTGAATTATTTTCCTAATTTGGAAAATCACTGTAATGTACTATTGAATCTTAAACCAGAAAAAAAGTAAATTTCAGTAAGTATTTAAAATTTCAGCAATTATTTCCATATAAAATATTTCTAGATTATTTCCAAATATGTATTTCTAATGTTCTGTGCAATGTAGTTATACATAAATCTTGTAGCAAGTTTATCAGGTATTTTTTTAGAAAACAAAAATATGTTGTGCCAAGATGCTCAGACTGTATTTTACATGTAACATTATTCACTGACTAAGTCAGTATATATATGATTGTTTATATGGTAACTCTAAATTTTCGTAATTTATATAGATTCTCAATGCAGTTAAACATCTAATGTCCATCAATAAAATAAAAAAATAAACTATTTCCATTAAGACACCTGATAGTGTTAGATAGTATAACATCAGATTTAACTTGAGATTAGATAGTTAATAGTTATATTACTAACACAAAAGTCACAGAAGAAAAAATATCTTGTGTTCAAAATTCAGAATTTTAGAATTTAAAATTTCTGAGGTTTGTTTGTGAGTTAACTTGTTTTGTAAAAGGAAATAATTTCATTTTTCTGTTCTATGGGTTTTTTCTGCAAGTCTCAAGTTTATGTTTGCCAGCATCCACAGAATTACTGGCAGCCTTGCAAAACCTGAGATAAATCACTCTTATGAGTGATCCTCATCCAGTAAAGATGGTGAAACAAAAATATTTTGATAATTCATTTTTCTTAGAGTACAGAACAATAATCTGCTAATATTTCCTGGCTTAGATGTTCTGTCTTAAAGAAATTGGGCTCCCTTCTCAATCGCCATTTGTTTAGAAGAAATACCCAAAGACTAAAGAAAGTGCTTGAAAAAATGGCAGCATCTAGTAATGATACATCTAAGTATGAGCAGATATCACCAACTCAATATTTGAGTCTGATAAAATTAATCCTAAAATTAATTTATTATATAATTCAGATTAATCGTTTCAGACATTTTCTCCTTTGAACTATAAAGGACTGAACACAGAGGAGAAATTTATATTCTAACTTTTAAATGTTTAAAGATAAGTGAGACAAATCACATGCATAAATTGTTGTTAAGATGCAGCGAAGCTTGTTGAAACAAATGTTGCCAATTTAAAACTAAAAATCTGTACAGAAGTGAATTCCTTGGTCATTATAACTCCAGGAAACTAACATCATATAATAATTTTAAAGTAAATGTAAACACCTTGAGCTATCAGAATTCATAAGTAAAGGAGTTTGGTATATCTAGCACTGAATAACCTTCTTCTGCGTGAACTGAGCCTTGAAATATAGTGACCGATCTCATAGATGAAAAACCTTATTTTATGGAGTGTAATGTTTTGTTGATTTACTGACCTATATTGTTTTCTCCAAAGTACTAATTCCTGTGCTGAAATGGAAATAGAAGGTGTGTTGTTCTAAGCCTACACCTATGTTACTTACGGCAATGACTTAATATCTCCTGATCCTTTGGGGAGCTTAACACTTCATTCTCTCTGGGCTGTCTGTAGCTGTATTCACACAACTAGTGTTACGAGAATGTAATATTTTTTCCGCTCTCTTTTTCTACACAAACTACCATTAACTCTACAAAGGAGAGTGCTCTCCTGAAGACTTTTTGCAAGATAAATCCCTCCCTTATTCTTCCAGATGTTCAGCAACACAGTGAGAGCCTCACACCTATCTTCTATTGTGTTACAAAATATGAAGGATTCAACAAATAGAATCAAGAAGAAGTGACTCATGACCTAACCACAACCACAAAGGGATCTGATGAAAGAAGTCAGGTCCAGGCCTGTGGGAACAAAACTTAGTATATTTCCCATCACCCTCCTGTGACTCAGGGCTTTCAATCATACTGCTTGAGAGCCAGCTAACTGCTGAAGGCTATCAGGGATCAGCAAAGCTCTAAAGACACAGATTCTTTCAAAAGCTTAGGCGTTCCAGCCATTTCTCCTCTCTGTATATGGATATAGTTGTGCCTGAGGACTCTGACTTCATGTTCATGCCATACCAGCACTCTTGGAAGCTCTTTAAAATCAGACGTGTAAAAAGCTAAAAATGAGATTATATCCTTTTGGCTCTAATTTAGTCTATTGAGGAATCTTTTGCTTCTCTTTTTGATTATTATTCCTTTTGCCTACTTGTAATATTATTATAGTATGTTTGTTACTTTCATTATGTTTACTTTCTTTTACTTTCAGCAGGAACAATCCTTCTCCTAACTGAAATAACGAAGATTAAAAAAGCAAATATTCCTTGATATGTATTCACCTTCTATATATATCAATACCACCAACAGCATTTCATATTTTTCTTTCCTAATGAGTTCACACCATCCTGGGTCTGATCCAAATGGTGAAAGGCTGCAAA
>JAYRBT010000042.1:15458289-15471857 GCA_036023395.1 Myiotriccus ornatus | reverse complement strand
CAACAGCATTTCATATTTTTCTTTCCTAATGAGTTCACACCATCCTGGGTCTGATCCAAATGGTGAAAGGCTGCAAATGCTAAATTTCTGTATCTTACTTCAGTAGAATATTTCTGCCTTTTTTGAAAAAGCTTAAAAAAACCCCCACCAACTAATAATAAGTTAACATTTTCAAGGCATCAACTCTAACAGCATTGACCTAAAATGTTCATGCTGACTCACAAAATGTCAGGTCTTTGAGAATGAAAAGCAAAAGCCAAAAAAAGTGGTATTGTTGATCTGTGGGCTTAAAAAGATTTGGGAATTTAACATCCATAGAAAAAATTGTCAAAATATGCACTTCAGGTTTTGATACAAAGAAGCAAATATAATAACAAATGAGATATAGGATGCATCATAATAGCATTTAACTATTATCAGAAGTACTGAGCAGAACATTTTCAGAACAGATTGACTTGTTGTAATACAACTTTCACTATCTTCTTCTCCATCAACTCTCGACTTCATATTCAGTAATATTTCCTTAACTATTATCACACTAAATAATGTTTATTTTTATAACACATAAGAAAGAGAAAGATCTTGGAGTAACAACCACCTACAGAGGCAAAGCAATTAAGTGATGTTTTACCTTCTAGACTGTATTTGAAAAAAGAAATATTTGAGAAGGCAGCAAAATGTTTTTAATTTTGCTGAAGTGCCATGCAAAACTGTACTACTGTATCAGTACACCTTCATGATTAAGAGTATCATGCCTACAAAAACCACAGAAGAAAAAACACGAAGCAAGCAATTTATTATTAATATACTGAGAGAAGTGTGCTTTCATGCTTGTATCTTCAATTCCATAGTTGTCAGATGGGTAATTTCACTAGCAAAATGTTGAAGGTCATTTTCTTCTTCCTTTTCCTTTTCACTTCAGTTTAGAATGTTATCTTTATATGTTTCTTTTATTTTTTCCAGTCATGCTGATTGACCTCATTTCACACTTGCTGAATCAGGTTACTGAGTAAATGACATCATGCAGGACAAAAGTTAACAATTGCAATATCCCATCAAAGAGCTGATATTTGCATTTAAGGTCTTTTGAAACACAAATCTGTACTATAAACTCTAAGTCACCAGACTTAAATCCAGTCTGAATTCCTGCTTTAATTAATTGCAGAAATGTATTTGAGTCTTTTCAAGGTATGAACACTCATTTTCAAATCAAAGAGTTTTTTTTTTCTTAGGCCTCAGGCGATCTGGCCTTTTGAAGTCCATACCCTTAAAATCAAGAGTAACAGTTAATTTTAACAGTATGCTATCAATACTACAGAAAATACTGGATACTAAAAGGTTATTATAGTTACCTATCCATGAGATACAAACTTAAATCCAGTTTTAAAAACTATACAAATTCTATTTCACCATGATTTGACTAAGAATTTATGGTGATTATTCAGATTTTCCTTATTTTGCAGAGTCCAAGGGAAAGTAAAAGAACCATGTAAATCTTAGTGAAAAACATTCAATGAATTTAAGAAGGACAATCTCATTGGTTATAATTTTTTTTGGCAAAAGCCAGTACAAACACTTCTCAGTGCATACTATTCAGCTAAGCTATTACTACTGTTAAATACGGCTCGCAATATAAAAAGCTCATTTGGTAATTAAAAATCCTGAGTAACTTATGAAAACACAATTTTATCTTCTATTATTTGAAAAAGCACTTTTATATAACTTCTCAGCAGGGCTTCAGAATGTGAATTTAATGATTATTTTTTAGAACTGTGAAATCTTTACTTAGGAACAAGTTTTACCGAACCAAAGACTGCCATTTTACTGTGAGTCAATCATCTTACAAGTCAGAAAAAGGCATGGTGTGTGTACATTATGATGATTTTTGCACTGGTAATGCAGCTTCCTCTCCCTGTATGTGAAGGATGTCAATACAGTGTCTATCAATTAATTAGGACTAGTTACTGCTTGTTGTACGCTCCTTGCCCTTCACTACATGCCTTTGTAAAAAATCTTTCTTGTAGGCCCCCTTTAGACTTTCACTATATTTAGGAGATTTTAATGAAATTATTTTAATGAAATTTCATTTTAATGAAAATTTTAATGAAATCTAACACATTATTTCTTGAGTAGTAAACAGAATGTTTCTGTGTAGAAATCACCTTTTTTTTACAAGTAGAAAGATGTTTTCAATTCACAGAAGCTGATAATTTAAGCTTGCACATTTGACAATATTATATAAAATTTTCAGGCATTTAAAAAGAGCTGAGGAAAATAAATTTCAATCTTTTTTTTTATTATTATTCTGAAGATAATTTAATCACTCTTTCACAAAGTTTATAATTAATATGATAAGGTAAACACATTCCACCACTAGATGTTAATTCATGTTCATGTAGCAACAGATGAACAGTAATGACCTAGTCATCTACATTATGACCTTATGATACCAGAGAGAATAAAGCAGCACATTTCACTCTGAAAGCAATTGGATAATTTTAAAAGATATTTTGGTTTTCCTGGAAACAGCCTTAAAGAAGAATAAACACTTCTGCCTGCAAGGTCTCTGAAAAAGAAACTGTCTAGGCAACTACAGGTAAGACTGCGATCCTATTTTCAAAATCACTTAAAAATAAATTTGCTTTTTTTCAGGCTGGAGAACCTGTTCTTTGAGGAAAGACTGAAGAAGTTAGGTCTCTTCTCCTTAGAGAAGAGCAAGTTCAGGGGTTACCTCATCACAGTATTCCAGTACTTGAAGAAGACAGCTTCCTGTCCCTGTCTTTTCTTGGCCCTCCTTTTGTTGCCGACATATTTCTAAAAACATTTTTTATTATCTTTCACAACAGCAGAAATAAGTGTTTTGGTATACTTACTCAATATTATTAGTATTTATCAGAATGCTTTTTGTTATTATTTTTCAGTTAAAGCATTTTAGAAGCTGATTAAACATGCCAAATATTCTTCTTTATAGGCAAAATCTAGTTGGAATTATATACTTACCATTAGTGCTGGTCCTTTTCCAATGGCTGGAGGAGTAATCCAGACAACCAACTAATTTCAGATGCCAAACTTGCTCATGGCCAAAATTTGGCAGGTGGACTCCCAGCAACCAGAATTGTTTAACTTCTCTTTGCAGATTTCTTCATAACTATATTTGATTTGTTTGTGCTTCCTCCCACTGATACATCTGCCTTACTGCTTTTTATCAGCTGTTGAGTTCTTTAATACAAGCCATTTCTTTGTAGTGCTACAAAAGTGACTTGTTAAATTGTGAAGTCTTGTAAAGATTTGCAGCAGATCAAAAAGGGGAGCAGTCGTTAGATCAGTGAAATGTGATCCAACAGATGACAAGATGTAAATAGGAGCTTTCATAAGCTATGTTGTATTTTAAAGTCTGTACAGAACTTAAAGCCTGATTGTTAGTATATTTAGGCCAAAGGCTATATATATAAATATATTTTTATATTTTCTTTTAAAATTTTCATTTTGAATGATCTGTATTTTTCCATTGTTTTGTACTTTTGAAAAGAACAGTCATGATGATTAATTACCTGGCAGAACCCATGCTTGCCCAACAAATACTAGTTTCCAAGATATGTCCTGCTCAGTGCAAATGTTGGGTCTTTTAATGACAATCACAGTATGTGGGGCTGTCTTAAATTTTATCAGATTGCCATTAACAACAATATATCATTCTCCAGCTCTGCTGAGTGTTTTAAAGAAGTAAAATAACCAATTGTGTGCTTCAAATTTGGTTTGAAAATTATCTCATTTTATGGGCTGAACTGTTGCAGTGTAAGTTTTTCCTGCATGAGTTAAAAGATTTTAGTGCCCCAATTTTTACTGTTAATTGTCTAAGCTCTTTAAAAATAGTTCACCAGAAGATATTTACCCAGCATCTGTTTTCTTTTGAGATTTACTTTCATACTGGAGATATTTCTAGCATCTTTTTTCAGTTTTTATTGTGAGGGTTATAATACCCATGGATTGCTATGGATACACATGGATCAATCTATTAACCTCCAAAATACTTAAGAAGCCATGTAAGGTTCAAATCAGGAGAGGGGAAAAAGGGAAAAACTAAACATATACAGAACAGCTGTTAGTCTTTCTCTACACACTATAATTAACTAGATCGACAAAGTGAAAATTATTTGCATATTTACTGAGATCTTCAAAGCTTGGAAAGCTAGTATGCTTGTTCTATCACTGAATAGTTGCAGATAGAGTTACTGGCACTTGATTGTCCTTCTGGCAGCCACAACAGAATATAAAAATATTTGATGACGATATATCGAAGTATAGAGTCCAAGAACAAACAAATCTAACTTTCTATTTTGGAATATATGTGTATGTATGTATTCATTTAGGTAAGAGTGGACAAATCATACCATGTAGAGGTCATGTCCTAATCTCTGATATGTACAGTACTATGACGTAATATACAAAATCTCCAGTTGTTCATGTTTTGGCTTATTCTCAATAATGCATTATCCTTGAACAACACAAAAATGTTATCCAGACTTTAACCAAATAATGGTTATTCCTCTGTTCAAAATGGCTCAAAGGGCACTTATGTTAATTTTATTTTTGCTTTTATGATATTATCTACATACAATCCATATATGAATAACTGTAGGTACCTGTTCAAAAATACAATTTCTGGCAAAAATACAATTTTCTTCAGAGTAGAAGTGGGACATAGAAAAAAAAAATATTCTGTTATAACTTGTGTTCTCTAATATATACATATTAATCAGTGAAAGTGTAAAAGTATCAGGTCTCTCGCACACTATGGTCTGTGTATTTTGAAAAGTATTACCAGGAAACAGATATGGGATGTTGTACAGACTACAGCTAAAAACAGAGATTAGATTTTTATTTCTCTGTGCATATAATTTCTAGCCCTAGTAAAGGATTATCTTTTGATACCATTCAGACTTAGCAGGAAGATATATTCAATACATAAGAACAGAGATTTAGTGAAATATTAAAAATGTAGAAGTAGCATTCTAATTGTGATAGCACATTGTGTAATCCCTAATTCCCAGCAACTTGGTTTCTTCTGCAGAAAGCATTAATATTCTGTAGGACAAAGCTAGAGCTTTTGGCTCAAGGTGTCTTCATCATACAAAGTTCTTCAGCCTGACTCCTGAAGGCAAATAATTTCTTCTCATGAGGGTTACCTATGAAGCCAAAACAACAAAAAAAAAGGATGCATCTTCATATCTTGATATTCCTGAATGTGAAGACCCTGTACTATTAAATAATCCAAAGAAGGAAACAGTTTTATAATGCCACAGGAGAACATAAACTGGACAATCAGCACAACAGTGACTGGTAAGAATGGATACACTAGATAGTGATAGTAACTACTGGAGGTGATTCTGGAAGGGAAAAGCTTCCTGCAAATAACAGAAAAAATTTCATGTGAGTGGCATATGCTCAGGACAACAGCAGAAAATGCATTGGAGAGATGAACTTGTTACAGACCTACATCGAATACTATGAATCTAGAATATTTAGACTCTTACTAAAACCAGATTTTCACTAGGTATAATGGAATTAAGGTCCATAAACCACCATCAAAATGGAAGAAACTGACAGCAGAAAAGACAAGGTATATATGCCAAGTAGCAGTTTAGAAAGAAACAGAGAAAAACCCTTAAGAAAGTTGAATGAAAATGACTGTGAGTACCAGCATTAAATTAGCAAAGAAAAAATTAGAGATTAAATTGTTCAAGAACAGGGAACACAGAAAGTAATTAAAAAAAATATTTAACATTTGCTCAATCAACAAAACTGAAGGAAACACCCTATACTCTGAAAGGCAGAAAACCAGGATGGAGCTTTATATCCAAATATTAAACTCAAGAGTACAAATAAAGCAAGAAAACACTTATGGAGCCCAGCATGATATCCCTCCTGCGAACAAATACAGCCCTTGTGTGGAGTAACATAACACTCAGCATGCTCCAAGTGATAGCGTGTGCCATAAAAACCCCCATAGAACCACAGGAGGACAGGCAGGAAAGGAAGCAGGTAGGGAAGAGAAGAGACAGAAGAAAGTAAGAATGGAAGAGGATGAAAAGAAAAGGAAGAAGGAAGGAAGGAAGGAAGGAAGGAAGGAAGGAAGGACACATTAAACACAGATTTTTAAGATCCCCTAGGACTTAGCCTGAAGGACCTCATGTGTTTCCCATGATCTCATTCTTTACATTTGTCTTTGGAACTGTTTCTAGGTCGAGGGTGTTTCACTGTGTATCATATTGCAAACTGCAAAGTATAACATTAATGGTCCGGTTGAAATTATTTTAAAAATAATAAAAATCTCAGGAGACATGGAGCCATTGACAAATACTACATCAACAGTTGCAGAAATATGTATCATGTCATAAATAGGAAGAATTCCAAAAGAAAAGATGAAGAAAAAAACCCCAAAATTATAGTCTCCCTTTTTTGCATAGTCAGAGTAAACATCTTCAATCTAGACAGATACAATCAAGAGATAAAAAGAAATAATTTTACCCTTTTTCAGTAAGGCATTCTGTTCAAAGTTAATCTATCTGGAACAGTTGTAATCGTACTAAAACTTTATTTACGTGTTATGAAATTCTGTGAATAGTAGTAGCTGGTGTCAAATGACAGTTCAAAGGTAAGAAAATTCTATAGTTTCTTAACATTGTGAAATGTATAGCTTTTTATCTGAATTTAGTTAATGTTTTTAAATTAAGAGTTTTTCTTGAAATTCATCCTGTCTTGAAGCAGCTAATATAATGACCACCTATCCCAACCCAAGTAAAGCATTATCATTGCATCAGAAAAAATATTAAAATAATACTGCAAGATTTAATTGAATATTTTCAAACTTGACTAATACTTCGGGTTTTTTTAAGTAAAGGTATGTTAGCTCTTCATGTATGCACCTTCACTTTTTCTAACCATATTACATTCTCTGTATTGAAGGATTTTCTAGTCTGAAATGACTGTTAAAATTAATCTGTCTGTTTAATAGCCAAATTGTACAAATCTTTCTTAAACCATGACCACATTTTTCAGAATCAGACCCTAACCCTGCCATCAGAATGTATATTTTCTTGCAGGTCTGGCTTTGATGTCATCAGATGCCAACTTCACGTTCTTTTATTCTACATAAAATGAGATTTGCAATACATATTGACATATTTTTTATAATTAAAAAAAACAAAACTAAATGAACTAGATAAATAATGTTCCTATGCTATGTTTGTCATGCTTAATTTATTTAAATCCTGAAATTTAAACTAATTTTCCTATTTTTGATTTCAATCTGTCAGTTCACCCATCCATTTTTGCACCTTTCAGTACCATGATATTTGAGCACCTAGCATAAATTGCAAAGAAAATTGATGCAAACCAGTTCTGAGGTGCACCTAATTTTAGCAGATATAACTTCCTGAATCCCTAAGGTTACATCTTTTTAGCAGGGCTATAAATACTTCTCTGGGATTCTCACTTTGAACATAATTTTGTACAATGACATCATGCAGGCAGTTACATATTTATAGAAGAAGGTTCAGTTCTATTTGAAAAGATACACTTGCCTTCTTGGATTTGTTTCTCCTAATTTTTTTTCAAATTATGAATAATCTTGTATTTAAAAATTATAAGACCTTTTACAGGTTTAGAAAAACTAAATGAAGAACATTTAGGAAATATATGCAAGAGCCAACATAGCTGCTGAAAAAAATGCAGATAATTTTTGCTGTTGAAACTGTCTTGCCACTCAGCCTTTTGTATCCAGAACTTCGTGCTAGACTTGAAATTATTAATTATTAAATATATTCTGGAAAAATATATCTGTCGACCATGCAAGTGACAAACCTGGGATGCTGAAATATGAAGATAGGGCATAATCAACATCAAAGTTGCCTATGTTCTTCTTTTTCCCTCTGTTTGTAATTTTATGCCTTATCTCCCAATGACTCATTAATTATAGGTTACTGGCTTCCCCCCTTTCCACTTCTTTCTTTTTAAGACACCTCTAGTCTGGCATTGATTGTAAAAAATACAATCTAACTGCACAGAGAGTACTGCTGAGCAGAGCCCAAGAAAAACAAAATAAGAAAAAATGAAAAAATTCTAAATAAATACCCCAGAGAAGCTGATAAGGGAAAGTCACTACTTGAAAGCCTTAGGTGGAGCCAGATCAGGGATAAGTCTAAGGTAAAAAGCTGAAGCAGTCCAAAAACATTTGTATTGTCAAAGTGCCAATTAACAATGGCATCATTAGTGTTAATCAGAAGCTGTGTTTTGTCATTATTGCTATTAGGAGTGCACATCTGGAAGCTAGAGGAGAGCAACAGACTACTACAAAATGAAAGTTCAGCTTAGGCTGTTATTTAGGTCCAACGTGTGAGAAAAGCTGCTGAGACTTTGTAATATAGAAAGATTTTTTCAGGAAAAATTGCTTTGCTTTTTCTCCTCCTTGCTTCGCGCTAGGCTGTGTCATCCATTAACTAGGGATCCCCATGGCAGGACTGCATTCACTGCCAGAGAGAGACATGCCTGTCTCTCGCTGCTTTCTCAGAGAAGAGGATAACTAATGGTTTACTACTTCACACACAGCTCCACAGCTCCCTGCTACACTCACACATGTACTGACAGAAGTCTTGTTCCTCATTACCGTTCCCTCCCTTTTTTTGTTCTCCCAGTAACAGTTTCATCCTTAAGCAACAGCTGAAGAAGTAATTTAGCAATCAGTCATATTGCAAACGTAATTTTGGGAAATTATGCATTTTAAGGCATTCTTGAATGATACTTTTTCGCTTGTGGAATAGAATTAGACTCACTTACTACTGAATGCTTTCCTATTACTGCTTCTTGCTTTATAGGCTTTTATTATTGTTTCCTATCGACCACATGGGACTAAATTCTAAAATTTATGGATGCCATATTTATATTACATGTCAGTGAACAAGTGTCAGGAAACATCAGTTTTATAGGGGAATTAAGTGCAGTTGTTATAGCAAAATTTATTGTTTAGTCCGTGAAAGCTCCATAGACTTCAAAGGTTAGGTCACAAAGTAATAAAGATAAAACATCACAATCATCATCTCAATAAGCAGTATAATATGACTATAAAGTAAAAATGGACAGAAAATGACAGAAATATATAGGCATGCGTGATATAATTTCCAGTTCTATTAACTTTGTCTATGAATCTGGAATGTGATTACTGAATTATAGGCTGTCAGAAGTAGATTTTAAGGTTTCCTTCCTTTCTTCCCCATACATTTCCTGAGAACTACTTTGAAAACACTCTTAATCTATATCGTTTTCACAAAACTGAAGAGGTGGATCCTATATACCGTAGAAACAAGAGCCACTCTGGCCAAACATGCAGAAAAGACAGCCTCACAGCTTGTCAGCAAAACTTATTGTGCTACCAAATAGACTGTCTATTTTTCTTTATTCTCCATAATACTACACAGAACATACTCTAACAGAATGTAAATAGATGTAAAAGAGTGACCAGGTCACAAGGGCAATTGGCAGCAAGGAAACACAATGTAACATTAAATACTAGTATATAAAATCATGTCCTGGATTTTAAAAAAGAGTCACCTGATGAGCCATCCTACTCCAGTGCTGTAAAATGTTGACTGCATTAAGAATATGCAGTGTGTTAAGTAGCTAACTCATAAATAAAGGTAACAATGTCCTCAGAGGACATACCCCAGTTCCCCACAGTTGCATTTACAAAGAAATGTTGATTCACCCTGAGCACGTGGAAAAGCCGCATTTCGGAGCCACAAATACTGTGTGGCTGTTGAGCACACAGTGGAGCACGGCAGTACCCTGGATGGCACAGAAAGACTTGCTGTCTTCAAGGCATCAAACCTCACACACAGTGCAGACACTCCATGCTTCTGGACACCACCAACTCAAATGCCTTCAGCCTGCCCCCGTGCCTGCCGAGCAGCACACCTGCTGCTGGGTCACTGCACCAGACTGAGTGCCCAGCATGCCTGAGTGACGCCCTTCCACCCGGTAATTCCATGAGGGGTGTGGAATGGACACGACAGCCAGGGATCTCCTGCCAGAGGCATCTCATGGCCCACTGAGGACAGACTTCACACTCTTTTCCATGCAGAAATGGGATGTTGCAAGAAATTAATCCAGGTGTAAGATCTCCGTGGTGCCAATGCACAGTCAGCGCCTGGTCATACCCTGGTACTTTCTGACAGCACACCTGGGAAAGAGTTATTATGTTATAGTTCTGCTAATAGTAAAGTAAAAATAATAAAGAGAGAATTTCATAACACAATTGGTTTTAAATGCAAATATACACACACACAGTGTATCTCATAACAAGTAGAAAAAATTGAAAATTGTCAGCTCTACTATTTTGGCCAATTACCTGTTACACACCTAACATGCATTTAACCTGCACATGCTACATTTCAACCCTTCTACTTTTGGAAGCAGATCTTCAAAATTTTCAGGTAACTTTGTAGCAGTCCAAGTTTTCTGATTAACCAACTGTTTCCCCCAGCCTGTATCAGATATCACAGCAATGAGCATGTTGGTGACAGACAGAGACCTGAACTGCCAGAGGCTGATAACCCCCTTTCAGTAACACACCCAAGTCTACCCAGCTCTGAGGCACATCAAGCCTTGGTGACAGTCTGCCAGAATTACAACTTTATTGTGTTCCTCTCAAAATATTCATGAATTGTAGAGAGATATATTAAAATATTTCTTACACAGATAATTAACATATGCCACCTTCATGTTCTGAAAACCAGAGTGCATATTATTGAAACAATTTTTGTTTTGAATAAATATCAATATTTACATCGACAGAACCAAGTATCTTCGTAGTACAGACAGAAGACTGAAATTATTCAGAGCATCCTGCAAGATTCAGGAAGGCTATGATGAAAAATAATCTAATACAGTAAAATAACAGGTCTCTAAATTCCAAGGAGTAAGTATAGCGATCTCAATATTACCAGCATACATCATTTAAGTCATTACTAGGACTGTATCTTTTATCTGTAATGAAAAACTGTATTTTCTGTCTGTTTTGTTGTCATCATGATTGTCACTCCTGTAAGCTATGAGATAATATGGTAACTAATTAGAAAAGCTATAGGTTTTATAAAATTTCCTATATAGCTTTGGTTTGAAAAGGATATGAGATGTATGTGGTGCTAGTCAAGCTCTGTTGAAGTAGTTTAAATGCTGTTACAGGAGGAAAATTTAGAAACACAATTTAATTTTTAGCGCATAAGAAAAACAACTATTTGCCTCTTTCACCTTCTCTCAGGACTGCACAGCAAGGAAAATTTCTCTGTTATCAGCACACGAACTGCTGCAGGAGCAAGTGCACCCTCAGGCCATGTGGCACGCCTGAGGAGCCATGAGAAGCTTCCATTTCAAAATCTCTTTAGCTGTGTTTATTCGCAGCACCTACCAACACACTGCATCACCTTATCAGCACTGAACTCTCTACCATGGACTGCTCGGGAAAGAAAAAACGTCTGGATTCTAGGTAAAACCAGCACAGCATAAGTGTTTATATCTGTAAATATTTTCTTCTTCTAGATTTATTCCAGCATGGTAGGTGCTGACATGTGAAGCTTTTAGTCTGTGCAGAGTTTATGAGGTAGATGTTATTTGTTGTTAGAAAACCTGCAAAAACGTACTTGTTTTGCCTTTGTGCATTTGCTGTCAGAAAATACCAAAAGGCAGTCTGTCATACACCACAGTAACAATTAATTATGTGAAAAATTATCTTTTTATAGAGAAACATCAATAAACTACTTTATAATTAAAAATGGAAAACTGTTTCAATTTTATCTTAAATTTCATATTTTTATAAAGTAAAATTGAAAATAAATAAGATTTATAGAAAATATTTATAGCATATACTGATAATTTGTGAACTCATGAGTTTAACCTGTCAAGTTAAAGAGATTCATGGGAAAAAATTCAACACTGCTGTTCACCTTCAGACTCTGTTTCCTCAATGCAAAAGCAAGAAGATCTTTAATCATCATCTCCAAGGGACAAATAAGCCTCACATCTGTCATCATAATAAAAATCAGACAAATTTATTCTAATATAATAATGTCTTTTCATCCTGGTTTTCAACCAATGCAAGAAATAAGCTCAAAGGAAAAAGATGGATAGGACGAGAAGAACAGAAATGGAGAAAAATCAAATCACAGAAAACAGGAAAGAAATTACTTCAAAATACCACAAACAGAGGGGTAGAGTAAATCCCTCGCAGTATCAGCAGAGCTGTTTGAAAATTACATCATGACTATTTAAATGCGCATGCACAAAAACACTTTTGAATTTAAACGATATCTTCAACAAAAGCGTTCACTCTTTTAATGTCCTAGATATTGAAGGATTTTGTTAAAATGGAAAGTATAAGGCACTTCTACATATTATTGGAAACTGGTTTGCTAAATCCTCCAACCTATGTCAAGATGTGATTTGCTTTCCTTCTATTCATTCACACAAACATTTTTAATAGAAATAAAATTTGCTATTCACATTTTTTTACAAAAATTATTTTAATGAGACATATTGGATTGTGTCCAACATTTTATTTTAGCAGAACACAGGCACAAAGCATTATAGAATCAGTGCTGGGCAAGAGAGAGGCAGCAAACAATATGCAGCAGTATGATGTTCTTTCCTGGCTTGTGACACAGACTATGATTCATGATGCAAATGTTGCTGATGAAAAAGGCTTGCTAGTTGGCTTAAATTTAGTGGCTTAGTTTGCTGCTTTAAATTATTTTTAAGTACTGTTTTCTCCAGGAGGTAAATACAAAGCTCACCAGGAAATCTCTCTTTTCACTGCACTCTTCCCCCTGAGTTGTTATCCTTGCAGGACCTTTCTAGACACAAAAGGGAAATAGACCCTTTAATGGATTAAATTGCTTGCTTATATATCATTAGCTGGTGATCTTTGAAACTCTCCTGCATAGGATTAAGGAGGTCTTCATGCAACAGTGCAAGGGAAAAATCATGTCTAAAAATAGGAAGTCACTAATTCAAAAGCAAACTGAAATTTAAGAAATCAAACTGAAGCTTAGCTAAACTATAAAACTGCAATCTCTGGCAGTTTTGAACTGCATACATGTGTTGCCTTCAGATGCTCCAGATTCACAGGAGGGCCAGCACATAACACATGCCTTCTCCATGAATATTGTCCAATGCAGAGGGCACTCACAGCCTTGGTATATCCACTTCCCTCTTAGTTCACCACTTAGGGGTAAGCATATTATGCCAAAAGCATGGACAGTGTATTTCACTCTCAACTCCTCCCAAATGCCATAGCCTTCAAGCTGTTGTAAATAGAGCCAAAGCAAACTCAGATCTGCTCACTGAAACATGAAGCCATCCTGTACTAGGGACTATGCCTAATCTGATTGACACTGTCAACACCAAACCTGAAGTCAGTTTTTAGAGTCACAGCTTGTAAGACAATTGGAAAGGAGAATCCATGATCAGTTAGGCCTGAGACGGAAGGCCACATGGACTCCTAAACCCTAGGCAAAAGA
>JAYRBT010000042.1:15438064-15455576 GCA_036023395.1 Myiotriccus ornatus | reverse complement strand
CAATTGGAAAGGAGAATCCATGATCAGTTAGGCCTGAGACGGAAGGCCACATGGACTCCTAAACCCTAGGCAAAAGACTGAGATGACAAAAACATGCAGAATATATTGCTGAGATTGAATGTCTTGCAATACAGTCACCTTCAGGCTCCATGTCACAACACCTCACAGTACTGGAGGAAACTGAGATACCTCTGGAAGGCACGTTTATGGTAATATTACCAAAAAGTGTTTGATTTATTGATGTTTATGGAAGTGGAATGTTCGTGTTTAGGCAGTGTTAATCGCGGAATCACCAACGGAGGGTTGATGTGTTAATTTCATGTTTACTTTTGCCAGACCACCACTTCCTATGATTTTAGGGTTGGGTATATCTGTGAGTTTTGCTCTTCATGTTATATCAGGCATCCTGAGCAGACTAGGTTAGCAAAATAAAACATCTGATGAGATTTAGCTAATTTTTACATAATGCCACCTGTTAAAACTGAGTTCCCATTATTACGCTTCCTTCCAGATTTGTTTCTTTCTTCACCTTATTTCTCCACTTTTCTATCAATCTAAATGTTTCTTCTGGCTAACAAAATTCTGGTTTAGCCTGCCTTGTTGCAACACTATTAAGAAACTACAAGCGCTCTGATCCTACCATGTTTTTAGCAGATCTCAGAGTAGCTGACAGGACCATCCACAAGGCTCTAATGACATAATAATGAAACAAATCACAGTGGCTGGTCACAGTTTTCAGTATAAATGACAAATCCAAAAATGAGAGACAAATGATCAAGGTTTCTGCCAAGGTGTCACATATAATGCCATCTGACTCTGTAAAGCTCTCACATTCACAGGCTCAATGTGTTGGCAGAACACCCATGTTTCCTACTCGGACAGTTTCTCCTATCCTTCACAGGGTGCCAAGCCAGTAAATGGTCATATTGCCCATTTCATCATGCTGGTTAGGTCTGGATATTCCAGCTGCCTTGCCTTCCTTACCGCTTACCCTCCTGGGCTTTCTGAGCTTTCACAAAGACCACCTTTTTGCATACCCACCATCCCCAGTTGTCCTTCTCACAAGCCAAAATAAAAATTGAAAGGTACTACAGGAAACAGAACAACAATTTCGTTGGTGGACCCAGTTAATAGGGAGACAGATGACTGCCTCTTGAAACAGGAAGGCAAAGGCCATGAAAATACTTTCAATGACTGTCATTCTTTGCCCGCTATTACATTTGGTTTTGTATACATGAATTTTCTGCTGACATTGATATTCTGTTTCCCAGCTTGGTAATAGTGCATTTGTACTCAAATCATCCACAGAGATAATTTTATATATAAAGGAGAAATAATCTGATGCATTCACTCATGGAAAGAAAAAACATCCTAGAAAGGAAATTGGTTGAGCTTGCACAGCAATGCAATGCATTATAACATTATTTTAATTTTACATGATGAAATTTGCATTATTCCTAATTTTTTAACTTAAATTCACATTAACATTAACAAGAATAAAAACCTTTTTAATATATTAGTTATTTACAGAATTAAAATTATTTTAATTCCCATCTGAATATTCTATTTACAATTTTGAATTGAAATTCTAGTTCACCAGTGCACCTTTTTGACACCTGTTCTAACGTAATAGGTAAGGGAGTAAGTTATTATCATCTGTATGGTCCTGTATTGATCCACTGTGGGATACCAGACATTTCACAAAGAGTAGCTGATAAACAGATGACTGAACCACTCCCAACAATGGACTCCCAGCAATGGACTCCACTTTGGTTTGGTGCCATGTTTGATCCTTCTGCCACATTTTTCAGTTCTGTTTCTCTCCTTTTTTCCCCTTCATGGCCTGCCAGCTCACCTCACAAATTGCATGAGCATGCTCTCACAAGCTTTTTATGACGAAACACTTTTGCGCAGAAACTTCTATTTCTGTTGGTTTAGGCCCCATTCCAGTCCCCCCAACCATTCTACTTGCAATCAGCTTTTTATTCAGTTTCTTTTGTCAGTCATTTCAAGTTTGTCCCCATAACCTCTCTCACATTCCACATTCCTATGCTTTGTCTGCTGAAATTGGTCTCACTTTGTTCCAATCCATAGTTTTTCTCACTCTTCTTCCTGAATTTCTAGGTTCAGTCCATTTCTCTGGCTATTTTATTTCTCCACACACTTTAACTTTTCACCAGTTTTACATGCCATGCATCTTTATTTTCCCATCTCATTGTTTCATTAGTCCTTTCTCCTATATTCTAGATAGTCCTGGTCTTCCCAGGGTCCAGTACTAACCTCATTAATTATTTGCTGTCTGTCTCTGGGCATCTGATTCCAAACCAGACTCTCCCACTCTTCATTTTGCTTTCTCTAGCTTCCAGTCCTTCAGATAGACAAAGCGTAAAACCCCCTACAGCTGTCTTTCTCTAACTAGCCATTCTCTATACTCCTTTGGTCTTCTGGCTCAAGAATTAGCCCTTAAAGCCTCAGTGTGTTGTGTCTGCTACCAGTTCTTGAAACCAATGGCAAGGATTCGCAAACAATTCTGTCTGCTTATCAGAGGAGCCATTTGAAGACCCGGAGGCCTCAGATTGTGCAACATTATTGTATATTTTCTGATATAAACAATCAAAACTGTAGTGTTCTGAACTGAGCTTGACCTGCACTGTAGATTGCAAGGAAAATTTCAAAGCAAGGCTACATAGAGTCATGATAGATATTGACTGAAACAATCATCTGTCTTAAATTGACTGTCAGTTGTATTTTCTAAAAATCTGTCCTGTGTATTAGTGCATAGTTATTAGGATGGAAGGCAACATAGGGGAATCAGAGAGATAAAGACAGACCAAAAACTAGGTTTAATGTTTGCATAGTTAAATTTCTTCCTTAATTGGAAAAAAAAAAAAAAAAAAAGAACTATGGGAAAATCATCCCTACAGCAAACACAAAACCATACTTTGTATCCAATATTTCTTGCAGAAGCAGTTAGTCTGACACTGAAGAAATGGTGTTTTTCCCCATCCAATTTCTATGCAATCAAGGTTCTTGTCACACTTCCTAGGAGAAAGCACCAATATTTTCACATGATTAACCACACTGGTTTTTATAGTGGCAATGACAGAAGGTTGTATTAGTTTTATGAAGGTGGATTTACACTTCTTTGGATTGTATCTAATTTTCTTATATGCTACTTGTAGTAGTATCTGCATTCAAATAATCTACTTAGAACTGATGAATTGTTTTAAAACACACTCACAAGGAAAAGCAACCTCCCAACCCCCAATGGCACTTGCACAAAATTACAAGATTTGAATTAATTTTTTGTTTTGCGAGTATTGATAGTCAGGTTTAACTGTTGTTCATTCAAACACTTGTCAGATACACTGGAGTGTCTACCTGATTTCAAAACATTTATTTCAGAGTTCACAGATACTATGTGTGTGACAATGTGATTTACAATTGCATTCTATGTGTGTGTGTGTTTACATCTATATGCACATGAAATTCATGAATATACATACATGGATTTAATAAAAACTTCTCCTCATGTCCCTTGACTGATAATGTTTTTTTTAAAAAAAATTTCATGCAACCTCTTAGAAAAACATGATGCTGCTTATTTTAGATGAACATTTCGCTTTCACAGTGTCACCAACAAATCTTCCAACAGATAATGGATAAAAGATATTTCCTAATGTTGATAACAAAAAAAATTCTTGATCCAAATTTCTTGGTCCCAGTGAGGAACAGAGATGGAAAAAGACAGATTTAAAATCTGGCCTATTTGATGAGGTTCCATTTCCTGAAAATGGTCAGGAAAGTCTGGGTATTTCTGTGATGCAGAACAGAAACAGATACTTTAATCCTGAGAACTGAGGAATAAAAACCATCTTTCAGAGTCACTTTCTTTTCTTTGAGAAACTGCAAATTTTTTTTTTACCTTCCCATCTTTACATTTTCTATTATTTGTTAATCACACACAAAGCTACTAAATGAATTGCTGACTACAGTTCAGAGAATTCATATATATTATAGACAAAATATTTCAGCAGATAGTATAAATATCTAAATCAAAATGCCTAAGATAATGTTAAAAATGCATTGTCATCAAAATGACCATTGTTACACTTGAGTTTAGTTTTTAAAAGTATCATACACACAAAAAAGGCAAGGAAACTTCACATGTGGAAAATGAGGTTTGTGTTCATCACCTGATCCATCATTTCCAAATGAGCTATGAATTCATTTCATTTGAGAAATAATGATTTATTATTGAGGGCTTTCTGATAATTTCCAAATCTAAATATTGAAGTTTTGTGCTGGGTTTTTAGAACACAGGCTGTTTAGACCTCAGGACAAAAATTATATCGTAAATGCTGCCAATTTTAATGAAGATTATGGATTGAAATGTTTGCTTGGCTTTATCTGCATATACCTTGCCTTGTATTTCCATTGGCACATAGGAAAAATAACCTGAACACTGCAAATATTAAGGTGAGCTAATGGAAAGTCTTATCTGAGACAATGGACAATATTTAAATATTATGAGGTTGTGTGTTATGATAATGACATGAAGTCATAAGACAAACAGAGATATTGTTCCCCTTAGCTCCGTTTATCTTTGTGCAGGATTAGGAAATGTCAGTAAAAGATGATCACGACCAGTAAGGACAGCCAAAAGTAGCAATCTGACACTATTACTGCTGAAGTTCTTCCTACAAATTATTACCTAATATCATCTGCAAGTTCCTGAACTTTAAACTCAAAAGTTGTGGCACAAGAGGAGCAGAATAACGCAGTGAAGAAGTGAAGACACTTGCAAGAAATGTGTTACTGATAAGTCTTTTTAGTGAAGGTCATTCTTTTTTTAAAAAAGACCCAACCTTTATGTCATCATATCTCTTCCTGAACAGAACCATGCCAACTTTGCACTGCGCAATTTCAATATTTGTTTACTTTTTCTCACCAGACCTTTCTCACACACAAACCTTTAACCTCCTACAAAGTTTTAGTGGCAGTAGATTTCTAAAATATTTTCAAAAGCAATCATTGTTTTCAACAGAACATATTAAGTTCTTTCACATAAAAGGCGTCCCTAATGTACAAAACAGGAGGCAAAATGAGGGAGCTTGTAAGAGACTAAAAATACATAATGTATTTTTAGTTTTTATTTATCTGGTTTTGTATGTTAGAAACAGATAACTTGGGAGGTCTAAAGAGATTTCTGTCATCCAGGAGTCTGACATCCTTAATCCTTACCTGTTGTTTTAGTCCTAGAAGAATGAATAGGGGGACAATCTGAAATCAGAGATGTCAGTGGCAAACATCAATAATTAACTCTTGAAGAATATATCACTAATAATCTAAAGAACAATAAAGGTACTGTTACTCTGGACCAGAAATGATATCTGTCTAATCCAGTGTTACTGTTACTGGCACTAGGCAAGACTCCACATGAGGTAGACATAAAATAATATGCTCTCACTATCAGCATGCCATTCTCACAAAATTGTGGATGTCTTGTGGCTGTCTTCTGCTCTTCAGTGTGGTGTTTAATTTCCTTCTGATAAGATTTTTTTTAATTAAAAGACTAATGATTTTCAAATTCAGTCCCATTCAATGGCCACATCTATAAAATAAGCACAAATGCTAAAGGAAAAGCAAGTTATACTGTATTTACACGTTTTAAAGCTGTTATTATGCAAGAGGAAAAGTACTACCACCCCTCTGCCAGACACTGGAAGCCACAGATTTGCAGCTTCAGGAAAACTATGCTAATTTCACTTTCCTTTTCTCCCCTACATTACACACAGCAGTTTTGAGATAAAGAGAACTCTTTGTGTCATGCACCTGGGAATAGCCATCCTTCAGTGGAAGTACTCACCTCTCACTGACATCATCCAAGTGCAGGAAGCATGAAGGAGGCAAGGTTTTTGCCAGCCTTTTTCAGCAAAGGACATTTTCAGCTTGGGTGAACATTTTGTAGGTCTTTCATTACAGATATTAGAAGCTCCTTCTGCAAACCTTTCATTCTAATATAGTAATTCAGAGCTAATTATAAAACACAGAATGTCATCTTAAATCTACTAGTCAAGATATGAATGAGAAAAACTCTTAAACCCCAAGATCAAGAACAAAAATTAGAATATATTATTTATAGCTTCTGTCAGAGCCACATTGTCTCTGATCCAAATCTGTCCCAGGGCAGCTTTTATTCAAAACTGTAATGAATAAGAGTCTGAGGCAGGCAGGGGCACAGTGGGGACGTGAGCAGAGCAAAGGTGTGTCTGGGTGCAGTGTAGTACAGCAAGACCTAACCCAAATGATGCTGTTATGACATCAGTGTATTGCCTATCACTACCAAATTGCCAATCTGGTAACAGTGGGGGTTTACTTCTTAGCAAGGCTTTGTGACTTCTCAGCTCCCTATTTCATTTATCACTTTTTTTTTAACCACTTATTTTATGACTTGGATCTGAATTTTCAGGCATTGATTTTGAAATTCTTGGTGATATCAGTAGTCAAAAGGAAGTTAATAGAAAGAATTCAGTTAGTCAAAAACATTCCATGAAACTTTTGTTACTGGGATGACAGGCAGCAAAGCAGATTTAAATTATTTTAATGAAAATATGTTGGAATGTTTCACATAATAGTCTGTGTAGCTCATGGAAGTTTAGAAATTTTTCCTACTCTTGGTCCCCTCCAACTGTATTGATTTTGCATAAGTCTTCAGCATCGTATGACATGCACAAAATCACACTTCAGCTTTAATCTCACCTGTGTATATGTTTATTTTAGATCTGGCTCAGCAGTATCTTTGAATAGATCCCAGACTGTACATTGTAGTGGTGCTTTTCAGTACTCACACAAAGCTGCTTTCTGTTGAGACTGAGTGGAGCAACAGGAGCCGTTCTCTCCCAGGAGAATTCTGAGTTGATGACTTGCTGCCGAATTGCAACACTTAGAACAACAACAACAACAACAGATTGGGATACAAAGTGGATGCCTGCAAATTTGTCCCTGTAATTTTTTTTCTCCTTCTGCTTTTCTGTTTCCTTTTCTTTTGCATCTTAAATGACATATTTTGGTAGCAGTTTTAATAAAAGCCATAGTTTCTTCTCTTTTTATTGTGTCTTCAGTACAAACATCTCCATTTGCATGAAGTCACTATCACAATGTTCCTTTTATGAATAAGATTTTTAGGTAACCATGTGCAGTGCCAAGTGCATACCTTTATTACATTAAACATTCATACCACGTTGGTTTTCCACTATAAATCAATATGTTAAAGAAGCCATTCCATTTTCTCCCATTTTCATTGTAAATCTAAATTCTGAGTTAATGGTCCCAATCAATGCAGACTGATTAAAGTATTCCTTAAGTAGACATAATAATACTGTAGTAGGATAAGAATGCAATAGCTCCTAGATTTGGAACTGAGAGCACCCCCATATATTTGTCTATGTACTTGCACTAGTCAGGACATTTTCATACAAAATGCTAACTCCCCTAAAGAAGAAATTTTGATACTAAAGGTTTCTCAGGTTCAGGAAGGAATTGATCAGTCTGGAGTGAGAACAAGAGCTCTGCACTCGCTTTCTGAAGAGCCAATATTTCAGTGATTACGATGTTCATTTGGAACACATACAAATCCTCGTGCCCACCAGCTCAGACTAAGATCCAGATAAGCCTCCTTGAAACGGTTTGGGTACAGTTCTCTGCTTTCATAAGTCTAAGTTTCACCCTAACATTAAACATGAAGGTTCTGAGAAAATAAGGAAAGAAAATATGATTTTTGTTACACTGTTATATTACGTGAGGTGGTTAGTTAGAAATGTAGTGGGATTGAGTCTGCTTTCAGTACCCAGTGTTATAAAACGAAGTAATTCCCATGTCAACCAGTCCTGCATGGCCAAATTTCACCTTGAGATACATCACTGCAGATGAATTGAATACAGACAGGTTTCATTAATATCATTAAGTAAAGGGTTGACACATGCAATAAAAATCTATATGCAAAAAATCCACTACACTGTACAAGTACATGATTTAATGAGTTTTTTATTATGTCAGTCCCATGGCATAATACAGTAAAATCCCAAAGTAAAATTTTCCAAAAGTTAAAACAAATAAATAATCACTAATAATTTTGGCCCACTATAGTTCAAGGGAGCTGATCACCCTTGAGGTTGAGGGTCAGGGGTGTGCAAATAATGCCTTAAAAAATACTTTTGAAATGCAATAAATATTGCTTCAGAAATACCTACAAGAATTCTTCAGTTTTGCTTCTTTTTACCAATTACTGTCATAACAGAAATATTGCTAAAACATGATTTTCTAAGCACTTTATTGAAGTGATTATTGCAGAAAGTACAGATCTTCAAACCCATTTAAATCCATCTTGATAAGCACATAAACAGAGGCTTGTAAATAGCCTGTTTTGTCTCACATTTTTGCACACTTCTAAAAGAGATTTTTACCTATCTCTTTTTTTTTTTCCCCTCTGCTAAGTCTGATATCCTAAATACCAAACTGGATATGTGTAACCTTTGTAGATACAACACCTTGCTCTTTCATGATCTTATTTCTGACTTTTGCAAGGTATTGATTTTATGTCATAATGCCATGATGAGCTCGTCTGTGTGGCTGGTTGTACTAGAAAATGGTCCAGTGTTTATGCAATAGCTTCTTTTTCCTGGCCTGGAAATTTTATTTGTGTCTGCCCAATTAAATCAATTCTATTCCTTCATCTCTCCCTCCTATTACTGTAGACAGAGAAGAGTAGGATTGTGGATTCTCATTTGAAGTTGTAATTAACACAAGAAAGTCAGTAGCATCCTGTATCTCTACTCTTCCATGGTTTCTCTAGTCATACCTTGGCATCTCTGCACATTCTGAAGATCAAGTGCAGGCCTTACAGGACTGAACATTTAATAGCTTACAGAATAGATATAATAAGGTAGCAGATCCAAAGTAGAGGAAAGATTAAATACTCCTGAGTTATTTTATTGAAATTTCAGTTCTTCAGAGTTTATAGTTGTAGGTAGGGATGGAATTTCAAAAATGCAATTTCAGAGTACTTTTATGGAGTTCCTCGCTTGACTACTGAAAGCTGTAATCATCACAATAAAATCGTGGCATGAGGTGCCAGTACAGCATAACCTATGACAGTGTAGTAAGTTATGTTTTACAAATAAACTCTACTAGAATCAGGCAGATAAGTCCAGTCCTACCTAATAGCATTTCAGGTATTCCCTGCAAGCTCTGCATGTATCCAGAATTTTTTTTTAATGTATGTTTAATAGACATCATATTTTATGATGGAAAGCAATATTTTATTTATTGGATATTGATTCTACAGAATTATATGAGAAGACATTGACTAATTCCTTAAGCAGAAAGAAACTATTTAATAAAATGGAGCTGGTGTTCTTTAGTTAAATCCATTATAAACAATGTTTCCTCCCTAGTTCACTTCAGGGTGCTGTAAAATAATTTGTAGAAGATCAAACAGCTGGAAGTTCAAAACCTCACAGAAGGTGCCGAATGAATTGTGTGAGTCAGTTTCTTGACTACAAGATGCAAGTGGCAGGACCTTATTTTCTGTCTCTCTCGCAGGGAAGAGCACCATTTCAGCACTTTATAATCTAATTGTAACACTTCCTTTGAAGGAGATGGATCTGTGGAAGTTGATTTTTAAACACTTATTTGGACAGAAACCGGTCCCCTTGAGACGCAAAGAATTCTCGCATTTCAGGAGAAAAGGGCAAAGAGGACATGCATAATTAGATGGAAAAATCAAGATTAATGAGCATGACAAAGTTCCTCCCATCCATAAGGCTTGTGTTTGCTTCCTACTAGCTTTCTTTAAGAAAGACTCTTGTCCTCACCAATCATCAAAACATATTGCTGTTACTTGAAATCTGCATGCTTTGCACGACTTAATAAAGTAGAGGAGATGGCTGCAGAGCAAGAATGAACTCATTTTAGCTTTCTATAGTGTTTGAAGTCTCAGATTTTCCAGAATAGTTACAAAATCATGCAAGCAAAGAAGTATACTGTAAATCAGTAAACATTTCTTGAATTTGTATCAAACATTTCGTATTTGAATGTGCATTTAAAATATTAATTTAAAATATGCATTGTTTGAATGTACATGTCTTGCCAGAACAGTTGCCCTTGACCACTTCAGATTTCAAAACCCATAGTTTGAGGATTTGGCAAGTATAGGTTTTTCAATCTTTCTCTAGAACTTTGTTAAAGAAACTTAATGGCAGTGGGCCAAGGCCAGTAACCTGCATTAACCCATGAGGAAGAAAATTTTAATTTGATTCAGAAGGTTTTCCATTACCTGTAGCTTTTGACACATGTAACTTAGCCTGTCTTTATTCATTTAGTACATATCACACTGATTTTGCATAGTCTTATTTTTAAACACAAATCACAGAGATGCAAAGCCACATATCTCTAAAGAGATTCTTTTACCAATGAAGGCTTTTTTGTCAGTTTAGGTTTTAAGTTCAATTCTTACATAAATGAAATTTGAAGAAAGGTACTTGATATTAATGTTATATTTGCATTTAGGTAAGGGAATCCTGCACAACCCAACAGGACACTGTGTCCAAGTGTGTTGTCAGAGACACTGACCTGTTGATAGTTTTATTTTATTTTTTTCCCTACCAATATTGATAAATTATTTTTTCCAATCTTCCCTACCTCTCTTTCATCCTAAAACTGGTTAAAAGTTAAAAAACAGTGACTCAGGGTATCCAAACTTCTGAAAAAAATCTGATTTTTTTCCTCCCATGCATTTAAACAGATTTCAATTTGGGAGATGATGATTAAATTTTCCCAGAGTTACTGATGAATCGAAACATATTTTAACTTTGCAGCAGTATATGCATAATATTGGCAGCAGGAAGAATTATGATAACTTTTTATATGCAATTCTTTAGTTAAAGAGTCCAATTTTGCAAATATATGTAACTGTGTTGCAGCCCATCACCACATTATCTCACTTCCTAAAAATACTTTCTTCTCCAGCAATAATCAGAAAGTCTTTGCCAAATCAGTAGCATTCACAGTCCTCTAAACACCAAGTATATTTTTGCCTAAAGAAAAGGAAACGAAACAAATCAAAAAAAGAGGATACCTCTCTTGATATGAATAATAATTTTCTAAAGAATTTCCAAATAACAGCTGTCTAATCAGCTAACGACTTGAAGTCTCGCTTCAGTTATAACATCCACTGTTCTAAAGCTCTAGTCACTCACATAGTGAGCATCCCAGGTAGTCAGAAGCAGTTTGCTGCTGATGATCCATTGTCCACCATACACTGTATACAACCCAGCACTGGAGACGTCCTTGGTCACACAAAAGTTCTGGTATCCACATGTCTTTTCTCTTTTCCCCAAATATGCCTACTAATTTGGACTGTGACAGGAGCTTGAGATAAGGGTTGTAATATTATCCTAGGAGAAGAAAGTATCCACAAGTGTGAAAGACTGGAATGCTGACAACTCAGACAATCCAGGTGCAAGCTGGTGATGTGCAAAATAACCACCCAGTGCCGAAGGCCTGCACACCTACCACCTCAGGCTACAAGCTGGGTGTTGAACAAGATAAGGAGAGAGGAAAATACTGCTAGGTGGGGCAATATTTCTATGTCATTACATAAATGACACAACTGCAATAACTCCCCTCCAGGGAAGTACCAGGACAACTCACACATGCCCTGAAGCTATTCACGTCTGCTGATGGGCCATAATGGATCCACCTCTGCTGACATAACAGGCAGCTGTAACAACTTAGAAGGTGTCAAAAACTCCTGACAAGTCCTGTGATCCAGTATTACCTCATCCATCATATAACTCCCCACCCCAGGGGAGGTACCAGCGGTGTTCCCACCTAGCCTAAGCCCAACAAAAGACCACACTTGAACTTCACTCAGCACTGGTTTTCTTCCCTCACCACACAGGACTTTTCTTATCACCTGAGGCTTCCACCACCACCTCGATGGATCCAGACTACAACCACCACTTCAAACAACAAATACTGAAATTGCAACAACCAAGCCTCATCGCTGGATCCAGTGGGCATCTTGCAGGTCATTCCAGTTGCCTGGGGAGTCCACAGTCCTGCTTCATCTGCTTGTACCATCACCACAGCTTCAGTCCACCACCAAGCAAGCATCTACTGGTATGGAATTCCAGCTATGTGCTGTTTCCTGACACTGTTGACTCTCCAACCATTCCTGCCAGGTTTTATGGGCTTGGGGGAGGCAAACCATGTGGAAGGGCAGCTACCTTGTCCCTATCCTGTGTCCACATGTGGGGTTTTTTCAGGTGGGGGAGGCTGGTTGCCATCTTAGTTTGGTCCAGTGATGGGGCTTTCTCCTCGTAGGTTGGTTTAACCTAGTTTTATAAGTACTGTTATTGGCATTCTTCTCAGTGAAGAGTTATTTTTTCACTTACAGCTGGGCATATTTAGTCTCTCTGTCTGTATTGGAGAAGCCAGGGGTACTGAATCTGAGGGAGGAGACTTCTGTCTGAGGTCTCCACCCCTCCGAAATTGTCTCAAAATAAGACAGGGAATCCTGAGGGAAAATGGAGCCCTTGGGCAAGTCCAGGCAGCTCTGGCTGAACTCATCTGTCTGCTACAATTGAACCTTTGCTTTCACTCCCACTTCAAATGATTCTACTAGTGAGCTCACTGACTCCATGCTATGTTTTTCACTGTACCAATGGCTTTATTATAAGCCCAGTGATGTCTACCACTTATTCAAACCTATTTCCAGGTGGATGAATAAATCTCATTAGACAGAACTAGAGGTAAGTATAACTGCAATATATGGTAATAAAGTCAGTTAGAAGTGATCTTTGTGCCTTAGAGAGACAACAGGATTCAATTATTTTAATTTTTAAAACTAACTTTTTGTCTTTCACCTGAAGCAAAACCTACATTTTACATTCTCAGGCTCAGTTCTCTGGTATCTCTGGTATGCTGGCCATGAGCATGTTTATAAACTATGACCAGACTTTTTCTTATGTTTTGCTCAGGCTATGGAAAGACATCTTTCTGCATGGCAACTATTCATCTTGACAGTTTTATCCTACAGTAATACCAAGTAAAATTTACTGTATTTCAGGGTAGAAATATGAGCAAGTGATGTGTGCTTATCACCTTAATTTTACTAAATATGTTAAGCTTTTCATCTTCCTAATATTTACTACAGAATGGAAGGGGTGGGAAGTTTTCCAACTCATTTCATGCTTGTAACTCTGCTTCTATTTATTTTTCAAATATATTTACAAAATCTAAATATTTACTGTTAACATATATATTCCAGTATAGATACAGTAATGCTGATAAAGAAGCATTGTCCCCATACCAGTTTTGGCTAATATGGTCCAGTGCATTTTTAGTTCTCTGAGATATAGTTTTCATATGCTCCCCTCCTATCAGTCTTTTGTTTAGACCACAATTTAAAAAGGAAAAAAAGTAAAAGTCACTTAAAGAATAGGAATGTCTTAAGTGACTATGTCTAATTACATCTTCAGAATCTTAACATGCAAATCAAGGCAAAACAATAATGTTAAGCTTATGAGTTCAAATGACCTAATAGTCACAGGGTAAACACTGGCACCTTCTTATCAATTTTTTTCTTACACAATGAAAAAGTCATATCATAAAGTAAACTCGACTTTCATGCCATTAGCTGGCTAGATTTCATAACACAAGCTAAACATAGAATCTTTTCAGACACAATGTTAATGACTATTTTTCTAGAGAAGAACAATTTTAGCATCTACTGTGAAGAGAATGCTATATTATATATTCTCACCATCATGACAGCTTCCATCTACTCACTGTCTATAATGTCTCTTGCTCCCACGCAAACACATTGCTCCACAATGCAAAACTAATGCATGAAGAATAGGTATTTCCTCCACAGTGTGACATATTGTCTCTGTTTTCTACCCTAAACTTACACTGTGTTCTCAGCCAGAACTGTAGACTCTCTCCGTAACAAACTACAATACTCGTATTCAAATTTCCTAACAGTAGCAGAGAAAAGTCTAAGGTCCGGAAAAAAATTTTTTTAGAGACAGCATATGTCATTTGAGGCCTCAGAATTTGTGACATCTGCTACTAATGCAGCATATGCACTAGGGTTACTTAAGGAGATATTATATTAGCATCACAGTGTTTACTGATTAATAGCAATACATTATGTCTGCTTACTCACCCTTGCTCACCCTCACAGGAATTCTGTCAGAGAATTCTACAGTGATTCTGTTACACAAGTTACTACTCTAACTAGGCTATATTTTGCTGGTTTACCAGCTCCTGAAATACCATGCTGCATGAGATCATTATGTTTATCAATAAGAAAACATGGATTGTACCACATACCAGGTTTAACGGAACCTTACAATCCATTCTGAAAATCACCAACGTATTTTGCTTTTGTTCACAACACTGAGCTGCAGGAAGGAAAGCATTTAAGAAGAAAATTCAGAGGTACTGTGGGCAGCTTAAGAAGGAAAAAACCCTCAAGCGTTTCGACTTTGCCATGGAGCTTTGTGATGCAGCTTTGTGATGGAGCTTACAGAAAAGAGCAACACTGTGCCCTCTTCTCAGGTAGAGCCATCCACCTTACCCACACATTAGACCCATACCTCATTCTCAGAAAGGAAGATACAGTGATTCCAATAGTATGTGGTGCACAATGCCATTCAGCCACCAAATAGACCATCTTTGCCTGTAAAACACCATACTTATGTATTCCATGCTTTGTCCTTTGTCCTTTTCTCAGTTATCCAGTTCCCCATCATTTCCATATGAGTTCTCCTTTATTCTGGTATATTTGAGGATATTTTTATAGGTATAATACCAAACAAATGATGATGCTGGGAAAAAAACACAGATGAGAAAAGTTAGGCTGAACAATTAGTAGGAAAAAAAGAGACAAATCAGGAGATAAAAGGATAAAAGGTTCAATAAGGAAAAGTATAGTCAAAGAGCTGAGTGGAGGGAGGAAAGGGAAGTGAAAAAGAATTTGAAAGAAGAATAAGGAAAATAATAAAGTGACAGAGAAATAATAGAAAAGGAAGTGAAAAGATCTGAAGAAAGATAACAGCTCCATGTCAAGTGAAAAGAACTGAGATGAAGTGTTGCAATAAACAAATTGAAATAAAACATCAAGGACAAAAACTTATGAAAGTACACAGAGAAAACAAGTAGGCTGACAGTGAAAAACACAATTACTAAAATGAGAGCTACATTATGCTATGGCATGAGTGCACATGAGAAGGTCTGAAATATAAATAGCATTGAGAGAAGTAAGGAAGTTTTAATCCTGCATTCACATATATCTATCCCCATTACTAAAATACTACCTATTATCTAACACAAACGTGTAGCAGAGGCAGGAGCATATGCATCAAACTTCAGTGGAGCATGAATAAAATAAAAGTGATTGCAGCCATTGTAATATTACAACCACTTCATTTTCTTCAGCTCTTGGGTGAGAGAGCAGAATTACTGTGTATGTTATTTTAGTGGCTACACTCATCCTGCTATGTCACTACATTCTCATTGTTTAAAGCAGCTTTATGATGAGTGACATATTTATAGTGTTTCTCATAATAAGGTTTTTATTAAGTGGCACACTAAAGTAGCAAGAATAATCAATATCAAATGAACCTCCATTTTTAATGGTTTGCTGCATCTGCTCTATCTTCTGGCTGCTATTTGGTGTAACGGGAGACAGATTCTTGAAATCTGTGAAATTAACATCTTACTGGAAAGATTTCTTCTTGAGTTGATAAATCCCATCGTGCTTTGCCCTTCATTCCTACTCATCTGGACCCTGATACCCCTTTTTATATCTGATCTATGTTTCTGCACTACATGTATTTCCCAATTTCTGATTACTCCTTCACTCTCCCCAAGCACCCCATTTTGTACTACCCCATTTCTGTGATCTGTGCTGTTCAACTGATCCATTTTCAGATAAATCAAATATCAGTGCAGGTACTGTTCCTTCAGAGGTGCTTTTTCTCCACAGCTGCTGGAGACTTCGACACATACTCCAGAATGTTCCAGCATACTGCAAAGCCAGATATACTATCTGTCCATACTGTCACAAATTGATTAATATTGCGGTTACTTAGATGGGAAACTGATTTTTTACAGTCTCTCTTCCATCTCCTTAGTGCTCGCCCTCTTTAACTGATTCACGCGTTCGGGTGGACGTGACCTGAACTGTTGCGTGTCACGGATGGCAGGGCAGAAGCCGCTGGACCACACACAGGCTCATGGGTTCCTCATTTATCAACTGGCAATTCTGGTGCACACTAGTTATGGCAATGAAGAAGAAACACTGCCATCCAAACAAACAAAGGCTCGCTATACCAACAGAAACTATACTTGCGGGAGTACATGTTCACAGTGTCGCTGGAGAAGTTCGTATGCCTCCCACGTTAGGACAGACAAGTCCAAATACAAATGAAATATGTTGTATTTATAATTGAAAAGTTATCAGAGTGCATTTTTGTAGCTGCATGTGTAACCAGTGTGGTGACAACTGTAGCAAAACGTTGTACTTCAGTGACCACTGCAGTGTTCAGATATAACAAAGTTGGCTGCAATAGTAGTTAGCATTGAGATTAATGAAGACTTGAACACCTTGAGGACTTTTATCATGTGCACATGCCCATGTTTTTCTGAAACTGCACAAAAAAGCACAACATCAATTACAGAAGTTACAAATATTTCATAGTTGTGCAGTAATTAGGTAAGATGTTTCTGCAGAAACAGAGCTACAAATGCTTTTGTCCATCCTACCTATGGGATCAGAAATCCTGAGGGAAATATCCCCTGAAATATTTCATGACTTTTTTCTCAGAAGGACATAGCTAATTCAGGAGAACCTTAGTCTTATCTAACATGTATGCAAAGTAGATGACCAGAAGATTACACCTGGGAATGAATTCAGAACTAGATTATTTAGCAGAATAGGGATACACCTAAAGAGATGCCTGTGCCTTCCTCACATACTCCATGCTTCTTTTCAATTAATCTGTGTCTTGACAATCCACAATCAGGCAGAAGAAGCTTTGATGAAACAGTTGGCAGTTGCAGGCTGGAGGTAGCCTGGCAAGCTGAAAGCAAGGTAGGGCGGCTTGCAAAGCTATTTGTATGGTCATCACCATCTGTACTACTGTGACCTGCTGTGCCCTAGCACAGCATCTGGGTCAGAATTTATACCAAAAGTGGAAAAAAACCACAATCACTTCTAGTTTAGACACATTATGCAATCAACTAGAAAGTTCAGCTATCATTTCTGGGGCATATACAACCAAGCTCCTGACTGAATGTCCACTGACAATGAAGAAATATAAGAGGGAATTTGTTATAGTGTTATTGCCATAATTTTTACATTCTGATCATAGAATCATAGAATCATAGAATAGATTGGGTTGGAAAAGACCTCCAAGATCATCAAGTCCAACCCCTGATC
>JAYRBT010000042.1:15407716-15437070 GCA_036023395.1 Myiotriccus ornatus | reverse complement strand
GAGAAAGAGAACAAAAAGGTCGAGTTCCTTATCTGCCCCGTTCCTAGGAGACTAATAGTTCGGCCATTAGCCAGCCCAGTTAGGTCTTTTGTGTTGCTAAGTACGTTTTGATGGCCGGGGGAAGGGAGAAAATTCTGTAGCTGTCTAGCTAAAACCACGACAGAGGGTAATTGAGCACTGGAGCATATTGCATAGAGAGATTGTGGAGTTTCCTTCCTTGGACATATTCAAAAGCCATCCAGATACAATCCTGAGTAATGTGCTCTAGAATAACCCTGCTTGAGCAGGGAGGTTGAACAAGGTGACCTCCAGTCTCTTTTAACCTCACCCATTCTATGATTCTATGAAAAAGCAACATAAAATATCACTTTTGGTAGTCAAAATACAAACTGCTAATTTTTCCTAAGATCTCAGGACCTATTTGAAAAGATCTTTAAAGATGAGTTCATATTCACCTTTAAGTTAAAAATAGTTTAAAGGAAATTATTCTTTGATATGTTTTACTTTTGTTGCATCACACTTCAAAACCTCACTAGTCTACATTTCACTTAGATGTGCATTGAATAAAGAGCCCAAAACTCCATTAAGTTTCTTTCAGTCTCTCTCTACTTTAAATACTTCATTTTTATAGTCTGTGTTCCAGTATACATGTGAACACTAGCATCCTCACTGCTGGAACACCTCAGCAAAGAGTTGTGACTAAAGATGAGAATGACAGGTCATGCTCCCCTGTGTGTTTTCCAGTATGGTTGCTTTCTTTTCTGCAGGTGTCCTCTTGACTGTAAACTTTGCAGAGCAGAAATCATTTTTAGCATCCTAGCATACATCAGATGTTTTGCTAGCTATTAATTAAAGAATAAGAGAATTGCAGATAATTATAACCAAATTAAAAATCTTAAAAGGAATTAATGAAACTTCTGTGGATTAACTACCCTCTAGTCTTCATTATTTATTCACTTTGATGCTAATTTCCAAAATTCTTTAATTTACCATAGCTCTCCCTATCATTAATGTAAATTAACAAGGTTCTACTGTAATGCAGATATTATTATCTTCCCTTGCATAAATGCACACATTTTGCTAATTAAAACACTCTTTATTTCTAAAAATCAGATTACCAGGTATAATGGAAACAGAAAACATGAACAATGCACTCAGCTGTTTAGATAAAACCTTAGAGTATTGAGAATGACAGACGTCATTTTTTCTGGTCAAAAAAATAGGCAAATGTAAGAGACAAATTTTAGTGGTCTTTACAGGCTTTCAGAAATATTGAATTCATATTGTGTCCACTGAGGACCACTAACAAACCACCAATCCATTTATAGATGATTAACTGAAGAGAACTGAAACACAAATGCCACTGAAGAAATTTTCCTCCTTGGGTGTCCTCTGCTGTGACGTTACCTCATTTTCAAGTTCGTGCTCAAGCCCGAATCTCCCAGTTGTCCAGAATAACTGTGTGTTGGCTCACACTTTTGTTTGACCGCAAAACAAAGCAGCTGGATCCTCAAACAGGTAGGATGTTAAGGGACAGCAGGAGAGGTTGTCTCATGTTCAAGTCCCAGTTCTATAGACTGCATGCTACAAACAGTTGATTGATGCAGAGGGATTTGCTCACACTCCTGCAGACTTGACCAACCTATATTAGCAGTATCTTGCTGCTGCTACTTTTTCAAGTGGTATGTGATGTGCCAGTGGCATCTGAATTTTTTATTCATGGTTTTTTTTGCACTGTTTCTCCAAAGAATGAGCACACTCACCTTGTTGAAGCTTTTGGTATGGCTGCATAGTCAGTTCCCTAAGGAGGAAGAACAGCAGGGTGCTGTAGTCAGACAAGGAAGACTGTATAGGCAACACAAAGTACTTCTCAGAGGGAAGCAGTAACTGCTTATTAAAGAGGAGGGAAGGGGGAAGAAAGTTTTGCTGAGTTGCTCAGCAGGTGTAGGATGCAGTCATAGCTGTATATATCTTCACAGATAAAGAACCTTTCTGGTGTGTACACCATACAAATGAGACTTGTGGCCCTGAATAGCCAGAGGAAGCATAACAAATTAATCCTCTTTTGCCGTATTATCGTGGGTAATGGTTAAGTGGGATAATGGCACATACCTGGGTACTGATGATCCAGATAGAAGCCTGCTAGAAAGACCTGTCAAAGTGTGACTCATATCTGGGTAACTGTCTGATGAGATTGTATTTGGCTTAGAAAGCTGAGGTCAGCTCAGATATACACTTATAATACAGCCTAAGGAAACAGGGTGATTTCAGGCCTGAAAATAGCTGCTTATCCTAGCAGCAACCTTTAACCAAGAGTTTTATCTCTCATATAGATAGTGGAAAAATGAGTTTTAATGGAGTAGAAGTAGAGATGCCTCATGTTATAAGACAATTTTGGCATGTAAGAATCTGAGTTGAAGTCTGAAGAGCTAAGATGTACAAATCTATCTTCTGTCTCTTGGAAAACAAAGGTAGAAGAAGAGGAGGCAAGTTTTTCTTAGAAGACAAAAAAGGGTTTTGATCTTAGTTCACTAAGGAGAAAAAGCTCTGAGGCACTGCCCCGTGCTAGTACCTGAGTGTTCAATGTGTAGTGACAGGAAAGTATGACATAACAGCAAGCTTGCACAGACATCTCCAAGAGATGGGAAAAAAGCAGGTGGGAGATGAAGTAATTTATTTATTTGTGGAAATGGCTATTGTCCTTTGTCAGAGAGTTTGTGCAAATGGCAGACAGTGAAAGAAATTTTGTGGAATAGGTAATACCAGTTAGGAAAAGTCAAAGAGAGGAAAATCTTATGGCAGTTGAAACAATATTATTGTTATATGACAATTAGCGTATTCCTAACTTTGAGGACTACTCATAACCTATATCTGAATGTTATGATGTGAGCATATCCCTACCATATGCAGACCTGAGAGCTGAAATCTTTCTGTTCTGAAGTGTTCTGAATAATTTTTCTCCACCTTGGAGGAAAAGAGAGAATCACCTATGCTAGGAAAGATACTAAAATTAAAATCTCATTTAAAAAGGAATCAGTGTTAGAGTAGCAAGGACCCCTAACCTGCAGCTCACAAATGAAAGCAAAGATGTTGAAGGGTTCTACTTTTCTCCCTATTTGTGCTTGTTACTTGTGTGTACTTTGCAGGTCTCAGTTGACGTCAATCAGCAGAGCCTACTATTGGTATAAGTGAAGCTGCACTAATTTACACCCACAGAGAATTAGGTTCATAATGTGTTAAATGTACTAGACTGGGAATGCATCTGGTATTAGATTTGAATTCCAAATGAGTGCAGCATCAATTTTTTCTTTCTTATCTGACAACTGGAAAGTTGGAGACGTATGTGAAAAAGAATAATGTTACACTTATTTTGAGCAGTTGACAGACATGGCTGGAAGTCTGATATGATTAATACCTCAATAATAAGGCTTCAGTAAGTTAGTCCCAATAGATTCTCAACCTAGAGAGAGTGCCAAGATACTGATAATGGTTAAGTGACTTTTATTAGATAACAAATTCCATTTTTAGCTATGTTCTACCAAGGAGCTTTTATAATGCATTAAACTCAAAAGAATTAAGGAGGTCTCTTACACACAAGTGAGTGGAGAGGAACTGGTTGCAAGGACTTGTGAATCCCATCTCTGAGCAGAAATAGTCTGAGATATCTATCTTCATATTCATTTCCTTAGAAATACCTTGAGAATTTTTCCTTAAAATAAGTATTCAGATATAGGGATTTTTTTTCTTTCTTTTATAGAGCATCTGCAGATGGTGCAGATGCTGCAACACAACCAGTACAGAAAAGCAAAATATTAAGTCTGAATGCACATAAGCTCAGCTGCAAAGTAGGGCCAAAAAGCATCACAAACCATCAGCCTTCTTCTTTTCTTTCATGCCTAAAGCAGGAACATTTGGGTCCCTTTCCTTACCCTCATTAGACTTAAGGACAAGGGGTGTCTTTATAGTGACCTTGACTATAGATTCCTCCTTTCTGCACCAGCCAGCAAGTGGAGTGAATCTCAACTTATACAACAGTATCATTCCAGGAGTTATCCTTATCCAGAGAATACAGTTCCAGGAAGAATTAATGATTGGAAATGTTATTTATTACTTGTTTTACAGCATATTTATGGATAGGAGAGTCAACTCAGCTGATAAGCAATTTTGCAGTAGATCCAGAAATGAGTTCAAGCCTTGCTCTGGTGATGTGTCAAGGACCACCAGCTGGCAGCTCAGCAATGATATCTCGGAGTGCTGACTACTCCATTATTTTATGTAGCTTTGCTCTAGACTGGTATGCCTTTACTCATGGGTTATTCTGGCTCATAAACACATAAAACAGAGAAGTTTGTGCTGCAGTCAGAACATTATTGAATTGGGCACTGTGCATGCATGTATGTTTTTATAAACTGTCCCTGTTCAATAAAGGTTTAGTCTAATTAGAGAAAACAGGAAGAAGAAGGAAGTATTCCATAGGAATTGTGAGAATGAAAAATGACATTTGGGGGGAAATTGAGGTGTTGAAGTGAAGGTGGATGATCTCACTGCAACAGGGAGTAGTAGATTCAGCTGCATTGTATTTGGTGGAGCCACAGACAGGGAACCCTTGCAGGGATGTGGAGAGGGAGGGATGTGGTCACCAGGACAGGTTCAGCTGTCTTTCAATGTAAAGCCTTTCATGGATGGGAATGTGATAAGTAGAATGATCCAGTGGTAAAGGTGAAATATAATGAAATTTAGGCTAAATGACAGATAAAGATATGCATGAGCAAAAATTAATTGATGGATCTAAAGATATGAAGGAAGAAGTTCTAAACCAAATTCAGGAACACAAAAAACATAAATCACAAATTGAAGTGTGGAATAAAGGGAAGAAAAATATGTTAGTCAGTATGGAGGTGGAAATTATGATTATATGCTTATTTTGCATATATTTAGATCAAACTTCTAATGTTGAAAAAGCAGAAGTCTGCCCTGTCACGTCATAAATATTCCTGAAATATGTTGATTTTCATTTTAAATTATCTTCATTCAGAAGTTAATTTTTATAAATTATATTTTTGCTAAGAAGTCAAAAAATCTACTTAATAATTGTGAACTTGCCTATTCATCTTTCAACTTTGAGAGGTTTTATTCTGCTTTCCATGTCCATTTGAGCAATAATTTAGTTTGAAAGCTATTGCCAAAGCATGCTCCTGACTGCTGTTCTTTATTTGGTGATGAATTGATGATTTGGATGTCAACTCCAAAGTGAATTATGTTTAAGTTGTCTTAAAATGACAAAGGTAATCAGATACGAAAAAGTGGTGATTTTATGGTTTAAAAGTATAAAAATGTGGCTTACTTACATTTTGATTGCAGTTTGAATTATTCCACCTCTTTCTACCATGAGTTTCATTTAAGCCTTGGATTTGAGCCGATAAATCACTGCTAGCAGGCACTCCCCCACTAGCGCTTTTAATGGGCACTCTCTCTGAAAGTTAAACATTCTAGTAAATTGCTCAAACACAGTCTTGAAAGGCTAAACACAGATTTGAAATCTTTCTCATGTTAGGCAAGGTTGTTACAAGCTTTCAGCATAACTGTAAAAAGTACAAAGCTTTGAAACCAAAAGTGTGTTATAATAGCCAGTTTCATTGCTATAGTCATGGTAATCATTACAATGATCCAAACATCTACCATTGTGTTAATGGAGATTTTCAATTCCTGAATGCATTATTTTTCAGGCCTTGTGGGCCATCTCCTTTTCAAAGTTTCAGAAATATTCTTAATTGCAAAGTAGATGAACAAACAGCACAATGTTCATCTGCAGATCCTGTCTGCTCACTATGAGTAGGAACATCTTCCTCTCTTTATCAAATGACTTCTTTTTTAATGCTCAGTTAAATTAAATTAGCATAGACTAAATATTTAATGTATATAGACTACCTGAGAAAATCTTTTTTTTTAATCTTTGTCCTGTTTATAGATGCAAGGAGAGATCTTATTTAAATGTACAATGTCAATGTAATAGGACATGTGTATTTATAGGAGCTCTCCAATTGTTTTCTTGGCACACTGCTCAGCCAATTCAATTACCTGTCTATTCTGAAAATGCCAGTTGTCTCAAACTCTTTGATGTCCATTGACAGCAACTGCTAGTAAAGAAATTTACCCAGTGATCATGAAGACAGTCCACACAGCCACTAGCAACAGTACCGAGCACTGCTTCACTGCCCTGTGACACATTTGTCAGCCTAATATTCAGTTCTGAAATATCTCATACATTTCATTGCCTCCTTCCTCCTCTCCTGACAAACAACAAACTCCTGACATCTGCCACTGAATCCTTTTCAGATGTGTGGTGCTCCAAAGGGAGACCTCCTGCTATGGATCAGACAGAAATCTGGAAGGCAGGAGTTTCTCACATCTAATTTTGACATTACTTTATGTTCGTCTGTGAGTATCTCAATTTACCACAGTTTAATGGTAAATAGCTGTGGTCTTGAAAACATATTAATGTTGTAAAGGGAACCTGTTCCTAAAAGCAGAAAGAGCTCAAGGCATCTTAGGCAGTGAGACTACCACTGACCAGGTCATAGGGGTACTACTTGAATTACTCAAACTGCTCTAAAAGTTGTAAGTAACACCTGCAGTACATTGCTATTAGACTAAAAACACACCATAATAAATAATGAAACAAATACTGTCTGTTAATTTATTAGAATTAGGGGAGAATTTTGCTTTCACTCACAGGAGTACTAATAATCACATTAACTCAGAAAATTGTAGCTAAACATAAAATATATTTAGAAATATTATACATAATTTCTGCATTGTGTATTTCAAATCCACAGAGAGAAACTACTAAATGAGGTACTGAGTACCAATAGTGGAATATTGTACAATTAGATGGCTCAGAGATTACCTGAAATGGACTTGATATACTGAGTTACTCACTTGCAATATTAAACAAAAGGTACAAGAGGGGAAGTAAAACTATCACAAGACAATCACTTATATGAATGAAAGAGAGAACATCAACAACAGAAATGGTCTAAACCCACAGGAGAGTGAAAAATGTAATATGATACCTCTACTTTCCAGAATAGCTTTATTATTACTATTTCATAGAAGAACTCTTCAGCGTAAAAAAGTATGTTACCCAGTTGCACATGCTAGGAATCTAGATGATTGCTCCTGTTCAGCAGCCTGGTTTATATGGATTAAAAATCAATGAGCTACTTTGTGACTGAGAAATAGCATTCTTCATACATTATGATCAAATAATTGAGCACATAATTAAAAGACTACTGTACCTTGTGTCAATCCAAAGGAATTCTGGTCAAAAAATTAAAACAATCAACTACCGTAAAACTAAGAATGTTCTTTTGTGAGTTAACATCTTCCGAATCTGTACAATTTGGAAAGTAGCCGACCTCGGGAAAGGCAGGAAGATATTTCAGTTTTGGTTTTTGTTCTCCGCTTATCCAAGAGATTTGACATCAATGGCCAAAGTGAAACCTGGTGGGACGAGTCCCTGTCACAGGCTCTTTAGGAGGGATAAGCAGGGCTGAAGAGGCAGAGGGGTGGCAATGTATGTAATAGTATGATTAGAATGTATAGAGCTCACAGTTGGCAACAATGGCAGAGTTGAGAGCCTCTGGGTAGGAATCAAGAGGCAAATAAATAATGCAAATGTCATCATGGGAGTCTACTATAGACCTCCCAGCCAGGACAATAATTCTAATGAATTATTCTTTGAGGAAATAAGGGGCACTTACAAGGCAACTGCCTTTGTCCTTGTGGGAGACTTCAACTTGCCAGAAATTAACCAGAATCATCACACAGCTGGTACAACCTGGGCCAGGAGATTCCTAAAAAACCTGGATGACAACTTCACAGAACAGGTCCTAAGGGAGACTACTCAGAAAAATGTCCTTCTCTATCTGCAGCTTATGAACAGAGTGGACTTCATGAGCAAAGTGCAGGTTGGTGGCCGTCTTGGCCACAGCAACCACAAGGTGATCGACTTTAAAATCTCTGTTGACAGGAGAAAGAGTGCCAGCAAAACCTCAATGCTGGGCATGAGAGCAGACTTTAGGTTGTTCAAGAAATTAGTAAGTAAAGTCCCCTGGAAAAACGTTTTTGCAGGTGCTGTGGTCCATCATTGCTGGTCACTTTTTAAACATCATGTCCTAAGGGCACAGGAACAGGCAATTCCAAAATGTTGGAAGTCAAGTATGCAAGGCAGAAGGCCAGCTTGGCTGAACAGGAATCTTCTCTTCGAAATAAGTGAAGAAAGGAAGGTCTGTGACCAGTGGAAGCGAGGTCAGGTGACACAGGAAGAATACAGAGATGTTGCTTGCCACTGTAGGGAAAAAAATTGTGCAGTCAAACTCAACTGGAGTCGCAGCTGGCCAGAAATATGGAGGACAATAAAGAGTTTTTTCAAATATATTAATGGCAATAGGCAGTGTAGAAATAATATGGGCCCATTACAGAATGAGGGTGGTCACCTCACAAACAATGACAGAGATAAGGGAGAGGTGTTTAACACTTTCTTTGCCACTGTCTTCAACATGCATGATGGATCAAATGGGTCTCAGTGCCCTGAGCTGGAGGACCAGCTCAGGACTATGAGAATGATCAACTCCCTGTTGACCCTGAGACTGTGTGGGATCTGATGCTCAAATCTATGGGGCCTGATGGGATTCATCCCAGAATCCTTAAAGAACTGGCTGATGTCATTGCACAGTTTCTCTTGGTAATTTTTGAGCAGGCTTGGGATTCCAGAGGAGGTCCCAGCTGACTGGAAACTGGCAGTTGTCCAGATTTTCATGAAGGGCAAGAAGAAAGACCCCAGAGACTACAGGCCTGTCAGTCTCCCCTCAGTGAGTGGTAATGTTATGGAGAAGATTATTCTGGGAGGTATTAAAAAACACCTGAAAGACAATGCAGTCTCAGCCAGAATGGCTTCAGGAGAGGAAAGTCCTGCTTATCCAACCTGATTTCCTTTTATGACAAGGTAAACCACACAGTTGATAAATCATTTTGATTTCAGTAAAGCTTTCAATATTGTCTCTCTCCATATCCTTCACACAGCTGGATAAACACATCATGTGGTGGGTGAGCAATTGGCTCATGGCTCAAGCACAGAGGGTAATAGTGAATGGGGTAACATCAGACTGATGACTAGTCGGTTCCTCAGGGCTCCATCTGAGGCCCTGTGCTCTTCAACATCTTCGTAAATGACTTGGACGCAGGACTGGAAGGGATACAAAGCAGGTTTGCAGATCACACAAAACTGGAAGGAGCTGTTGAGTTCCTTGAAGTCAGGGAGGCCTTGCAGAGAGACCTTGACAAATTGTAGGGCTGGGCAATCACCAACCATATGAAGCTGGTGGGGGAAAGTGCTGGATACTGCACCTGGGATGCACCTGTGATGCCAGCCAGTCAAGTGAGGGAATTGTCTCACTCTGCTCTGCACTGGTACAGCCACAGCTTGAATATAGAGTGTAGTTTTGAGCACAACAACATAAGAAAGATATTAAGCTATTAGAGAGCATCCAAATGAGGGCAAGGAAGATTGTGAAGGGCCTTGCTTGAGGGGAAACATTATGAGGAGTAGATTAGGTCATTTGATCTGTTCAGCCTGGAAAAGAGGAGATTTAGAGGAGACTTCATCGCAATCTACAACTTCCTCATGAGGGGAAGAGGAGGGACTGGCACTGATCTCTTCTCTGGGGTGACCCAAGGGAATAGCCTGAAGTTGTGTCAGGGGAGGTTTAGGCTGGATATTAGAAAAAGGTTCTTCACCCAAAGGGTTGTTGGGCACTGGAACAGGTTCCCCAGGGAAGTGGTCACAGCATTTGGATTATACTCTCAGGCTCATGGTATGACTCTCAGGGATGGTCCTGTGCATAACTAAGAGTTGGGCTCGATGATCCGTGTGGGTCCCTTCCAACTCAGCATATTCTGTGATTCTGTTATATTTTGCTAAGTTGTTCTCTTTATCTGTTATCATTTTTATTCAAGGAGAAGCATATAAAAATAATTCATTATCCTGTGCACTAGTGATTCATGGTACTCTGTGTTTAAGCATCAAGCATTATGTGTCACTCTATAAACAAACAAATTCAATGATGCATCCTTTCCCTCAGGTCCAGTGTAGACTTCCTAATGCATCTATATTTAAAAACTTAAAAATACGTATTATATATATTTATCCCCCCAAAAAGTGTGACCTTTGCAACAATATGTCCAGTGAATTTGTCAGTCACTTCTTTTCCTCTCTCTTTTCATAAAGAAGGTTTCCCTCTGTTTAGAATAAGACTGTTACTGAGGAAAAACTTTCAAAACCAATCATATCAGGCCAATATATAGAATTGCTCTTGAATTTCACTCTGTTTGAATGGGATTGGCTTTTTTTTTTTTTTTGTATGTAGGGTATAAAAGGTATATTTTACTTGGCAGTGTTAGTATCACTTTGGATTGTACAAGATCATACAGAAAACATGTTTGTTATAACCTATCACCTGGCACACTGAGTGGTCTGAATTGCTGAATTGCTACTCAAATTTCCTGGTAGCAATTCACTATCAGTATTTTCTCTTTAATGTGGCTTCCACACATGGAAAATAGTAAAGACAACTTAATGTTATTAAAATGCATATGAACTTGAATCTTCCTAGGTAATACAACCACTCTGCTTCCCTTACATTCTAGCTGATACAGTTTGGCTTGACTCAATAAAGGCACACACTGATCTGATTTATCCTGTAATTATGTACATTAACTATTATAAATTGTCTATGTCAGAAAAAAAATATAAAACAACTGCCCTTGAATATCATCAGAATTATCATTAAACTGATTAAAATTCAAGTAGAAAAGTATGTACTGAAACTATGGAGCTTTCTCTCAATGTTTTAATTAATAGTCAGTAAGAACTAATTTTTTATTTATCTAAGTGAAGTACATGAAAACATGCTTAAAATTACAGGAAAGTTTTAAACAGAAAGGATGATAAAATACTGCAATGAAAGTAGGAAAGTTGGGGATTAAAGACCTACTCAGCTGCAGTGTACAATGCACCATTTAGAATTTGTTTTCTGGTGATATATAGTTCTTTTACAGATTAAAATATAATTTTAATTTACCAGTATACATTTCCATACACAGCATTCTTGTAAAGGAGGTATAGAGTCTCGATAACTACTGTTTAACTCCAACTTCACACTGTTGTAATTCCATATGGGCATTATGGGATATAAGAAGAGAAGAGCAACTACGAATGAAAGGATGTTGCTAATTTAAAGAGAAGGAAAACTTTAAGCTTGAATGTAATAAAGAGGTAGAGCAAATTTAAAACCAGATACAGACACGAGGGGAATAACTCAGGGAAATATCACAAGAAAATGTATTGGGTTTAGTCCTACAGCTGTAGTCTACTTTTAAGTGCTTAAGCTAATACTTTTCATTATGTTCACAAATGTGATTTAATAATGAAGCATCAGTAATATGAGGCTCCCTTCTGCCTTGATCTGCTGTTAAATCTCTGCAAGAAAGCAAAGTGACACAGGTTGGCAAATTAGTGGTGTGAAAATTAATGAGCTTTCTCTATGCTGATCAACAATTACCCTCTATCTACCAGTGACTGATATATGTTCACTTTAAATATTTTAGGATTTTAGTCTAATCAAACTCAATGACATTTCTGTGTAGGGGAATCTTACAACATTTAGGACAGCTGAAAAGGAGATGGTTTAAACTAATATCACCTCCTTTCTTTGAGATTTTCTATGTTGCCCTTCCTTCTATTGCATCCAATACTAACACATTATATTTTAATAAATCTATAAACACTGAAAGATTTTTAATCCTTGCTGACCTTCCTGTTGCAAGGTTGTAAATCCAGATTATTCATTTGCTTCAATACTCAAAAGTAGAAAACAAACATTAGTCCTAGTTCCTAAATGATTAATGTTTGGTGCACTTCAGCAGCCAACTAGATGAGACAGTCTGATGATAATTCAATGTTTTCTTCATTAGGTGTGACTGAAGTAAACAGATAAACTCAGTTTGAGAATGCACAGTAAATTCAATACAAGTCAATAAAGTCTGTATAGGCAAATATATTTTACGAGAAGTTAGATAACCTGCTGGACAAAACAATTCCAATTAATCATTTAAACAGGAAATATAGACTTCTGGAAATAAAATCTTTTATTCAAGTATGCTCCTCTTAATGTAGCTATCATTAGGAGAAATTTCTTAGATCCAAGATTAAAAAAAAATGATAAAACAATCAGTTACATCCTGAAGCTAAACAGGTAAAGTGGTAACCAGGTAAATATTTAAGTAAAGCATGTTAACAGGCATAGTACTTTTTTTTTTCTTTTCTCTCTCTCACACACATAGATACACTCTTATGTAAGTGGACTAATTTTTCCCAGAGAAGAAGAGTTCAATCAAATGGGCTTACAAGAAGCCTTCTTTACACCTAATCCTAGAGAAAATCTACTGACATTAAGGAGACAAAGTCTAATTCCCTGCTTTGACTGAGATCTAATGATCAGGAGAAACAGAGATATGTGATCAGGCCACCACACTTGAAATCCTAATCCCCACTTCATACAGCAATGACAAGTGTCAGTGTGTGTTTGTGTCCACATACATAAGCATATGAATCTGGTTCCTTTTTAAATCATCAGTATTCATAAGGTGTTGTGTTTTTTTTTTCCCAAAAAAGCAATGAGAGTTGGATACCTATCTGCACTCATATTCCACCATTTGAGACAGAATTCACTTAGCAATATTTTCACTTTGTATTGTGTTCTTGACTAAGTACACTAGTATTTTATCAATTTCTAGTTATATCCAATTTGCCTACTCCATATTGTTTCAATACGAGAGACAGAATTAAGGTTCCACTAACCATGCAGGAATTTATAAAACAAGATATCTGAGAAAATAATTGTACCTCTTTCATGTTTCTTGCAGTTCGATTAAAATGGTTAATTATCCAGACAGGAAGGATAATTTGTGATCTATTTCTGAATCCCAAAACATTAAAATTTCATCATTAACATTTCTGACAGAAAAAAAAATATAAGTATTATGTATTATTTTTCTTATCCTCTATAATTCCCAACTTTTAGTTTAACGAGCAATATTTTATGGTGATAGAAGTTCAAAATGTTTTTATAATGTCTTCTTTTGCAATAGCTATGTGATTTGAATTACTAACAGAATAATAAATAAGCCCAACTTTGTTCAATAAGAGAATTTTAAATTGTGTAAAACTAATTTTGGCTAGGACATTAGCTAGCATGTACTCCTTCAAGACTCAGATTCAATGAAATCTTCAGAAATAATCTATAATTACTGCAAGTACCGCATATCAAGCGTTTTACTGTGAGACAGGGTAAAAATGTCTCCAAAGGAAAAAAATGAAGATGGGTAAATTCAGACCTGAAGTTAGGTGAAACGTATGTAACAATGTTGGTAGTTAATCATCTGAACAATTTGTGAGGGATCCAGGCAGTATGAGTTGCACTCTTTCTACCTCGTCCTCTGTGTCTGCTCTCTCCACACACCCAGTTTGCTAGAATTAATGAAAAGTACGAGCTTGATACAGGATTTATTGATAAAAATGTTCAAAAATTCACCTGGAATTTATCTCTTCTTCATATAAAGTACTCCTTTATTCTTGGAATGTATGAAACTGTCAGCTAGAAATCTATTTAGAATACAAAAATTTTCAACTGGTTGTAAGACTGAGAAATAATTTATGAAAAGGAATCTGAACAAACAAAATATTTAATTTTATAACATATTAAGTGTGTAGAATAAAACCAAAAACCAACCAACCAAATGGAAAAAAACAACAAAAAAAAATAAACAAAAAAACCCTACAAACAAACAAATCCAAACAAAAACACACACAAAAAAAACCCCTAGTGTCATTCAGTTAACCAGACCTGGAGATCTGCCATATAGATGTTTGAAGCTAAGAAAATTTTCTTGTAGTCAGTGAACTCAAATAGACCTCTATACAATTAACTTCATCTCTTCTTAAAATAAATTTCTAAAGTAAATATGGAATCTTACAGTGTTTCTTCCTCTCTGTTGATGATAGAGGAAGTCTAAGTGTCTAAATGACCTGAATACCCATGCAGCAGACCTCTTTGGCATCCCTTCGCCAGTTGTAATCACGTGAAGGCAGTTCAGTACAGATCAATGTTTTCTTTTTTTTTTTTTTTAAGACATATTTCAGAATACCCTCAACTCAAATGACTGTCTTTGTTGAATAAATCTTCCTTGAGTGTATCAGGTAGTGAGAAACATATTAGACTACAACGATTCTTTCATGTCTGCTACAGCATTGATTTGTTTATTTTTTCTTGTCCCAATAGACTATTGGAGAAATTATAGTTTCTCACAATAGTTATACAAGATGCATGGAGTCTGACAACTGTTGTATTCTTATTAATATATCTAATGTATCTGCTAATTTATTTATTCTGCACTTAATAAATTTCTCCAAGTGTTCTAAAGTACAATTCTTTTACCTTGAATCCAGACTTCAAACATGATAGATATCTATTTTCTCTGTTATCCAGATATGAGGTACTATATTCTGTATAATAACACAAAGCTAAAGATATATACATACCAGTATATATTGACTTCAGTAGAAGCAAGAGTAGGTTTTCAGTCAAAAGCTTTATGAATCATTAACTTTACATGCTTTATCCCAAATACTAAAGCCATTTTTATAATGCCAGACTATATATTGTGAATGAGTCTCAAAGGTGGCCAACTGATAGCTGACATATTTCATATCAACCCATTAAATAATGTTCTATGAAAGAGAGAAACCAACACTAAACCAAACCAACATCAAACCAAAGAAAAAAAAAATCATAAAAAAAAAAAACCCTCCAAAAACAAACAAACTATGTGTTTCACACCTAGAAACAAAAGTTTCTATTCTCCAGTATCAGTAAATAAAAGTACAACCTAATACTTATGTCTAAATTTTGTAAACACTTTGTAGTAGGGTGTTGGGTTTTTTCTCTAGACCACTCCATAGTTACATAAATGATCCCTCTCCTGGTGTCTGCTGTATTCATTTTTTAAAGGCAGCTGTCTTTATTTTTAATACATCAACAAAAAAATTTTAACTTACATTTTTCCAGTTCAGCAATGCAAAGACACCATTTGTTAATAACTGAACCTTTCTGTAGAGCTGTAGGGAACTTGGTATTAAGAAATGCTTAGGACAAACAATGATGCCTTATTTATCATGAGATAAGAGTGGTAAAAACATATCTCTAGTCAGATAAGTGAGAAAATCACAGAAAACAGGTTCAGAGATATGTCTTCCTTGCAATACATAAGCAATGGCTCATGGCTAGTGATAGGTTTCAAGCAGTTTGGAGTTTTATCATGACAGTCAAATCCAACTTCAGTTCATGATAAAAATCACAACCAACCACTGAAAATATCTTCTGAAACATTGAAAAATATCATGTTGACAATGAGTGGGGTTTTTGTCCATTTACTGCTGGCAACATTGACATCGTGCCTCACTTCCAAAATTACACAACTGTTCTGCATCAGCTACTCCAAAAGACTGAGCAAGGGGGGCAGGGAAAGCTGATATACGCTTACAGGTGGATGTTTGATAGAGCACGTGTATGATAATGGAAAAAACTTCCAAGTGTGACATTGGTGATCCCTGGAGTAAAAGAGGAAAATGTTATTTTGCTTTCTTTTTATAAATGACCAGCATTTAATAATATAGGTTAAGCCTGTACAGAACATTTCATAGTACTTTAAAACTTCACTCATTCTAATTTTGTCTTAGAAGACAATAGGTCTTGTCTTTTGGAAAATTTCTTTTTGACATCTCCCTCTCTTTTGATCTTGGCACTGTCTTCTTTGGAGATATTTAAACTCTTTTACTTCCTAAAATATCTTACAGATTGGAAATTAATAAGCTGTCCTTCTCCAGTTCATATCCAGATATCAGAAATAGTTTTCATCTGCCTTTAAAAATACAGCCTACTCTAAGTTCCTTCATTCGTTGAACATCCCCATGTTCTCTGAGAAAGGACTATGCTAGTGTCCAGTCTCTTATAGAAAAGAAAAACTGTATCTGAAACATTATAAATTCTCAAAGTAATGACTCTTTTCTCATTTCATAAAAGATATAATAATCCCTTTGATTTTCTGTATTTTTTTTTTCCAGAAATAATGTTATGAATATAAAAATCTCCTTTTAATCTAATCTGGTTAGACTGACCCTAAAACTGAAATGTCATATTAAAGCACCTATATACAGAATCTTTGTTTTCCATTAATGCATCATAATATCTTTCCATTAATACATCATAATCAATTTGTGTTTTACTTCTGTCTCTCATTTCTTTCATAAACATTCAATGTCATCCTCTTACTTTCCCTTTAAAACAATAATATTGACAACAAAATTATGTCAGTTGTGTACTCCTGGTTCTAGAGATCATTTCTGCAAAGTAAGACCAAAAGGTAATTTATTAGAAGTTTGATTATAATTGGATTATTCAAATTAATCCGAGTTTTCATACATTCCACATACTATTTTTGTCCAAGATTCTATTTCCCAAAACCAAATTACATGTGAAAGTAATAATGCTTCTTTTCTTCTATGCATCCCTTCTTCATAAAATTCAGTGGCAAACTCAGACCAGCTTCAGTTCAGAAGACTAGATTAGATGATCACGGAATGGATTCCTTTATTATCCAAGGACTGCTTAGACAGAACATGATTCAAAAGGATTACTCTTCAGTTGTTTTTTCTTACATCAATGGAGAGAAAAGAGAAATTTGTCCATATAAGCACAGAGTCTTAAGTTTTGAAAGGTATCACTGTCCTCTCATGCTTCCAGAAACTGTCCCTCAGAACTAAGAGGCTGATCACTTGTTCTGTGAAAACAAATCATTAAAGGTTGCACGCTAACTGGTCAGCAACCCATCCAAATTCTTTAAAAATATATTTAATAGGAAAGAAAGAAGATTTTTTCTGATAAGGATTTTATATGAATGTTGATGTGACCCTACAAGAGAGAATATAGCTACTTTCCTTGCTTGTTGCTGCTATTCTTTTGAAATATATAATTACAGCAAGCACAGGACTAAACTGGATACTTTTAGAACTGCTAAATATATGACAAAAAATAATTACTGATATGAAACTCACTACAGAAATGAAATAGCATAATGAATATATAAAAAATATACACAATAATATTGTCAGGATTATTTGTTATCATAAAAATATTACAGAATGCATTTAGTGATTATGATAAAGTTTTTCTTGTGGATACTACAGAGAAATCTTGTTTTCAGTTTCCAGTTACAGACATGTAATTATATCTGACACTGTACTCATTTATTGTTCTGTTTTCAGGTGAACCAAAAAAAATCTTAACAAGAATAAATTATAGAAATTAGCACAACTTTTTTACTCATTCTGTTGGAAATCACTCAACACTTGGTAGCTCTCGAAAGACAAGGCAAATGTAGATAGTATTAATAAAACCACTGAAATTATTCATCATGTCAGTTGCATAAATATATTGTATATGCTCTCTAGAAAGTAAATTAGTTTGCTCAACTTTTGCCACATTAAGAAAAAAAAGGCAAAATAAATACAATCATTCACCTTATTTAAAAATGTAAAAGTGATACAATTCTAGAGATGATAGTGTGTCTCCATGGATTAAAGAAGAGCTCAGATGATGAACTGTGACTACAACTTAATTTGTAAACAAGTACACCATCTTCCCCAGGAAAGATTAGCTCCATCCTTTGAAAACTACTACCCTCCCATCTTAGAAGGAACGTGGAAAAACTACATAATGATCAAGAAGAGAAACTCAAAAACTATTTTCATTTAGGAAAGACTGAATAAATTAGGTCTCCTTATTGTATGAGACAACTGAGACAGAACATCACTGTTTCATGTGTGGGTAAGAAAGAGGACTGGGTTATGATTATTCACTACTTCCCATGATACAGAAAACTGGTCTTAACCAGTGAAATTATTTGATAACAGGCTCAATTCAGACAAAAGAATGTCACAAAATGCTTTGTTGAATTGAAAAAGGGATTAGTTTGGTATATGGGGAAAAGTCCATCAACAGCTAATAAAAATGAGTCTTTTGCCTAACCTGCAGCTCAGAATTTCTTAATCCTCATGATTGTCAGAAACTGATAGGATATAAAAGGAAAATTGCTTTATAATATTTTCCATTTTCCCTTAATCTTTCTATAAGATTTTTCTGGTTACTACTTCTACAGACTAGCTATCGGGCCAGACAAACCTCTGGTCTGACCCTGTGCAGCTCCTACACTCTCAGGCTGCAGAACAGAGAAATACAGAAGGTTTTCAGAACAGAGGAAGACAGAAGGAAGTCTGCTGGTATCAGTCGTAAAATCTTTGTATAAATAATAAGTAATTATGGATTTATTAATATTAACTGATTTTCCTTGCTTTTATGCTACAGTATTATTCGTATTTATGCTGTAATTTTGGTTTCCAACTTCAGATATTTAAACTTATTTTCAGTATCATTCCTATTGCAGAACATTTCATGCTAAATGCAGTTCAGATTCATTGAACTTAAGCTTACTCTCATTTTATTCCTCCAAATACAATACAAATCAGTGTAAAAAGTTTGATGTTGAAAAGCAGAATCTTACTACTGAATTTCTGAGCTGCTGGGGATTTTACAGAAGGTGGAAAATTGTTCTTTTCAATCTCTTTTTCAAGTCCCTGGTTTAGAGACTTGATTCGTTCTGTCCATGTTGCCTGAAATTAAATGTGCTGAACAAGTAGAAAATATTCAAGAAATAAGATTCCAGAGAGTTGCAGTCAGTGGCACAGGGTCTAGCTGGAGGCCTGTCACTAGTGGTGTTCCCCAGTGTTCAGTACTGGGCCCAGTATTGTTTAACTTTTTCATCAATGGCTTGGATGAAGGAGGGTAGGTGCCTCCTGAGCAAGCTCACTGATGACACAAAGCTGGGAGGAGTGGCTGATACCCCAGAGGGCTGTGCAGACCTTCAGGAGGACCTCGACAGTTTGGAGAGATGGACACAGAAGAATGGTCTGAAATTCAACTCCTGGGGAAGAATAACTCCGGGCACCAGAGCAGCCTGGGGGCTGACCTACTGGAGAGCAGCTCTGCAGAGAAACACCTGAATGTCCTGGTGGACAATGAGTTGTCCAGTAGTGTGCCCTTGTGGCTAAGAAGGCCAGAGGTATCCTGGAGTGCATTAGAAAGAGCACTGCCAAGAGGTCAAGGAAGGTGATCCTGCCAATCTAGTCAGCCCTAGTGAGGCCACATCTGGTGAGCTGTGTCCAGTTCTGGGCTCCTGAATAAAAGAGAGACTTGTATACGGAGCTCCCAGAGTGGGCACAGCAGAGAGTGCCAAAGATGGTTAAGGAACTGGAGCATCTCTCCCATGAGGAAAGTCTGAGACACTTGGACCTGTTCAGTCTTGGAAAGAGATGACTGAGAGGGGACCCTATTAATGTACATAAGTACATAAGTATCTGAAGAGAGGGTGTCACTACGTGTAGTTCCCCAAGGGACCAGTCATGTTTAATAATATCTTTATTGATGATCTAGATGGGGAGCTCGAGTGTACCCTCAGTCAGTTTGCAAGTGACACCAGGTTGGGTGAGAGAGTCGATCTGTTGGGGATAGGAAGGGTCTGCAAAGGGATCTGGAAAGGATGCATTGATGGGCTGAGGTTTGACATTAGTATGAGGTTCAATAAGACCAAATGCCAGGTCTTTCACTTTGGTCACAACAATCCCATGCAGCACTACAAGACTGGGGAAGAATGGCTGGAACACAGTCCTGTGGAAAAGGACCTTGGGGTGCTGGTCAACAGCCGGCTGAACATGAGCCAGCAGTGTGCCCAGGTAGCCTGGAAGGTCAATGGCACACGGACTTCTATCAGCCACAGTGCTTGCCAGCAGGACTAGGGAAGTGATTGTCCCTCTATACTCAACACTGGTGAGGACAGATCTCCAGTACCGTGTTTAGTTCTGGGCCTGTCTCTATAAGAAAAACACTGAGAAGCTGCAGCTTGCCTAGAAAAGGGCAACAGAGCTGGTGAATGGTCTAGAGAATAAGTCATAGGAGAAACAGCTGAAAGAGTTGCTGAGTTGTTTAACCTGGAGAAAAGGAGGCTCTGAGGAGACCATATTGCTCTCTAAAACCACCTGAAAGGAGGTTGTAGCAAGATGGGGATTGGTCTCTTCTCCCAGGCAACTAGGGACAGGATGAGAGGATATAACCTCATGCTGCTCCAAGGGAGGTTCAGGTTGGACATCAGGAAGAATTTTTTCACTGAAAGGGTTGTTGAGCATTATAATGGGCTGCTCAGGGAGGTGTTTGAATCACCATCCCTGGAGGTGTTAAAGAAATGACTGAATATGAGTGCCATGGTCCAGTTGATGAGGTGGTGATTGGTCAAAGGCTGGACTCTGTGATCTCGGAGGTCTTTTCCAACCTAAATGGGTCTGTGATTCTGTCAAAAGCATGGAGCCAGATTCTTCTCAGTGGTGTCAAGTGATAGGACAAGAGACAATGGGCACAAAATAGTGCACTTCAAGTTCTACCTGAATAGGAAAAAGAACTTCTTTGCTGTGCACATGACCAATCACTGGAACAGACTGCACTGAGAGGCTGTGGAGTATCCCTCACTAGAGATATTCAAGAACCATCTGAATGTGCTTGAGAATGACCCTGCTTAAGCAGAGAGGTTGGGCCAGATGACCCACTGTGTTCCCTTCCAACCTTACCCATTCTGTAACTCTGTGTCTAAAGGGTCAGCTCCACTTCTAGTTCTGCTGTACTTTGGTTTTATGAGTTGATAAAAACCAAGAAAAATTGTAGTGCAGTACCGCCTATACCCTTTGTTCCTTCCTCTGAGATTTGGTGAGGGCCTTCAGTGCCTGGGGAAAAGGGAAGGATTTAAGAATCTAATTCATTTCGATTTTGTTATGTTTTTGTTTTGTTTTTTTTTTTAATGAAAGGGATTATCTATGTCTTGAAATCAAACTGCTTGATTTCTTTAAACCTTTTTCCTTAGAGAAAAATGGAGGGGAAAAAAAAAAAAAAAGAAGAGAAACAAAGAATTACCCTGGCTTTTCATTTTATTTCACTGTTTAGTAATATATTCCTGAGGCAAATACTGAGAGAATATTCATTTCCTCACAGAAAAAAACCCCAGCATTTATGTCTGAATAAACTCAGAAGTTTCAGTGACTCCCTGCTGTTTTTTTAATAGAGAAGGAAACTGAAATCACTACTCATGAATTAAAAAACATAATAGGATAAGCATTTACATTTCAGAAAAAAAAGATAGAAAAAGAAAAATAAGTGAGTGTTTTACAGGACTTTCCATTTGCAATGGTTTGACCTCTCTAATAGAGCCTACAGCTCAAATGGCATCAAAACTCATCAAAGACTGGCAGATAGTATGCAAAAAATTGTATACACAACTCTTTCAAATTTTTCCCAACTTACCCTTCTGACTTTGAAATCCAGAGCTGATTTGCTACTGGCTTCAGTTGGGAGCAGGTTTTTCTGATTTCAAGCTATCGTACTACAAGTTTGAAACATTTCATCCTGAAGCTGCCAATGAGGAACAAAAAGCCAAAGTCTATGTGTCTTACTTCTTGTAAAGCAGTGCCTGGAGGAGGCTCAGAGCACACAGAAAGTTTCTGCCTGGGCAGCTATCTGCATTTTACGTGCATTCATGACCATAATTTCTTCAGTGTTTTTATTTCTACTTGTCAGCTGCTATTTTATTTCTGTATTTGTCCTTCAGCTTCTTTCAGGTAGATAGTTCTTAATGTTATTACTAGAATTGGTTTTGCTTGTATCATAGTGGAGAAATATTAAACAAATAAAATATAAAATATAAACCCCTGTTAGAGGTGTTCTGTTCAGGTTCTTTCTTGTGCTGCCCCTGTACCAGTGGCTTATTGCCAGCAGGTATTTTCCTTCATCTTACACTGGGTTTGCACATTAAGTGAAGCACTATTCGTGGCATTTGTTTAGCTATTGGATTGTGTTTCATATTCATGTCAAAGGGACACCTGAGAATAGTAGGCTTTACTAGGAATTTTCAGAAAAGGACTATTGTCTTCATTTCATATTTTTACCTGAATACAAACCAGATATAAAAAAAGAAACAAACAAAATTTGGGCACGAAGGCACACTGCATGATGCTTGAAAAGCTATACTGGACTAAGTCGAGAAAATACAGAAGTCTACCCTGGGGAGTATTTCAGTGCTAACAGAGAAACAGCCTGGAAAATTTATTAGATTTTATCCAGCCCTAGCATCTATGACTCAGAAAAGCTTATTGCTCTTTAAACCTTACTGCCTGTTTAAGGAACTTGTCCTGGCAGTGCATATACCATGTTGCTACAAGGTCAGTTCTTGGTGATGCTTTCTACCTGCCATGAGCACAGACCAGGGCTCTGTGGGTTGAAAAATGGCACCTGCATCTTCCCAGGTGGTGTGAGGAGATATCCACACAGCATCCCAGGAGGCAATGGGTAGAGCAGGGTGCCTGTGATGACTCCAGTGATGTGTATGGATGTGTACAGGTTTGTGTGCTAGAACCATTCAGGGTTATAAAAGCAAGTTCAGAAAATTGCACATTTATTAACATTTCTGATTCATATTTTGGGTCTATCTGTTATATTACTGATCCTGATCCCGAACTTGATCAGTAGTTTACTGATTGCCAGTTATTTGTGTATCATTTATAAATCAATAAAGCACTTTGCTGTTGATTTGTTTTAAACTACATAAATGGAGTACTATTTTTCCCTGCAGCAAGGACCATAAACAGAAGCATTTTCCTGAATGCCTGAGTTGACTGCTAGATTAGATCAAGTGAGGACTGCTCAATGCACCTGACATGTGCTGAGTTTGACTCTGTTCAGTCACTCTGAAATGACTGCAGGAAGCTAGAGGTTTACCTCAGCAGAATCTGACAAATGCACTATGTTCTTCTATAGATAATATTAAAATTAAGTACTTTCACAGAGCAAAATCTGTCAGCAGCTTGCTGTCTGGTTCCATGCTCAGACATGGTTTACTTGGCCCAATTAAGAAGACATCCTGGCCTCAAAAAAATACCATGCTCTGAAGTACTGACCTTCTCATATGCTTGTTAAACCTCTGTTTTTGCTAATTTATACTTTAATTTTCCATTCATTTCCAAATATTATTTCTTAAAGCTTTGATGAATCACTTTCCTTGATGGCTATACAAAAGATTCACTTAAACATACCTCAGCTGTACGGCATTTTCACCATGGCGATGTTCTCATTGCAATTCAACTTTCAGGCTGTTAACCAAAAGAGCTGATTCCAAAATAATGCCAGTATCCAGCCCAAAGGCTCCAACCAAAGCCATTACTCCATTGTATGTGTATTCCCCAATAAACGTGAGCCTCTTCTGCTTAAAAATCAGCACTATAAACTATGTCAGTAACGTGCTTATGCTAAACACACTACTGAAGCCTAAATTTTTTCTGCCTACGTTTCAGCAAAGCTAAATACTCAGTAGAGTTAACAGAACTCATCCTTTTCCCTGTCATCACACTCAAGTGATAAGGATATCACTGGCTCCTCAGCAAAGCAATCTTTTTTCAGTTGAAATTTGTAGAAATTAAGTATATATATGACTAAATAAAGCTATATAAATTAAAGTTTCAAGTAATCTAAAAAACAGCAATTTATTTAGCATCTAACAGTACAATGCTGTATGTGTAGATGCAATCTCAACCCCTGCTCTGGAGCAGGTGTGTGCACGTCCACCAGCCACAATAAACCTCTTATATGCTTTGATTTAGTTAATTTCCAGTAAATGACATTCTATATTTTTTTAATATTCAGTTCCATACTTTAAAATTTCTCTCAATATTCAGCCTAACTAATCTGCCCGAAATATTTGTTGTTCCCTTCCAGTATCTTTTTCACATGATAGGTTAACATATCTTTTCAGTCTTCCTTTTTAAGGAAGAACAAACCAATTCTTTCAACTCACCTTGAAATTTCTCGTGACACTCGTTGTTACCCTCTGTGTTCTTTCCAACATGTCTATATCTTTTTCAAATGTATTTCTCAAAAATTATACGTATAAATCTTTAATGATCCAGAATGATATATGTCTTGAACACCCAACCTTTGCTAAGACATCCTATGATGTTCCCTTTCAATTTTGAAAAAATATCACATTCTAGGGTCAGATTTCAACATCCAGATCCAGTTTTGAAATATTGCTGCTTAGTCATTTTGTCTTGATTTTCTAATTCAGCTTCTCTTAAGAAACAATATTTCAGCTTTTTATGTTGAGTCTCATATTGCTTCTATCAAATCATCCCTTCAGTTTATTGACTGTTTTGAATTCTCATTCCCCTCCCCGAAACAGTTATTCTAAGTTTGACTTAGCAGCAGAATGCATTCTATTTCTTACTCCATCACCTAATTCATTAATGAAAACACCAAATGGATTCAGATCCAGAACAGACTTCTGCTAGGTTTCTCCTGAAATTTCTTAGTGGTGAGCAATAAAGTGACAAAAATAAGTGACACTCCAGAAGTAGAGTTTTCCACCACTATGTGTGTTAACCTAGTGGTGTTTCATGCAAAACATACTTGTCCACTTAATTTATGAAAATGTCACTTGGAAGTGTGCTGCAAACTTTGCTAAAAGTCAGGCTATATCACATTCAGTGCTTAATCTGTCAGGCCAGTTAACCTATGAAGGCAGTGTATTTAGTGCTCTTTCTCCACATTATTCCTCTAATGCTCCCTTAATCTGTAGTCTCCATTCCTTCTGCTATAACTTGTTCAAGATACACAGAGCACCTCAGGACTCACTGGGCTGCCAAGGGAAGCAAGAGAACTAAACAGTACCATCCTAGATGTTTCACGGTCTGTATTCTGTTCAGGGGCAGTCCTAAATAAATGCATACAAGTTATCTTTGATCCTCTGCAATCCAGCCCATGTCCCAATCACTGAGTCATAGACTCTCACTCCCCCAGACCCGTCCTGGACCTGTTAGTACTCTAATTCTACTTTGAATGTGAACAGACTTTAAAGAAGGTCTTAGTAGCAAAGTGGTCTAATATTGAAATAGTGAGCAAATGACACACGCTTGGAGGTCAGTACTGTAAAGTAAGATACACAGGTATTCCCAGAAATACCAAGGCAGTAGAAAGAATTGAAGGAGTTTATTTAGAAGGCCAGAACATGAGAAACTTATAAAACAGCTTACAGTGCAGTTTGCACAATGGCCCCAGGCAAAAAAAAGGCAAGTTCCCACCCTCTCAGGGCGTCTTTATCCTCTCTGTTTCTCCCTCACCTTCCCAAGGCCTCTGTACACATCTGTTAGGGCTATTTCTCTCCAGGATAGGAGAGAGAGATATAAAACACATCTCTCTGGAACCCCCTCTGGACTGCAGAAGGGAAAAAAGATATAACCCTCTTGAGAAGGCACTTAGCAGACTTCCTAAGTGAAAACAAGAATTTCTAGCTTTCCCATTACAAATTCTTCCGAAAGCAAACTACCCCTACAATATTATGGGTTTGGATCACTCCAGGCTGAAGCAGAACTTAAATTCTGGGCCTTTGTTTACTGACTTGTGCTTTAACTGCTAAGTTACTTCTAAAAGTGAGCTGGCAGCTCTTCAGTCAGCTCTTAGAAGAAAGGTAGCAATAGCAATCTGAACTGAGAAAACTCACTGAATTAAACCGTTTGACTAATAAAGGTGGGTGAACTCACAAATCCTGAGTACCCACAGTGACTGATACTGACCTGTTCACCACAATTAAGATCAAGAAATGCAGAACTAATGTAAAAAAAATAAACAAAACCCACCAAACCAAAAAAACCAAACCACAACAGCACTTTAGGCAATGATGTCTTTATAAAGAAGCTGAGACCAATTTTTTTTTCATTATGATATTGTATATTTCTCATTTCTGTTTAAGAGCTCCTTTAACACTTAAGCTCCTTTATTAAGCCCAGTCTGAAGTCATGGAGGCTAACACATAAAGCAAAAGATGTAAATTGTAAGAGGTCTCTCGCTGAACTGAACTGAAAGGCCAGTTAGTGCGAAACCGCTGCCACTGAGCTCAGGGCTCGTAGTCCAGCAAGATCAAGAGAAGTCTCACAGAAATGAATGGCAAGTTTGCACCTTCCTTTAACTCTCTCAAAATCAATGACGGAACCCTTAAACAGCGGTAGACTCAACTCCTGATCTAAGCTTGTGCAGTTCTCCTTGAAATAGTTTTAATCATAAATCATTTTAAGATTTTATTCATGATGAAAAGCCTGATAATTATTTAATGCATGAAGTTCATAATCATCTATATCCACTCTGCTTCAGTAGTTACATTAATCAGAGAATAACTGTTGTGTAGCAGCTCAAATGACAGTAAATTGCAAAAACAGGAGCTCACCTTTTCTTTTCTCTCCTAAATTCTGGATAACAATTATTGTTTAGTACATGAACAGGGCAATACAGCAGGCAACAAAACTTTAAACACTTTGATAAACACTTCTAATCAGCTTTTCCTTAATTTTGCCTGCTGTGTGGAAAACTCTAGTATTTTTGTAGAATGATTGTGGTGATTTGCTAAACCACAGGTTAACGCTTAAATGGAGGGAATGGTCAAAATCAAGAGCACAAATTTTAAAGATATAGAAAATGAAAGCAAATACAACATACTTGACTAACTGGAATTATTAGGTTAGATGAGATCATAGAACAAATATATTGTTAATTACCTGTTCTCACGTTACCAAATCATATTTTCTCTGTTCGTGGTGCTTCGCAGTACTGTGAAGTCTAAATATCCTAACTGAAGAATCATTTTTAATATTAATTTTTTTTTTTGTAGTCCCCCACTGCATTGCACCAGGCACACTGATGATATACAGAAAAGCAAGAACCAGCCTTGGGAAGACAACTCAAACTGGTGATAGGACTTGAAAATAACCATCAAATATTGTCTAAAATGTACAGGTTTACCTGTACTTTAAAACAGAAACAGCTTGTTATTCAGTGTTGTTCTATTTCATTAAAGCAGCAATGACTACTGATAAACCTTTCCCTTTAATTGTAGTTATATGAAGGTACTATTATTCTTTAGATGCCAATCACATTGAAAAACTGCAGCACTATGTGGAACTTTTCAAATACCTGAAACTCAGACTTAGTAAACGAGTCTGCAAAGTGCTCATCTAATTCAAATTCCAAGGGCCCCACTGCCATAGGTGTGCACAGTACAGAAGCTAGGCATTTAGGGTCCCTTCTCTTGCCAGTAATGACACAGACACTTCTAGAAAGACAGGCAGAAAGTTTTCCTGTTTAACACTTTAGTACTTCTCTGGAGCTTAGACATTCAAGGCACCCTGTAACAGTAATCAAACATAGCTCAAATCTGCATATCCATATCTGAGTTAATCACAGGGGTTGCTTTTACAATTAAAGAAGTGAAAATTACACTAATGGGTGTGACTCACCCATGATTAATTGTTTTCTAAAAGTGTGCAGGTTTTCTCCCCACTGTCTGCAAAGAAGCTTGGGAAAATGCAACTAGATGTAATCATCTGAACTTGGGTTCATCAGAAGTTAGCTGAGATAAAACACACTCTGCATGTTTCCTTCTCCTCAAACTGAGAGTCATATTTTATATATTGACCTGATGGGCAAGGATCTTTTTTTAAAAAAGATCTTAGAATCATAGAATGATTTGGGTTAGAAGGGACCTCAAATCTAGTTCCAATCCCCCTGACATGAGCAGGGACACCTTCCACTAGACTAGGTTGCTCAAAGACTCATCCAGCCTGGTCTTGAATACTTCCAGGAATGAGGATTCCACAATCTCTCTTGGCAATGCATTCCAGTGCCTCACCACCCTCACAGTAAGGAATTTCTTCTTTATAAATCATCTAAGCCTACCCTCCTTCAACTTAAGTCCATTCCCCCTTGTTCTGTCACTACAGGCCCTTGTGAAAAGTCTCTCTCCAGCTTTCTTGCAGGCTCCCTTTATACTGGAAAGCTGCTGTAAGTTCTCCCTGGAGCCTTCTTTTCTCCAAGGCTGAACAACCTCAACTCTCTCAGTAGTCTTCACATCACTGACATTCCAGCATGCTGGTCATCTTACAGACTCTAGACTCATTCCAATAGATCCACGTCTTTCTTATGCTGGGTCCCCAAGTCTGGATGCAGTACTCCAGGTGGGATCTTGTGAGAGCAGAGAAGAGGGGCAGAATCACCTCCCTCTACCTGATGGTCAAGCCCCTTTTGATGCAGCTCAGGATGCAGTTTGCCTGTTGGGCTGAAAATGCACATTGCCAAGTCATGTTGAGCTTTTCATCCACAAACAACCCCAAGTCCTTCTCCACAGAGCTGGTCTCAATCCATTCTGTCCTTCTCCCCAGAGCTGCTGTCAATCCATTCTCTGCCCAGTCTGTACTTTTGCTTACATCTTCTAGAACTTGGTCATCTCCTACAGTGGGCAGCTCTTCGTTCTCCCAGTCCCCACTTTCAACTTCTGCAACCTGGATAGTGTGGCTGGAGCACTTGCTGGTTAAAGACTGAGGCAAAAAATGATGGAACACCCCAACCTCCTCCATGTCCTGGGTAATCAGACATCCTGTATCTTTCCTGAGAAAACCCACACTTTCTCTAGTCCTTATTTTATCACTGAGGCACCTAAAGAAGATGTTTTTTGTCAGCCTTTGTGTCCTTGTTCAGATTTACTTCTGCCAGTCGTTCAGCTTTTGTAACCATTTCCCTGGCTGTTCAGACAATTTCTCTATATTCCTCCCAGGCTACCTTTCCTAACTTCCATCCTATCCGTTTGTGAGCTACCTGTTTGTGTTTAAGTTTGTCCAGGAGCTCTTTGATCATCCGTGCAGACCTCCTGGAGTTCTCCCTTGATTTCCTATTTATAGGGATGCATTGAACTTGAGCCTGTAGGAGACAATCCTTGAATATCATCCAAGGTCTCTTGGGCCCCTCTGCCATCCAGGGCTCTATGCCACAACACTCAGCCAAGGAGATCCTTGGTTGAGCATGTCTGCTCTCCTGAAGTCCAAAGTAGTGAGCTTGCTTCTTGTTGTAGTAGGCTTTTGGTGTATAAGAGAAAACAGAGGTATTTAATGTTAAGTGAACATGCTTCCAAAATGGCTTTTGTAACTTGTGCAAACTCACCTTCTTCTTCCCAGGATTCTCAGTCCTTATCTCTACTTTGGAATGTCCTGAGAG
>JAYRBT010000042.1:15391107-15406175 GCA_036023395.1 Myiotriccus ornatus | reverse complement strand
TCCCCCCCCCCCCCCCGAAAAAAAACCCACAGAACAGAACCCAGCTAGAACTTACTTAAATCTCTGGCTTATTTTGCATTTTCTATTCCAGTAATATAACAAACCTGTTCAAGTAAAAGACATAAAAAGAGTCAAAGTGCCTTTGGTAGCCAGTATAACTACAAGACAAACAAAGAATGCCAGCAACAAGTAATCCTCTGAGAGTTTGAAAAGTGTCTTGAAGCAAAGAAAACAATGTTCCAGCTCAAGTTCCCATTAAAAAATGTCTATTGCAATTTGAACATGTCAGCTACACCTACAAATCTCATGTGATTTCTTCCACTTAACAGCATGAAAAACAGCAAGTAGAATTCCAGTACATTACAGCACCTGAGCAAATGCTTATATTTACTTCTAGACAACAACAGAAACAGACTAATGTAAAAATTGAAATTATGTCTCTGCCTAAGAGCTTTCAGCAGTCCAAAGATGAATACTTTGAGTAAAACCCAACTCTTAAAGAATATTTATACAAAATAAAATCTTCGTAGTCATACAGAAAGAACAAGAATAATGTTCCTGGTGTATCTTCCTTAATTTGCTATAAGCAATGGGGATTTTATGTACTGTTACTTTACTACATTAATAAATGACAACGGAAAAGTACCTAGTGCTTTTCTAGTGAAATTTTATAATAATAGACACAGTAAAAATCACTTGGAAGATAAAAAGCTAAGCTCTCTAACAGGGTAAAGTTTGCAAAACAAAGCGGAAAAATGTTAGCACTTTTTCTCTCATTCCCATTGTTCTTGCCATTATATCAGGGTTTTAAATATATATGTTATTTTCCTGAAAAATATTCTTAGATTTCTATGTTGTATATATATATTCCCTCAAAAATTACTATTTTCATTAATATTTTAAATTCCTGCTTTAATATTTATTAAACAAAAAGATTTAATAGGGAATGCTCTAAAGAAAGGACTAATTCTACCATGAATCAGTAGCTGGAAACTGCAGAGCATTTCATGATATTGCACTTATGTCAGATAAAAGCAAATGTAATACATACTATTTTTTTTGTTCTCAGTGTTGTAGCTGCCACATTTTTCCTTTCTCTGCCACCATTCAACAAGCTGTCTCAAAAAATTCTAATAGACTTTGGCAATGAGCCACATTTTATACACGTTCAACTGAAGATCTTGGCCTAATCATTTGCTCTGCCATACATATGCATTTTAAGTAAAGTGTAAGTAACTGGGACTGTTATTAACTACAGAACAAATGCAAATGGATTACATAATCTTTCTGTAATACGCATATTTTGAGCCAATAAAATGACCTTTGAAAATTACTGAGATGCATGAAAATGCCATTTACTGTAATAGGAATCAGCAAAAGAAGGTGAACTGTAGGTGATGCTTAACGCTTCCTAAATTTTCAAAATCTAAGCAAGACTCAAAGTCTGTGCTGGGAATATTTAATCATCTTTAGGAAATGCATGCAGTACATGTGCATCATGCAAAAATATTAAGTTTTGTTGCCTTTACATTTAAACCAGAATGGTTTTCCATTTTAACACTGTCTTATTAATACTACATTCATTTCTAATCAGAAAAAGAAGTAAATGTATGGTATTAGAAGATATTTGTGAAAATATAATTTATCAACACTACTCAAGTAAAAGAGAGCTTTTCCTAAAATGTAACAAATAGAAAACTAAAAAGTCACTGAATCAAATATCTTATTGTTTAAAGCACAGTGCAAAAGACAATGATGTGTTCAGAGACTCTGAGGCCATTTTCTGATAGAGGTTTCACTAAACTGAAAAATTTAAATTCAATTTTCATGTAAAGTATATTCAAGATGTTGGAAAACATAACGTGTTATCTCGTCACACTTTCCACTTCTTCTGAGAACCTGATGAACCTTCCAGGGGTCAAGTTTTACAGCTGAGTGTTTTTAGAAGTGAAGTTGTTACTAATTGGGTCGTTGACAAAATTAACTGCCCAAGTAATTTTTATTTTCACAAATTATACAATAGAAGGGATTCTCCCATTCTCACTAAGAACTATTGATGAAATCCTGCACAGTAAGTGGTAGTTAAGATAGCTATTGGATTTTTTAAAATTCTCATAACTATATAGAAGAAGAAAAGAAATCGAAAATATAGAGCAGAAATTGTGGAGTGAAAACACTGAAGAATCATTGCATCATATCTGAAGTGAGCATCTCCAAATTCATCAACTGAATCTTAAGAATTTAGCCTAAAGTAATAAAAATTTTCCTCATTTACAGAAGGTAAATAAGCAGAAACATACAGAAATAAATATTGAAGGCAACAGCCTTCTGTTTGCTTTGTCATTACATAATGACATTAAGACTTGACAAGAAAAACTAAGTAATTTTTAAAAATCAACTTCACTAGAGGATAACAAATAGTAATGTTTTTAATTGCAGCAACAGGATTCTATGCCATCTCTGAGGTCAAAAGTCAAGATTTAATCCTAGTTCTGGATGCTTTAGGAATTAACCATGGTCTGCATTTCACCAGCATTTCACATAAAGCCAAAAGGGAGCATTTAGATCCTCTGCTTTACCTTCCAGGAAGCCACATTGACATTTTCTCATTATCTTAATACACCTTCATATGTCTGTGTGTTGAGCGCCTTCAAATCACAATGAAATTGTCAATGGAAGCTTTGGGTTCATAGATTTTAAGTCTAGAAAGGGCCATTTTAACCATTTTGTCTGACTCTCTGCATAACACGGGACATTGTTTTTACCAAGTGATTTCCAAATGAAGCACATGACTTCAGGGTGAGCTACACAATCCCTTATGGAAAATAATTCAGTCTTTATTTCAAATGCTAAAGATTCCACCATTATTCCCAGAAAAATGCCCTCATTTTTAGCTCCCATCAATAAATCATTTCTAATTGCAGCTTGTTTTGTTTTTTTTTTCAGCTGTTACATTACATTATGTTGTCTTGTGTTATGTTATGTTACAATATGATATGTTACAGGGTTTTTTATCTACTTAAGAGCCCTGAGAAAAAGCTAAGATGTTTGGTGGGTTTTTTTAACACTTTTATAGGCATTCATCTATCAGGATTTAGTCTCTTCTTAGTCTTCTTACCACTAGCATTCTTTTTAAAGAACTCATTTGATGACAATTCTTTCTTCTCTCCATTAGTGCTTCTGTCTTGCCTTTGAAAACTCTTTCAGATTTTTTTTTCTATTTTTATTATTATCTTGGATCATAGTAACACGTCTGTAACAAAGTTCATCCAGAAAACACTCAAAAAGTCCTTTTAATCTAATTACAAAATATTTGTAATGAAAGTACTTGTGTGACAATACTAGATTTTGCTGATATTGTTTGCACAGGTTCACATTTCACACACATGTTTAAAACTATTCCTACTTATATCAACATACATGAAAGAACAGTCCAGTCCAACAGTTTTTCAGAGCAAATGAAGCCAACAGAATGACCCTAGAATGACAACAGAAGAACCAAAGGTATTTGCAAGCTGTAAAGTGGAGTCTTCAGCCTTTTAAACAGTACGATGTTATTAATAATACTGCTGCTGTCATACTAAAACAAAGAAAGAAGCCCAATGCAAAAATTTGTTCAAAGTCAGGATGTAAGAAGCAGATGGCAGAGACACTAATTTGATCAGTTTGTTGATAACACCATATGCATCTCAATCTAAAAGTTGTTCTGTATTGGAAAGTTTTGTTGCAATATCTACAATAAGGCTATTGTAAAAACCTTGCGCTACAGCACAACGATGTTCACCAATATAAACCTTTTTACATATATATAACTTCAGTTTGGAGATCTTTTCTCTTTTAGAAAGGGTGAAACAGACAAATCCTTGCTATGCCAGACTAAGCCTAGGAGACACTGAGAAAATAACACAGTAGGCTGGTGAGTATAGGCCCATGACCAAAACAGCATGACATAGAAATGCAAATAGATTCTAGAAATGCTGTTAAATCAGCCAAAATAATACATATTAAAAATGCCATTTCTTGAGCTGCATGTTCTTTTTTGAAAGCAAAACTGTGTGTAAAGACAAAAACAAGAGAACTAGCAAACTACATTACTTAATCAATGGATCCGTATAGAACTACTCACTCACGTAGTGTTTGGAAATGGCATGATAGGTATTCAAAGTGGTGATTTGGATGGCATGAGCAACTGACTTTGTATTGACTTTCTGAACAAAAGAAATCTCACTGAGAATTCAAAATTATTCAAAAAGCATAACTGCTATCAAAGCAAATAGTTTCATTTATGCCATGACACAGAACATTTGCAATCTGAAAATTATTATGCCTTATTGAAAGGTGTAACTTTAATTTCTCCTATGTTTAAAATAATATTTTCATCCCTAAGAAATGTAAAATTATAAATAAAAATAATATTTTAAGAAGTTGCCTTTCCTTTGCGGAAATTGCATAAAATTTCCTCTAACTAAAGAAGTTCACTATATCAGCTATTGTTCTGAACCTGCCATTCATCTGTGTACAATAAAACTGACAATGCAACTTGTATATTCTTTGTTTTGTATTGCTCAGTTTGGAACTCCCCACCAAAATTCAGCAATTAAATGTCGGTGTGAAAATACTTATGTTGCAATTTAGCTGTTGACCATGACTGACTTTGAGCAAAATAAACAAATAGAGAACCAAACAAACAAATGGTAGAATCTGGGTCATCTGAAGGATACTGGATTATTATCCCGCATTGTCACTAATTGCAGTGAGTGATCACCAGTTCAGTAAGTCACAGAGCAACAGAGCACATGAGGCAGTTGGTCCTTGCTGTCTGAGCACCAGAATGCAGACTTTTCGCTGCTGCCTTAGAGATGCAATTTGAAAGACTGGGACAGAAAGGGTCTCTTCCACAGACACTGGATTCTTCACATAAGATTTCTTTATAATTGCTTGAGATAGGAAGGTACTTTTTTCCAGTCTTACCCTAAAGCAGGTATACAAAATGAGTCAGAGGGATTGTATGTAAACTACCTATTTCTTGCTCACCAAAATATATTTTAACTGGCTACATTTCAGACAACAGAATGCCTTGGGGCAAGACTGACCTCCACAAATCCTAGATCCCTGAGACAAGGGGAAAAAGTCTGGAGCAGCAAAGACTTGCCATTGATGAAAAAGTATAAAGTCAAGCAACACTCAAACAAATTGCATATACTGATACAGTCTTTAAGCTTTCTTACTATTTAAGCGGATAAAATAAACATATAAACAAATGTCAAACTACTGATAATATTATCAAAGATTAAATTGTATTTTTCATTTAGCCTTCCTTAGAACCAAATCCACATTAGCAATAATTACTATGGAGGAAAACAAAATTGTTACCACTTCTTCTCATCATTTCATTCTGGTGACTTCATGACATTTTCATTGCATCTTGCCTCTTGTACCTCTTGGCCACAGCTTGATGTAAATCCATGGACTTTCTTGTGGTTAATGGCACTTATATTTATATCACAAATAGAAAAAAAGCTTTGAGATTTTGTCAGATCATTGCCACTTATCAAGAGACTTTTACAGTAGAACAAGTCTGACATCAATGAAGGTTTGAAAGATAGTAAAGTTTCTCTAAGCAAAACTAGTTATGGTATGTTCAAACTTCTAGTATAGCTGAATACTTTTTTTCCCAGTATTTTCAGTAGTGTTTGTTATATAGGAGAATAGTTATTGTTTTATTTCTGTTTCCAAAATTTTAGACAGCGACATTAAGTTTGACCCATGGGAATCGCCCAAGATTGCATAAAAAATTCTTGTCTACTATATTTAGACACAATTAGATCCTTCATTTTCATTTCACTAACTTAGGCCTATAAATTGACATTATGTTTTTTCAGATGATAGTAGTACTAATAATTCACATCAAGAGTTCCCTGTGCATACATCTATTTCTGTAATGAAATGCTTCCATATATCAAACCACATACTGGGTTGCACTGAGGGACTTCAATTTTTCATAAAGAAACATTCTTATGAAATAAAAAATCCAAGAACGTTTCTTTATTGTGTTGTACTGCCATTGTATCACACAAAAATTAGATTTAGTGGGAATATCAAGACCAGCCACAAGGCAATTTCACCTGTATGTGCCAACCCTGGCAGACAGTCTGTGTGTAAGATGTGAGTAGAGCTCCACGGACTTCCTGCGCAAAGACTCCTGTGCCTCAACCTGCTGATCATTAGACACTTCCCCCTCTATGTTTAACTCAGTCTTTCTTGCTGCATCTGAAGACACAGTCTGTCTTGTTCACAAGGAGTACAGATGTTTTCTGCTTTCAGCATTACTTAAAATACCTGAAGGGAGTTATCATTCCTTTTATATTTTTGCTGCAGTTTAAATAGATAATCCCATTTCATTCAATCTTTTCTCTTAGACTTTTTTTCTGTATTCCTTATCACTCGTTGTTTGCCACTATAATCTCTCCCGGTACACATTTTTCCTCTAGTGCAACATACAAATATTAACATAAAATATTGGCCCCGTTTTTTCCCTGTAACTCCCAGACTTCCCTTTTGAAACCTATTTGTGAGCCTGCTGTTTCCTTACTGGCTTCATCTTGCAGATTATTTCTGCCTAAGTGCTGTACTTTGTATTTCATCCAATTTTTAGGTCATTTCTCCCATTTGTCAAGATAATTTTGAACTTTAATCCTGCCTCCATCCTTGTGATATCTCTCAGTTTCATGACATCTGCAAATTTAATAAGCATCTTTTCCATTTCAATTCAATTTCAGTTCAATTTGTTAATAAAAACATTGAACAGAACTAGACCTGTGACAGAACGCTGTATATTCTCACCTGACCCTTCCTTCTTTTTTGACACTTAAATATTGCCAAGGATTCTGCAGGTACTGTTAGCAAAGCTGTCTAACATCCACCTGGTAGTTTTCATCTCGACTGTGACTTTAAAGTTTGCTTATGAGATTGTCACAAGAGACAATTTCAAATGCCCTACAAAAGTCATTATATAACATCTATTGCTTTTACCCTGTTCACAGTTCCTGTAGTTCTCTCATGGAAGGAAATTAGACAGGTTTGACATAATTTACTGTTGGTAATTCAGTGCTGCCTGTTATTTATCTTCTTGTTACGTTCTAGATGCTTAAAAATAGGTTTGATTCCTTGGTAAAATCTTTTTTGCAGAAATTGATATTAGACCAGAAGTTCTATATTTCAGTGGCTTCTGTCTTTCTGCTGGGTAGTCACAAAATGTGTTCAAGTTTTCCAACATTTTATTTATGCTTTGGAGTTTCACAGAAAGTAACCCTCAAATGCAAAGGCAGCTGAGGTTTTGGGACATCGTACTTGTTAGCTGTTGTTACACCTTATCTTCCACCTCTAATCACACCAAGTGGAGAGTTTACTATTTTTATGGAAACCACAAAAATTTATTATTGGTAACCAGAGGTTACCATTTCATTTTATGCTCTACTTTTTGTCAGAGATAACCTGATAGACTATTAGTTGCTTAGATTATGCCAGAAAGCCACTTAAGTGATTATTTTTATTTCTGATAAAATAATCTGGCAGAGACCATTTTCAGCTTCAGTTGAAGCTCTTTAAGACAACCCAGCTCACTTTGACTAAAATGAGTTAGAAGACAGATCATAATGTGAAGGAGAAAGTGATTAGTAACTGTGAACAGGATTGGGGCCATTACCTCTGCAAGCAACACAGCTGGAGAAGGAGGAGGGCATGTGTTCTGGCTTCAGTTTTCTTCTAGTTGAGAAAATTTAGCTTTTCAAGAGGTATTAATATTGAACACTGGATTTTTTCACAATCTTATTTTCCAAAACTTCTTGTAGCCAGCTAATACACCCAGTTCTTTCTTTTCCCCTTCTGCTTCTATCTAATCTGCTATTGAAAGCAGAGGAAATTTCACAGCTTTTGCCTCTACTGAATAATGTTATTTTTTCTTCTCTGTCTGCATCTCCAGTTCTCAAGACAGCAAAGTTCTTTCTATATGATATTCTTACACCTACTACATTGAATTTTTTTTTCTGAATGTGATGTCATATGCAACTAACATTAGCATATCATTATGGCTTTAAATAGACATAAATGACTGTACTAAAATACAACTCAACACAAGCGAAGTACTTAAGGAACTTCAGTGGAAGACCTGCAGTTTCCTTCAGCACAGTCCACCCCAATCTCCCCTTTAGCTGCTGATTTACCACTATCATATTTTGTTTAGTAATCTTATATTCTCCAGTTTTGCTCATAATTTATGAGAAAAGCTTAAGAATGAGTCTTTTAGGAATGATACAGAGGACATTTTTCTGATGTACATGTGAGACTCTGTGATGAGCTTAAAAAGGCTGGAGGTCAAAATCTGAGGCAGATCTATTTCTCCGACAAAGGCAAAATGCTGTAGAATTTATTTCTTAGTGACTCCCCCAACATCCTCATTTATCCTTAGATCCTATTCTCCCTGGCATTAAATGCAGGATGTTCAATAAACTTCAAAGAGGAAAGAATCAGAATATCAAACAGGCAATCTCCCACAAACTGAAACTCAACATAGAAACAGCTCTAGCACAATTCTTTGGGACAGTACTGGAGATACTCTTGTAAGCCTCAAAGATAAAAAATTGAACCAGAAACGACTTTTTGAGGAAAGGCATAGATCACTTCAAATCTGAATCTGATGAGTAATTAGAAAAGAGACATTATAAGCTGAAGTCCCTGATATAGGTTGGAGGGCCCCATTATTATGATGTCTAATTTATTTAACTTATCCTAGAAATTTATACTGCGTGGTGACAGGCACAGAAATTCAGATAATATTTAATATTTCTGTTTGTCTTATTGTAAATACAATTCTTCATAGGGAATTGTGTTTTATGAAAAGGCTTTCAGTGACTTTCAGGCAGCAGTACAAGAATAAAAAAAAATCCATTCTTAGCCAGTTCTTTTTACAGTGATGGCTTCTATTGTCCAGTAGCTATAACAGCCATGAACGAAATACTCTATGGAAATATGAGCAAGACCCTTTACAGGTTGGGTGGTAACACCATTTCAAGATTCCACTTACAAAAAGGGTGACCCTTACACTTGAGGGATGGCCCTTCACAGCCCTATATGAAAAGGACTTAAGCACAAGTTTTCAGTGAAGTGTATGTGGCATGGCCATTCTTCACAAGACATTTTGAGAATTCACAGATGTAAATTCATCTGAGACAGAAATATAGGTACAACAATACCCTGTTTAATGTGAAAACAGAAAATGAGGTTGAGGCTTATGTAGTAAATATTCTGGTGATGAAAAACTGTAAACAGAAAAAAAATTGTGTTGTGGTTACTCCAGAGAGCACGACTAGAGTATTGATTTGGGTTATGTATATAACCTAGCAAAACCTTTCCTTATAAGGCAGATTTGCAAGTTGTCTTGCCACTAGACACTTGAACAGATAAAGCATTCATTGTAATGCTTTCTTACATCCACACACCATTGTCAACCCTAATATAGTTAATAAATCCATAATAAATCCAAGCTTCAGTAACTGAAGCCAATTTTTGTACTGCTATTTTGTTGGCATGCAATCCAAATATTTCCCTTGGTTTTGCCTCCTGCTTTTAAACTGGATGGTATTCAGAGTAGTTCTCAGTTAGACAACATGTTTTCTTTAATAATAGAGAGGACAGCCAGCCACAGTCAGTACAAGCACAGAGGTTAGCACAACAAGAGCTATTGTTTCTGGCTATGATGTATTTTTCTCCTTGACATAAAGATTTTCTTTGCATAAAGTTAATTGCTAGCAATGGGTTCCCTCAGAAATGTTTTGCCAAGAAATTAACTGTATGTATCATTAATGAATTCAGTGTTTCTGCATCACTGTTCATAGAAAATATTCACATAAATAAGACAATAAACTGAGAAGGTTCTATCAAAGCAAATATGCCTAAGTACTCTTCTCCAAAAAGAAAAAGCTATTAAAAATATTGTTGCCCTTCACAAATTTGTCTACATTTTGTAGTTTGTTTTTCCAGTGACTTTATCTTACTTTTCTCTATACCTTAGTCTTTAGAAGTACATTTTTCATTATGAATTCCTGGCTCAGACTGAAAGATGCTGAAAACATATTCAAAAGAAATAATTCAGTCTATTCTGACAGTGATGTGAGGAAAAATTGGTTAACTTCCTGATCGTTAAGCTTATTTATTCTCTTTGAGAAACTAACAGAGCCATAAAATATGTGGTGAACATCAGATTTTCACCATTCACATGAAAAACAGCTCTTGGTTAACCATGAGCCTTTCAAGAAGTCTCAGTTCATCCATACCATACAGAAACCTGTTCAAACTTTGACAACAAAGTTTACTGTACATTGAGCATACTTCCAGTTCCTGATAGTGGTGGGTCTGGGAGGCCCTGTTATGTTGAAAATCATGCAGCCAGCCACAAATGTTGGATATATACATCTTTTCTCCCTCTCTTAGTCTCAGTAATTACAGATATCTCATTCCTGGCAGTTCTCTTCCTATCTGTTTTCAGGCTTAAATGATTTGATTTAAATCCAGCCTACCTGTTTTCAGGTTTAAATCATTTGAATACTACCTTGAAGAAGACCAGTCGCTGCCAGATTTCCTATCTAGCACAAATCCTTTCAGTGTTCATCACCTAGTAATGAGTTTTTTTCCTGTAGTAGAATTACACAGGAAGAGCTGCAGTGCTTTAAACACATATCTTAATCTGAATGTGTTCAAATTGTAATTTTGAGTTCTTTTTCAATATCCTCAGGGACATACAGAGTTGTTACATGCTTGTGGGTGCACTTTACATTGGCTGGAACCATGATCTGAACAACTGAGCTACAATAAAATCTAGTTAAGTGAATGTTGTTTTTCATTCCTCTGTGTCTCAGCCTTTGAAAATGAAGCAGAGACAGTGTTGACCCCTTCATTTCAGGTTAAGAAGATAAGTTCTTCATTAGTGATTTGAAAAATACCAGGTGCTGCGTTGTGAGCAGCAAAGAAGCAACAAGAAATAAACTTGTAGTTCTGGATGCAGAATTTGCGTGGGTCAGGGTCCACCCGCTGAGATATTTAGATAGCAGTATTTATTTATTGACTGACTCTCTTCTTAAAGACTATTAAAATATATAGGATTAAATCTGCACAGGCAGCTTCTTTTTTTTTTTTTTTTTTTTTTGAGAAGTTAATTCCGAAAATGTTAGCTACAGCACATTAAAAATCTTTTTCAGTCGACTTACCTTCATGAAGAATGCAAGGAGCTGACAGGAGGTGTATATTTGCATCTTGTCCCAGCGAGGTGCTGGCATTCAGCCAGAGCACGCACCAAGAGCCAGGCACTCAGAGGCACTCCTTAGGGTATACAGAGGCTTTGAAAGCAAGGAACTGAACTCAGCTTCCTCAAAAACCTCATCTAGTCTTATGATAGCAATCTAGACATAAGCGCTTTTATCCATAAAGCAATAAGAAACTCTTAACAGCAGCAAAACATTTGCGTCTGATTTTGGATACAAGGAGCCAGGACTAATCAGTTTCTTCATATGCGGAACAGTTACAAAAGATGGAGTTTTGCAGATACCTTTACAGAGACAAGCTCAATACATTCTTCTCTTGAACAGCTGCAATGTGGTTTTATGATAAGCAATAAAATCAGATCCATGATGGCTAGTAAATTACTTTTTTGAGATATTTCAATCTGATAGTTTTCTTACATTGAAACTGCTACCGAACACTAGCCAGTGCTGTAAACCCATACACAATTATTTCAAGGATGTAATTTCAAGGAACATATTTTACTTGGCCTCCCTGGAAATAAATAGTAAAAATTTCACTTTAACATTCCAGCTCTCTTCATATGGCCTATAGGGAAGTAATTAAAACAAGAGTTGTCAAGGAAGTATGACAAACTTAGAGAAATATGTACAACCCATTGTATACATCTGAACTAATAATCCTTAGGTCTTATTAGCTGTATATTACAATAAACTTGGTGCTTTGCCATTTATATTTTGCTGTTGCTAGGCTTGAAATGAACAATAGACAAAGAATAAATGTTGATTTTTCCCTAGAAAATAGTCCAGTGCTAATTTTGCCATGAAAAGAAATCAATAATTGCAAGAGGAAAACAGGTAGAACTCAGCAAGATCCTATCTCACTGTTTTGTCATATCATACAAAACTTTCTATCCACATGACTAAAATAAAATCAAGCAAGCAACACTTTTGCTAGAAGTAGGATTTCTTGCCTTTTAAAGCTGAGTTCTGTCAGAATTTACTATAAGAAGACACAGATAAAACTTCTGAGTTATTTTTATTCTCATCAGAAAGTATCCAGACCATCATCATTCATCACCAGAACAGAGTGTAAAATGAATTACCTTCTCTAGGAGCATCCTGAGTAAAGAAGGGTAAATGAGACCACACTTTATAGATGCCCATCTTCTTCCATTTGTTACAGCAAATGTTGCAGTCCCAAGCCCATCAGTCTGAAATAAGGAAGGGTGCAAAGAGAATTCGTGATTATAGAAAAACTGGCTGCCACAGAACTGAGATACTTCAGCTATGGAATGTAATAACTATTCGTATCATCAGTTTTGGGAAAATTCAGAAATGTACTTCAATGTTGCAAATCCATCTTTTTTTTCTACTGTGTGTCTATGTATTTGCACACATAAAGATGCATATTTCTGATTGCAGTAAAAGCTATGTATGGTCTATATATTTTTTTATCAGACAACTGTTGAATAAAAAAAAAAAAAAGAACAATCCAGGGATTCTCTATAGCACCTATACTCCCACCTCCAATTGAATTCTATGATGTAAACATAGCCACTTATGTTTTCATCTTTGATCTCATGAATCTTGTAGTTCTAGCTTCATATGGACCCTGTTCCATGATAAAAACCCACCTGTTCCAGAAGCCAGCCTGTAACCCAGTCATCTGGGCACACTGCTAGAAATTCATTCCTCCCCTGGAGCAACATTGGAACCCAAATCTTGTACTTACTAAGCAGACACTTCTGGGAAAAGCCACCACTCTTTGAAGGTGAAACTTAAAGCCTACGGAGTCCTGAAATCTCAAAGCATCTCTGGCAAAGTCCTTACAGGATCTAAGAACCAAGAGGACTGTTTCTGGTACCCACATTTCAACAAGTATACATGACTAGATTGCATTCAGAGTTGACTAATACAAATGTGGTCTCATCAGGATTTTTTTTTTTTTTTTTTGCCTAAAATGTTGGCTCTTTTGGTATCCTCCCTCTCAAAACAAATCAGTTTTACTTCCCTAGACAGCTTCTACAAACAAATTCTCATCATTGCTCTCATTTCTCCTTGCTTGGTACTTCATGCTTTTAAGAGTTTTGTAAACTGTGGTGCTGTACAGTTAACAGTCAGAGAGATGTCTTTTAGTCACAATTCCTTACATATGGAGTGGGTGTCCAAAACAGACATTAGGAAGAGAAGGGTACAAGGAAAACGCACTCTCTCTGTCATTACCCTCATGCTGCACAATCATCACCCTACCTCTGAGTACAGACCTCTGAAGGTACTTGTCAGTCGTTGGATGCTAGTGATTGTACAGCTCTCCATTCGGACTGAGACTGTGTCTAATCATCAACATAAAAATGTCAAGGGCTTTGAATCCCTCCTCTAGAGAAACAACTGAGAAGAACTCCACACCAATTTTTCCCTCTCTTCCTTACCACTGAGATTTCCCACAGTAATTAATCATATTTTTAATATACTACATCACCAACATTCACAGTTATAGTAGGTGAATTGATTAATGTCTTGGAACAAGGTGCCACTAATTTGAAAATAGTCTGTGTTTGAGTTAGTCCTTCACTGCAAACATAGGGCTAACAGCAAGATGATCTGATGCTTGAACAAGACCACTAACAACACTCTCATGAAAGATCATTTAACTAGAGATGCATCTAGACATCATCAGCGATTACTGATGTACCTTGATGGGATGTCTTCATTGCCTAAGAAATTCCAAGTAGCACCAAATGCAGCCGTGCAGCTCCTAGCAACAGGAGGTCATTGTGAATATTCTAGCGGATTTCTGTAGAAGAACTCTATGGAACACTGACCACTTCGCAGCAGACTTTATGGACAGAGTAACATTCTCTGAAAATGAGTAATCCATGTGTTAAAGCGCATCACTCTGCAGACACTCTAATTCTGGCACTGCAGCAGGGTAACCATACTAATACAGCAGAGCATTTAGATGAAACAGCCTTACCTTCCACATCAGGCCTCCCCCACTGACCTACTGCTTCCTGTGCAGAAGAAGCAACAGATTGTCCACATGAAGTCCACAGAGAAATACCAATACCTTTACAGTAGCTGTATTTGTTTTAATAATTTTTCCCAAATAGGGTATGCACCAAATGCCAGTTTGGTGTTTTTCTTTCAGTGTGTATCCTCAAGTTTGAGATCTTGTCACCACAGCATTTTGGTTTTTTTTATGGCCTGTGCCCAAGAGAGTAAAACAAAAATCTGGAGCTCAGAAATGCAAAACATCAGTGACAGCTCTAGTCTTCCAGTATAACAGAACTCTCTACTGCAGCAGTGAAATTCAACTATGCTGGTGACATGCATTTCTTAGATGTTGATCCAAAAATGCACTCCCTGCTCTCCCTACCCTCTACCCACACCTTTCAGAATATGCCATCACAAATCACCTCTGCTGCTGCCCCAGCACAGAGCACATTTCTTTTATCTTGCCCTCTCTAACAAATACATCACAAGATGTGAATTTTTAAAAGTAGTGATGGGAGAAAGGCTAAAACTCTAGCAAAGTTAGTAAGAGTCCTTGCTTTATACTACTATACATGTGCTGTCCCCCTGGAATAGGAGAGTACAACATAACTGTATGTGACAAATGCATAGTCACCTTAATGAATACTTCTCTGAAAGGCATTCAGGCACTCTGTGATTAAGAAATAAGTTCAGAAACCTACACAGGATAGGATAGGATAGGATAGGATAGGATAGGATAGGATAGGATAGGATAGGATAGGATAGGATAGGGTAGGATAG
>JAYRBT010000042.1:15367320-15380962 GCA_036023395.1 Myiotriccus ornatus | reverse complement strand
GCTAGTAATAAATGTTCATGTTATTTTCCTAAATCCAGTCTCTTTTGTCTGCATAAACCTTCTCTCTACTAATAGTAGTTGTGTGGGGGGTGTGAAAGCAAATTGACCCAGGGCAAAACCACGACAACTGTGCTTGTTGACTTTCATGTGTCAGAGAAACAGAATCCACACAAGTCACACGAAAGGGAAACAATGACTGTGACCAAATCTCCTGCAGTCTGTGTCTACAGAGTTTCTTCAAAATGTGTTTCAGAAATGTGCACGCATTAAAAATAGTCACGGTAGAAAGCGCTGAGCTCCTCTCCTAATCAATGCACAGAAGCCCACACACTCTCCATTCCAGCACCTGCAACAATCTTAGAAGAACCTGATACTAACCTTAAATTATTAAATCATCAAAGCTACTCTTTCCTTCTTTGTTTTACTTTTGCCATATCAACAGCAACTTCCCCTTGGCAATTTTTATTTGCCACAGAGGCACTTCGAGCTGTACCTGCTGACATCAAAGTACCTCAGTGAATCATCTCTGGTTCCCTCCAGTGATCAAAACCGTAACCTGTCGAAGCTCTTCCAGTCCCTGAACAGATGCAAATCATGAAACTGTCAAGAGCTCAGAAGAGAAATCATGCCACTTGCTCGCGCTTTTTTATCATGAACAGTGTGCTCTTCAAGTGACTCTGCTGACCACTGCAGTAACAGACAGGTGTGGAAAGAGCCACAAGCACTACCCTCAAATGCCAGCAATAGGTGTGACAAATCTTCTAGAGCTGGTTACTGTAGTGGCTACTGATATGGCTTGGATGACCCATTTGGATTAGATATCCAAGATTTAAATGGTTGACCATATGTTACCACAAATCTAGACAATCACCTGCTTCTAGGAAGCTTCTCATCTCCAGATTTTGTAATAATGTCTAATAGCCTAGTTGTCTTCTTCTTTAGATATGTACAAGTATTTATCAGATATATTTTATTTAAGATATGTATTATTAAATCTCATATATTACTGTTTATTAGGTGTATACATAACTATATATATTTAACAAATCTGTTTTCATTTTGTTTGTCTTTATCTACTGAACAAGGAAAGTAGACTATTACTATGACTACACTGATGTTTGTATAAATAGTAAAACTGGCTTTCTGAACAGATAAAGCATTATGTGTACTACCACTATGTACGGATGTAAAAACATGTTTTAGCCTCAGCCTTTCTTAGCTGAAGAAGCATTTCCACTGCCTACTAACCAGGTATTTTTTTCACCCATTATAATAATTCTTGTTTCATTATTTATTATACATCCTCATGTGCATATAAAAAGATAATTACATGTGTATGAAGAAAGTTATTTTTAAGCACTTACTTAGTAGACTGGAAAATAATATACAGTTTTTATAACTTTTATTAAGAAGAAAAGCTATGATTTGTATAATTCTTAGACAATCTGTGTAACCCAGTTAAGGCATTCCCACCTAACAATAGACTGGATCTTGCTGCAGCTGCCTCTGCTGCAGCAACTTATGTGCAGGGTTCATGAGGCAGCAATTGCCTGCTGGAGGCAACTGTCCCTTTGTTAATGTGGTGGGGCTAATGAAGACAATGGCAACCTTTAAAATTTTTCATTTTTCTTGTGATGTGTATAACCTCCTGACACATGTTTGAAAATACCTTGAATATGGCAAAAGCTATCATTATCTGACAGGGTTTTTATGGGTCACCACTGAAACTAACTGATGGCAAACTGTTAGTAGTTTCTTTAAAGCTCCTTTATGTAATTCTTCAGTATTGTGCTATAAACCATTTTTACCATGTGTGTCCTCAACTCATCTATGCTCCTAATATAACAATACCATTCACTGTGTATGACATCTCTCTAAATGATTAATTTTAACAACTTAAAGCACTCCACGTCAGTCATGTGTCCCAAATTAAAGTTAAAAGAAACATGGACTAAATCTCAGGTTATGAGATTACTTTATATCAAGAATGATAAAATATCCATACTGTTTTGCTCTGATTCTGCCCATCTTTCAGTCTCAGGAACATTGTCTTTTGAAGCTTGTCCCCTTGGCATTCATTCGCTGAATCACTGGCTGGATATGTTAGAAGATCTGGCTCACTGCTTCCTCTCCAGATACAGAACATATCACCTCTGGGATATGTACAGATTCTATTAGAGAAAAGCCTCAGGCCTGACAATATCTTGCTGCAATGATTGTCTCTAGTGAGTGAATAGTTACCCGCACAGATTTAATTAACAGCAGCAGTAGAGTATTCACTGATATAGAACTCTCTGGTAAATTACTAATCAGAACTCCAGGCACACTGGAGGGAATAGAAAGATGAGGAAATTATGAGATCAGTTTTAAACAATATGGAACCGGCATAAGCAATGCAAGCATCGTTTATATGCAATAAATTCAGTGATGGTCTGGGAGTAAAATGCCCAGCAGACTATCACTTAAATCTCCTCCAACAGTTTCACCAGTTAAACATCTGGTGGGCTGAGGGGTATGGGGGGGGTGTGTGCAGGGGTGGTGAGGGACAGAAATCATGTTTACGTTGGTGGTTATTTTGACCTCAAATGGGGCAAATAATTTTTATTTGGTTATGGTTTTCACTAATGATGTCTAGCCTTTGTTGGGTTAAAATGTTGGCAACTGCAGGTAAAAAATACGTAAGCAGGACAGAGAAATAAGATGCAGTGCTCTGGAGTAGAGATTAATTGAAATTACTTAAATCACAGGCTTGGAATAGGCATCTCAACCCTTTTATAGATCAGCTGCTTTGGCAAATCTTAAATGGGCCCACCTGCCTAGTGCAATCAAGGTCACTGAAACACTCTGGAAGTGCATTTTCACTTACAGAGTGCCACTGGGACTATACGGTGCAGTTAAGCTCTGAGGATGGTATACCATAGGTTGAGCTCCAGTGGGAGACAACATATTCAAGACCTTGTAAAAGTTTCTGTGCAATTCCATCTGCTGTGAGCAAATGCAAGTCATATAAAACACTAGTTTGCACCTTCTTGGCCTCTAATGCTTACCCAAAGTCATTGCAGTGTTGTGAACAAAAACATTCTCACTGGAGCAAGAAAGTGCAAGTTTTGGATCTGTGAGGGCTTTTATGTGAAGTGAAGGAAAGGTTACTTTCAGCACATTCTCAGAGCAGCACAATTTTCTTATGTACATTTTCTAAAACATAGGAAGAATCATTTGAACTTTGAATATCATGAAAGATATGAATGGAAAGTGCCTTCGCTCTCTCTCTTTCTGGCCCAGATAATACTTAAAATATTACTTTTTTTCATCTTCAGAATACTTCAGGTCAGTTCTCTACAAATGATTCTTTGAACATATACAGTAAAAGCATCTCACTGTTAGAAACTTGGAAAAATTTTATGCTGCAGGCTTTCAGTATCTATGAAATATTGATTAGAAAGGAAAGAATTTCACAGCCCACATGTTGTATTCTGTAAACTAAATTGATCCTTTGCTACTTCTAGCTTCATGTGTATATACTCACTATGGGCAAACATTATCTTTTTTTTCCTGCCAGAGCAACAATTTTTAAATTAGTAAAGGAGCATAAAGTTTAAGCTTTCAGTATTACATTTAGCATGGATGTATCATCAATATGGAAAGGACCCTGTTTCTCTTGTCTCTGAACACAATGACAGATTTATAAATTACCATGTTTTTTCAATGTAGTAAGTCAAGCAAGCTCACAACGATTGACTGCAAGTGCTTTCGTTGCTAATGCCTGGTAAAATATACTGGTGTAGTCAACAGGGTGAGCTAAGCTTTGCTTCTGTAATTCAAGTGGACAGAATTAGAAGATTGAATGGTCTCTTGCTTCAGGTCAGCAACCAGCTAAGAACTTCATGCTTCATACTTTAAGAACTACCACTTCTGTCTGTCTGCCTGTCTGTCAAAATTTAAGAAGAGAATACAGAATTGGCTCTACTCAAAAAGCAAAATACATTATTATCAGTCAGAAACCTTTGTCAGCTCTTCAGTTGACGCCAGACAGCAGAAATCAATTAAACCAATGGGATATTTGTAAAAAAAAGGAGTTCAGGGCCATTATTTTCAAAAGTAGTTCAAGTTTAGAAGAAGCTGAGGGACACTAGGCTTGTAGAAATTGTGAATTAGGAGGAATTCCATGTCATGGCTGATTCTTGCTAATCTTAGATTTGCTTAAAACAATGAGGAACATATTTAAATAGAAGACCAAATAGCAACTTTGGGGGAGATAAAGACATGTCAGAGACGAAATAAAAAGCTTACATAGGCAGTTAAACAGCTACATGTTTATAGGCCTTACTTCATACACAGTCTAAGTAATGCTACAACAGCAAAGTGTGCAGATAGAATTACAGCTTGAACGTCAATGAATATTTCAAATTCTTCCATAGCCATTTCAGCACAAAGTGCTAAAATCCTTTGTGCTAAACCACTGAAAGAATTCCCAGTGCTTTTTGATACTGAAAATATTTATCTTAATCATAGTGGCTTAATAAACCACTGACAGAACATCAAAGCAAAACAAAATGCAGGGCACTTTATTAAGGACACCTGAAAAGATATTTTTTTTAATGCAATTCTTGCATAATTTTCTTGGAATCTTTATTTATGAACAATCATTTTGGTGCTTCTGCATTTCCATTGGAGAAATTCAAAATAGATGAAATAAACAGGGTACAGGGAAAGCCTGTAGAAATTATTTATAGAGTTCAGGGAAGTCACACACAGAAAATAAGAAACGACTGCATGAGTACCACACACAGGCAGAAGAAAACAAAGCTGTGGAAACAGCAATACTCATTATGCACTTCTGTTCTGTTGTTTTGGAAATGGATGCAATGTATTTATTCCACTAGGGAGTTTTATGTTGGTGAATACATAAAATTAAAATGTTTCCAAAAGTATCTACATTTTTTTCCAGTCCTACATGTTGGCTGTATTTTTGAACAGTTGTGCTTCATCTCTGAACCAAGTTTCACATTTTACTGCCAGCTGTTATTGCTCTTGTCTCCCATGGCTCTGCTGGACTCCCATCTTTCCTTTATGGCTTACATCTCTAGTACAGCTTTTCATTGATTGCTTGCTTTCCCTTTACAATAACCAGCTCTTTTAGATTTCTGACCCACTTTATTGTTATTTTTTTTAACCAGGAGAGTAAAAAGCCAGCATGCGGATTTCTAAGTAATTAGAATTTTATCTCTTCATCCAACCCAATCAAAAATACCACAAGATATACCATAGTTATATGCAGCAGTAATATTTACTGACAAGAATAGTCCCATTGACTATATGTTGAAGCTGAAGGACCATTAAAATAAGTAAAATTTGCAAAGTCAGAACCTGACTTGCATGAGAATCTTCAGTATTTACAAGACCTCCACATACATCAAATACTCTACTTTTGTGGGGAAAAATAATGTGAATCTCTTCTTTTTTACAGCATATAAATAACACAGAATGTCCATGTCATATTTAATTTTCATTTTATTTTGCAAATTCAAAGCAAGGAATGACCCAAATCAAATAAATTACTCTGATTTCTTCCTCTTTTTTTTCTCCTGTTAATAATATTCCACATTTAGATTACTCATCACGATCTTCAACTGAGATTTAGTTAACCTTCATTTCTTCTTTGCTCATCAAGAATCAGTAGTTGTTCATCAAAGAATTCAGACAAAAAAAAACAACAAACAAACTAATATATTTTGTGTAGTTCACATGTCAGATAGTCCCTTATAGGGACTAACAAATTTAATGTAAAATTAGGAGAGGGGTGGAGTGTACTCCCCCAAGACTTTTGCTTGGATGGTGCAATACAACACAAAGACTAAAGCATTCAAATTTGAAATGAAGCACTGCAGGTAGAAAGATTCAGCATGAATTTCAAATAGATGTTCCTTGTGCTGGTGTGCTAATTAAATATTTTTCTAAGTGTATTGGGATTATTATTGGACCCAGTTTAATATTAATTTCTATATAGTAAGTTAGGAATAGCTATCATATAAACAATGGCTACTGTTGTCCAAAAGTTTTCATGACAACACACTGAATCCAGATGAAATTTGACTACAGAAGTACAGTGAGGGTGACATTGCTGAGTTTGAGGAGCTCAGGAATTTCAGAGGTGGTACATTTCTGTCTAATGGTCCGAGTTATGGGCATCCACAGTTCCAGTGTCTCCTGGATTCTGTTTACATCAGAAGTTTTGTACCAACAAAAGATGTTCATATAAGCTCTCCTGATACCAAAGGAGCAGAGAGTGAATTAATACAGCAGTGTTAGACTGCAACTAGATATACAACTACAGAAGAAAAGGCATGAGAAAACACAAACTGAATCTGTGTCAGTCTCCAGCAGGTTGACAAAACCTGTTTCGGGATGCTTACACGGAAGACGGTTGTGCAGCAAAAGTTAAACTGAAACAAAAAGTAGAAGTTACAAGGAAAACCTTTTACCTTGCTCAGCAGAAGAGAAGGTGACAGTCATTCAATTATAACTATTACGTTGTGTGATAAAAGCTTATCTGTAGACCCACTAAGGAGCACAGAGGCAAGTGGGGGAACCCAAATAATGTCTTGCCCTGGCTTCTTCCAGAACCATCACAGAAGCCATCAGGCCCATGTCCACAGACCCAGAGAGGAGAACAAGGGGAGGTGGAAACCCAAACAGAGGTCTCAGAGGAAGTAACACACTGTTGAGCCCTTTCCCAGGACAGCTGCAGCCCCACTGTCCCAGAACAAAACCCATCACCATAGGTCCATGTCAGAGCACCTTTTGGACAGTATTACCTAGGGGCATGGGACATGTTACGGTATGCAGGAGAAGAACACTTGGGAATTCGACAAGATTTATTACGAGAATTTTAAGAATGGAATTAAAGGTGAGGAAAGAGAGGAATCAAAGCACTTGGGGGAGGAAGAATAGTGGGAAAATTAAGATGGAAGAAGGGGTAGTTGTGTTTAAGCAGATTTCTGATTGTTACACCTGCTTGTCCATGCTCTGTACCTGATCAGCACAGAGGTCCTGTGTCCTTAATAAATTCCTTTCTACTCTTTTCCAGATGAGGAACTCTCATATGCCTGTATGTGTCTGAAAGTGTGATTGCATCCAGGCCACACCACAGTTTGGAGGGCCTGTGTCCCTGTGGTGGTAGCAGCTGCAGAGACCCCAGTGGATGGATGTCGATGCCAGCAACTGGAGAGGGACCTCAGGTCTCAGGGACCCATGTGTCCATGGTGCCAGCCATTGGAATGACTGTGGGTGTGTAAATGAGTGTGTGACTGCCAGCAAAGATCAAACCAGGTAAGTCACCAAGTAGGTGTTGTGGTCTGGGAGCCAGGGCATGAGTGGGTCTCTAAGAGTGAGACCACAGGGATGGGACGGGGGTACTGGGGACCAGGGGAGTTCCAGAAGGCTCTTTGTGTGTGTGTGTATGCATCTGTGAGGGCATTTGTGCCAGCAGCTACAGCACAGCTGTGGCCTCGTGGGCTTTTATGTCCAGCTGCCAGGTACTGGGAAGACTGGGAGCATAAGCCCAGCTGTGGGGGCATACATATTTTATGTGTACACATACACATTCTCCCACTAGGAGACCTCCATCCTGCTCAACAGAGAGGAGAGCAAGATGAGGCCAGATTTTTGCTGTCTGTGTGTAAGCTCTCTGTCTCTCTCTCTGTATTGATCCGTGCAGACCATCATATATTTAAATGCAGTGAAGACATGTTTGTGCATGGGCCTGGTGTGTCTAGGGAATACATGCTCGGTCTCACTACTGACTGAACGTGGGGACATGACCCTGTGACAGTTTTGTCTCTCTTGAGCTGCCAGATTTGGCCCTAATCTGCTAACAGCAATGTACTTAGCAAATATTTTTCCCTTTTATCTAGGGAAGAAAGTGGAGCTCTGGAAATGATTAAATATCAGTTGAACAAATACAAGAAAGAAGAAAAGCAGTAAAGAAAAAGAAAATACATCTTGTCTGTTTATGAATAACAATAATACTGATGTAGCTTCCTAGAAATTCTGTATTGATGGGGTTTATAACAGATCTTTGTGCTCCAATAACCCATTTCCTCTGATCTGGCTGGCTAGGTCATAGTGAGGTGATAACTATAATCTCTCATTTCAGGTGGGTTTAACTGCTTGAAGTTCTGCTAAAGATTTGCCTGTCCAGCTTTTGGTGATGTTTTTTTACCAGGTTCTCCACAAACAGCTCCTCTTTTCTCTTCATTTTTTTTCTCTGCCAAATTATGTTTGCTAGGACTTTGGCTTTAGTCACGTCACCAAACCTTTCCATCTTCTCTCTTTGCATTACTGCTAGTAGAGGCTCATGGGATCCAATTACTGCAGATCCTGCTTCTCTATAATAGAGCTGTTAGTTCTGTGCACTGTGCATGGTATCCATTGAATTCTGCAGAGACATCTGAATTCAAAGGCTTGAATTCTTCATTCTGTTGCTGCTGTTTGAGTTTCTCCTGTTTCACACTGTTCATGCTCTTGAGAACAGAGTATTTCTAAGTTCTTTTTTTTTTTTCTCTTGGATCTACTATGGTTGTTCTTGTCTGTCCAGGTTGTATTTTGGACTGTGAACACTGCTAGCATGAGGGCAATTCTTTGGATTTCTGTTTCAAGTTTCCTGTCTTTCATGGTACTAGTACTGAGATACTTGAATAAGTCCCCCCATTCAACTTTCTTGCTTTTGATATCTATTTCTTTTTCAGAGTCAGTAATCTTCATTGTCATTACACTGCTATTTTTTTGTCCTGATCTCCATACCATACATCATCGCAGTGCTGCTCAGCTTTGTCATTGCATTTCCACATACTGGTCCCATTCCTCCTATCAAATCTACATCACCTTCAAAGGACAGATTACCTGTATTACTGCCTCTAACTGATAGCACTCCTTCAAAGTTTTCAGAGTCCTTTGACATAACATTTTCAAGGAAACTATTGAAGAGATGTGGCAATAGGAGACATCACTTTCTTACATGAGCTTTTATACGGAACTACTTACTCAATGTGTTGCCTTCAAGGACTTTACTTCCTGCACTGTAATAAAAGATTTCAGTGGTTATCACTGTTCTTTTGCTAATGTTGAGTGTCTTCATCACCGCCTACAGTATTCGTTGCCATACATGATCAAATGCTTTATTGAAGCCTGTGAAGTTGCAGTGTAGTTCTATTTCATATTCTAAGTATTTTTTGTTCAATTTCATAAGTTGAACGTTTGATCTATTGTACTTGATGTCATTCTAAAACCCTCTTCTTCCTCCTCAGGTAATGTCTTTGGTAGATCAAGTAGACATAGGAACATATTGTCAAGGTCCCTTTTCGGTAAGTTTTCCCTGACAACTGGCATGTGTGAAGCTTGAGAATTATAACAATGGCTGCCTTGTTTTTTAGCAAATGTTTAGCTTTTCTTGCCAGGGATTTTCCAAAGCTGTAATTTCCTGGCCCTCTTATGATAAGTCTAAGGATGAATAAATCCTCTCTGACTCTTGTTCAGTTGTTAACGTGTTGCTAAGTCAACATTTACTTCACAGTTACACAAACCCTTCCAGCAGTCCCACAGTCTGCCTGAAATCGCTTCTACTTCTTTTTTGAAAGGCATTTGTTTTTGTCATAAAATATAAATACACTTCCTCATTGTTAAGTTGATGGTAAAATTTTTTCTTTTCCTCCTGTGTATGTCTGTTGTTTGTCTATATGTATGATTTTTTAACTTTTATATATGATTGGTACTGGTCCCTACCCTGAGAAGCTTTCTTGTGGTTCTCTTATTCCAATAAGTATCCTAACCAGCCATCTAACTGCTGCTAAATTTATCACATTGCATTATTTGTTCCTATTCAATTTCCTAGGATGACTGCTTAATTTTTTTTGGTAGAATTTAATGTATTAGTTTGTCTCCAGTAGCATGCTTGTCAGTCTCGTCTTGGCCAGGGCCTTGTCCATGGGCTTGCTAATCACAGTGGTTACCACGACATCCTAATGAGTGGTTTATCCGGGCTTTCTGTTGTTCTTCAAGAATAGAAGCAATAAAGCCTATTGTCATAAATAGCTCACTGCTTAAAAATCAAGCCTTCAGATTACCATTTTTCATCCAGTGGTGGTACCAGTCTCTTTGTTAGTAAGAGAAAATAACATGGAGTTGAGATCAAAAGTAGCATGCTTCCTTGCAGAAGCATTTACCCTAATTTTTTTCTGGAAAACACTTGTGGAGCTTTCAGAGAATTCAGGTTATATACCTTCCCATATAAATATTTTGAGACTTTCATAAAGTAAAAATGTTTAGTTGTTTCTTCCCATTTCGAGGTGCTTTTTGAAATAGCAAGAACTTCCTCTTGATATAAGAAAGACATCTTTTACAGTAAGAACAGTCATTCACTGGAACAACCTTCCCAGGGACATGGCAGAGGCCCCATCACTAAAGGTTTTCAAGATGTTATTGGACAGAATGCTAGATAATCTCAACTAGATAATCTCATCAAGACTCTTCTTCACATGAAAGATTGGACCAGGTGATCTTTTGAGGTCCCTTCCAACACAGGCTGCTCTATGTTTCTATAATTCTAATATAAATAAAGACTTTGAAAGAAAAGTATTTTTGGTTTAGAGCAGTTAGTTACTACAGAATTCTGATGTTTTAATTTTATTTAGAAAGAAATACCACTTCCCAAATTAAAAGTGGCCCAAGATGTGAGAACTCAGGTGGCTTATGTACCTTCAGGATTGTGAATATTAACTCAGTGACCTTAAGATTACATTAAATTTTTATGGGATCCAAATAAGAGGTATTAGCCCTGTAGCCTTTCAGCATAAGATTGGGGAGTTTATTATCTTGCCTCGTATAGGGATTGCAAGCTACCTTAGACATCTCCAGTTGCCTTCCTTGCCTCTGAATAAGAGGCAAATGATCAAGAAAGATGAAAGGTTAATGTGGAAGAGCACAGCTACATGCCAAGGATATGTCTTACGTGAGTGATAAGGTTTTCCAATTTTTTTGGTAAAATAAAGTAAAAAAGTAAAGTAAAAAAAAGTTAAAAAAAGTAAATATGAGTGTTTTGTACTTTCAAGGAATTTCATTGAAAGTCTTTCAAAGGAGATGGGAAACTTCCATCCTCTGAAGCTTTTAAAATTTATTTTTACTGTCAGAGTTCAATGACAAAATGTTTCATTTAAATGTTTTCTGATTTACATGAATTACAAATAGCTTAGAAGTTAATACACCTCTAAAAATAGGCATGAATTCTTTACTTATTCTTACAGCCATAAGAAAAGGTACAGAACAATTTTGTGATCTTCCAGGTTCATATTTAATAATTGAATTTTTAAACTTCATAAGTGTATAAGATTCTTTAAGCTATAATGTAATAGATTTTCTTCTTTCCATTGAATATGATGGTAGGTTTTTAGCCCTGTTATGATACTGCAGCTCTGCAGAAAACCAAATTGGCAACACTTAGATTAGAAAATCTTATTGGATAATTAATCTGTACTAGAGCTTTAATAATATATAGAAGCCAGCCTTATACATGAAAGAATTTTAATCAGAAGATTTTATTGGTTAAAAGTTAGAATAAAGAGAGTAGTTGTGATAAACGGTAATGTTTTGTTTCTTTGCTAGAGCGTGATTTGGTTGGAAATGAAGTGCAATAAACAATAATAACAAAATAACTATGGTGAGATGACAGTAAGTGCTGAAAAGATACCTGTTGCAAATGAGGTTAGGCAGAATGAATTATGCATTATGAAAGTGGAAGAAAAATAGTATGCACAGCAAAAGCAAAATTTAAGAAACACAAATCAAAGAGTATTTCTGGGGTCTCAAATCCCCCAAATCCAGACACCATGTACCCTCTTCTTGTCAAGCTCTGAGTAGCTAACTGTCTTCTACTTTTAGCACAAAAATTTTTAACTATGCTTAAGTAAATCTATGACTTTCTTTAATAATTGTAGCAAGACCAGTCACGAAAAACTAACAGATGTAACCAGAACTGACTCGGCTCCGTATAATCTTTATTTTACCTGACAGTTGAGAAACATGAATCCTGATGAGTAATGTAAATTTAAATTGTAGACCCTTGCCACTAATGCAAGATATTACAGATACATTTGTTCATTTCTTTTATTATTAGTTCTAATCTCATCCAAGACCAAGGCTGTTGACATAGTAATTAGTATACAAGTCCCTGTTATTTTGCATGGCCCATGCTAAATAATTTGAGAAAAAGTGTGCAAGGGCAAGGTGTGATGAATAATTGGTTAGTGTGAGGTGGGCAAAATGGCTGTCTCCAAAGATGTTTCCAGCCAAGCTTCTCTCGGAATGTTCTTTCATTCTAAGTAAAATAAACAGGTTTGAACTCATTGGAATTTTCTATTTGCTATCCAGTAAAACCTTATAGCTTCTGGGCTTTTATACAGCTAAGATTTATAGCATCTATTCTCACTGTGCAGAATCCCAAGATAATGTTAATAGATGGTTAGTTTTGCCAATAAATCCCTCAGGGAGTAGAGAGAAATATCTGTTTCAGATGAGTTGTTCAGAACTAAATCCACATCCCAAATGGAACCTAGTACTTAGGCTTAAGAGACTCATGTCTAAAAATGTAAAGGTGTTTTTCTCCCAATTCCTAATAAAGGCAAACTATGGCAAAATTAAGCCCATGGTTATTGATAATTCATAGAGCTGCTAATCAAGGGCTGGGGGCTTGTTCTCTTGAAAAGAATGTGGAGTAATTTATGAGATCCAAAACTCCATTCCTTGGGGACTTTTCTTCTTCAATCCAAGAGGCTCTAAGTTCATGAGTGAGAAAGATAACAGCTTTCCGGGGTTGCTAGACAAAGTATCAGGAGTTCTTGGTTACCTCAGAGAGTTGAAATCCATCTAAATAACACAGGAACTAATAAATGGAGGAGAAGAGGAAGAGGCAGAGACGAAAGAAAAAGGGAAATGGAGGGAGGGAAGACAATGAAATTATTGGTCATTGCTTGGACTTCCTTTAGAGCCTCAGGAGAAGATGGAAAGAAGCTGACACAAACTGCCATGCCTATTTCAGACTAAGAATGAAAACCGCTCTTGTCTTCAGGATATGCATGTATCTTACAGGCCATACTAGTGTCAGTACATTCTACAATTTTTTTATTTTGATGCAGAATGGCATTGCTGACCTATATTCAACTTGCTAACTGCTATAACTCCAACTCTTTTTCTGAAGAATTTGGTTTTTATTCTTTAATTATGTAGCAGATTATTCCTGTTTGAAAGCTTTCTTTTTCCTAATAAATATCATTCTTTTCTGATTGTAATTTCAATTTTTTCAAAATTGTTTTGAATGTTAGTTCCAAACTCCTTGCATACTCTCATTGCCATTAGCGATCCATAGTTTGCTCATTCTTTTTCTCTTTTGCTATACATTTGTTGTTTCTCCTATTCCCATATGCATTCCTCTACATAAGTTTTGCAATTTATGACTGTTGTGGTTTTGCTTTGGGTCAATTTCCTATCACACCCCACACACAATTACTGTTAGTTGAGAGAAGGGTTATGCAGACAAAAGAGACTTGATTTGGGAAAATAACATAAACATTTATTACTAGCAAAATAAAAACTA
>JAYRBT010000042.1:15346606-15358363 GCA_036023395.1 Myiotriccus ornatus | reverse complement strand
AGCAAGCGTGGGTAGAGCCCAAGCGTGGGTAGAGCCCTCCTAGAATCTTCGTTCGCGAAGCCTAGCCATGATGACATTACCAAAATTGAATTTTAATTTAAGTACTACTAAAACCTTAAAGCTCTCTCTACAGCTACCTGAAATGAGGTTGTAGCAAGGTGGGTGTTTGTCTCTTCTCCCAGACAACAAGTGAGGAACCAGAGGAAATAGCCTCAAGTTGAGCCAGGGGAGGTTTAGACTAAATATTGAAGAACAGGCCTATTTGCAACAGACAGGAGATGACTACAGAGCCATGCAGCTTGGAATGTTCCCATTCCCTACACCTCTTCCTCTCTATTCCTAGAAGGCAACAGAGAGGCTGCTGGTGAATCCACATTCATTTTCATAGGTGCCCTTCACTGAGGAAACCAGGAGCATGCCCTTTGCCTGGACTATTCTGCTCATCCTTGTAAAACCCCAGCATAATTCTGAAAAACAGGTTTCTTCAGTGATAACCTACTCAAGAAGTAATCATTGCTTCAGATTCTTCAGAAGAAAAAATAACCTTATGATAAAAATTTCATATTCAGAACAAACTTCTTGGGGTGATTCTGAAAAGCTGTAATATAACTCTGATTACAACACCCTGACATGAAAGTAAATAAATCTAAGTAACTGTAGGAAGGGCTTTTCTCTGCATGTACAAACTTGTCTTTTTACTTTCTCAAAACCTATTGGTCAATGAGACTATCAAACACTGGCAGCCTTTAATATTTTATGGTTCTGAATTGTGTGTTTAAATTTCATGGCAACTGTTGTAAAAATTATAGCATAGGTGAAATTTTGACTGTATTTCAGAACTTAGCCAATACTATACATACACAGACAAGAAGTTCTTCTCTGTAACAAAAAATGTGTAACACTAATTCCACTTGTTAAAAAATTAACTTTATAAATTCAGAAAGATACAAAAAGAAATTATTAAACAATTTGTCTGTAAGGACTTTGGGGGTATTATATCAGTACAAAACTGATGATTATTTGCCAAGAACCACTAGGACACAAAGGAATGAACTTAAGATAGAATGTTGGAACATGGGAAAAAATAGCTATAGAAGAAAAGTATTCTACCATGACAATAGTCAAACCCTGCAAAGGGGCTCTAAAAGGCTAAATTAACAAAGAAATTCCTTGGGAACCAGCCCATGGATTATTCTCCTGAGGCTGTCTCGAGGTGTTAAAGAACCCTGTTATCTATATATTAAAGTATAGCTCGTAGCCAACACCGTAAACCAGCACCCCCTGGGGCTGGACTTTTACACTCTGAAAAGTTCTTACTCATGGAGCAGTCATGGAACAAGCCTCTGTTGGCTCTTGCCAGCTTAACTGTTTTCAGAATGTTAAGAGCTTGTTAAAACATACAGTATAAAAAACATATCCAATTATTGATACTCTAAGATCAGTGCTTATTTAACTGATTTGTAAGCTGACACAAGAAGGAGGGTGTCTTGTATCTCTCTGTGGAAGAGAGCCAGCTTATCAGCTCCACTTTCCTGGAGATGGGGAGGTTCTCAGTTTGCTGCCACTGGGAAGGACAGGAGGAAAGGACATGGTGGGAAGGGGGAGAGTTGTAAAAAAAATTTATTAGTATTGCTACTCTAGCTGCTTAAATTATTCTCAAATTAAGGATACTTATATGTTTCTTTTTTAGGTAAAATTAGGCTTTCTGAATTAAAAGACCTTTTGATATTGTGCTGGTTTTGGCTGGAGTAGAGTTAATTTTCTTCACAGTGGCTAGTATGGGGCTATGCTTTGGATTTGTGCTGAATACAGGGTTGGAAGTAATAGAGATGTTTTCGTTATTGCTAAGCAGTACTTACACATAGCCAAGGCCTTTTCTGCTTTCCTCACTGCCATGCAGGACAGGAAGCTGGGGGTGCACGGGAGGCTGGGAGAAGACACAGCTGGGACAGGTGACCCAAACTGACCAAAAAGATATTGCATACCATATGGCAACATGCTCAGTATAAAAAGGCGAGGGAAGAAGGAGGAAGTGGGGGCAGGGGGGGACATTTGTAATGACGGTATTTGTCTTCCTAAGTAACCATTACATATGATGGGGCCCTGCTCTCCTGGAGATGGCTGAACATCTGCCTGCCCGTGGAGAGCAGTGAATTAATTTCTTGGTTTGCTTTGCTTGTGGACATGGCTTTTGCTTTCCCTATGAAACAGTCTTTATCTCAACCCATGAGCTCTCTGGCTTTTCCCTTTTGATTCTCTTCCTGATCCTGCTAGTGGGGGGTTGAGTTAGCGGCTGTGAGGTGCCTAAATACCAAGTGGGCTTAAACCATGACAGATATTTTGGGAGATTTAGGGGAACAAGAAGTTCTAGAAAGATGCACTTCAGAAGTGTTCCTGACTCATGATCCTGTCACAATCACAGAGAAAATAATCTGATTAACTGGGAAATATTGTTGCTTCATAGAATCATAGAACAGCTTGGGTTGGAAGGGACCTCTCCATATAGATCTGGTTTTGCCTTTTTATCTTTCTTCTATTTCCACTTTCTAGGGGAAAAGAAACAGATTTTAGCATTCATTTAAGACATGCAAGATGCCATAAAAATGTTGAAATTTTCATTTGCTCTTGCTATTTCACTATTCATAATTCCATGTATACAGAGGATCCCTCCAAATTTGTGCACTGTAACTCTTGGGAAGCATCACTGCAGATGAAATTTAGAGATTTGAAAGCATGAAATGTTTCTTTACACCATCTTTAGGCTGCTCTAGTTCTTGACAGCTGTGGGGTCCAGCCATCCAACCCTCCATAATAAACTAATATATTGAGGGCTACTGTTACCAAAGGAAATACATCCCTGCAGCCTGTACCTCTGGACCCCTCCTGTTGCAGGGATTGGAGAAGGTCATTTAGGATTCTTTCTCTTTTCCCCATGCTCTCACTTCAGTGTGGAAGTCACACTTTCACATAGCTCTTCTGCATCACTGATACCACAGGCTGGAGTCCTGCAGGGCAGCTGTCACTGACTATGGACAGCAAAGGAATAATAAATGGAAATTATTGCAATTGTGTGAGCCACCACTTACACAAGGAACAGTATCTTACCAAGTATAAAATGTATATGGTTGAAATCAATTGCTGTTACAATATCATGATGAAAAATTGAAACAGAAAAGTTGCATTTGAATATGTGATAAGGTAGTTTACAGATTAATATTTATTCAAATATTTAAATATTTATTTATTTAAATGATTGTCTGAAATTTGAGGGGTTTTTTGTTATCTGCTTTTCCTTTATTACACATTTTCACAGTTATAAATTTTCTTGGTGTCAATTTTAACCTCCCATGGTTTACATACACTTTAACTTTCCCTTTAAGAAGTAATCTGAACATCTTAAGAAACTTCTTTTCTAATTTATAATGGCATTACATAATTGAGTAAATTATGAAGAATATATTCACTTTCCTGGAAGAATTTCATCCAGTCAATCTGTAATAAGCATCTAATATTTTGCAAGTGAAGCTGACACCCTATAACCTGACCATTTGCTGATCATGCAGTACTGCTACTTTCAACTTTGTCTAATTTCTAATTACTACACACTGTCTTGTTATCCCATCTTCCTTTTCTTTATACAGCTCTGAATTTGATCAGTATGCTACTCCCTGGCCCATTACTTTATCAGTTTCTTACAAAATAAACTGGTGTTTTCCCTTAAAGAGGCTCAGCCTTATCACTAATTGTTTCTTCCTCCAAGGTTGGACATTCATTGATGCTCTCATTTTATTCGGGATGTGGTTTTAAAACCATTCTGTCAGCTTTCACTTTGCAGTGGAGTGACGATTCAGAAGTTAATTGCATTGACATTAACCTGTTTTAACAAGCCTGAAGTATCAATAAATCATTTCTTTAGTCACTGCACTTTTCCTGCTATTTTATTCACATACTGCACCTGAACTGGTAAATAGGCTGAAAAACACCTCTTTCTTCTAACATTCTTTGCATTCTTAATAATACCATTCTAAAGAAAAGAAAGTAATGTTAATATACAGAAACACATAAAAATAGATTTCTTCAGCTTTGCTATTCTTATCTCTTTTAAAAGACTCAGTTTTAGGAAGGCATTTCACTTAGGGGAATACGGTTTTAGCTGTTACGTGGTCTGACTGACAAGTCCAACTACAGATCCATAATAAAACTTCTCTAAATAACCAAAAAATTCCTCTGAAGACACAAATTCTCTTTTTTCCCTTTTGCTTCTCCCATCTCCAGACCTATGTCTTTACAAGTATCTCATGAACACATACTAAGTGCTCTCACATAGCTTATTTTCCCAGCAGTCTGGGACAAAAGTGCTTCCTATCTGCTGTCTGTATTGAGTGACACTATCAAGAATAAATTATCTGTTGCAATGCGCCTCTCCATTTGAACTCAAACTTCAGTGCAGCATTTCAACATTGGTTTCTATCAGGAAATCGATAGTACTTGCAAGTAAAACTTACTGTGAAATCTTAATCACTTCTTCATCACTAAAAAAAAATGGGATGGTAAGCTGACATAAGTAACCTGTCAAGAAAAGGTTTTATACCTACCCATAAGAATTTTGAAATGCAATCATATATAATACTTCTCAAACTTAAATAAGTGTGGATGCGAAAAATATAAAACCAACAACAAAGAAGTAAATTAGCCACATGTTATTTATTGTGCATACTAGTATCTATGGCTTTAATTGCTGTACATTAAAAATCAGCTTTGGGAAACATGGAGATTTCTGCATATCTGAATGAAACAAGACTTTTGAGGATTTAAAAAAAAAAAAAAAAAAAAGAGAAAAAGAAAAAATATTAATTCACAAGTTGTTTCCCAAAAGTTATTAAAATATAGGCTATACCCAGGGGCTGATAGATAAGAAGTTTTATCATTATTCTCAGTTACGTTTTTGAAAGAGTCAGTGTAGTGAATTTCCACTTAGTATTGTTCCCACTGTAAAAATTAATGGTATTTTGTATGAAGTGACACAGAGAAAAGAAAATCAATTTTGTGTTTTTAATTCTACTCATCATACATGCATATGGCAAGTTCTCACTGTCTACTCTGCAAATATATAAATCCATGAGTTTGTGGGGTTGTATCTACAGAAAGAAGAAAGAGAATAAAAAGTATAGAAACAACTTAGCGATCATCCAGCTTGTGTTCACTGAGTAAGTGTTCAATTTTCAAATAAAAATGAACCCCAAATCATTTCCCTGTCTTATTTGGCTTGTGCCTGAATAATTTTTTTCAAGAGGGTTTGATTCTGAGGACCAAACCTTAAAGCTGCAGCAATCAGAGAACATTCCTTACCTTACAAAAGGAACATAATTTCCACCTCATAGGTTCTAACAATCCATGTGCTTACTGGCTTTTAATATATAATCAATAGATTTGAGTCTAGTGGCAAGAATGGGGAATAATAGCATATCTAATAACATACAAATTTTCCAGCTTGAAAGCAGAAGGATTTAATACCTTTAGTCAAAGGCTATTTTTAATGCAGCTAGCATATTGATTAGAAAAGATCACCCTAAACTGCTTGAATTTAGTGTGTAAAACATTTTAAGGAAAAAATTAACCCTTTTTCTAAGTACGGTAGGCAGAAAGTTCAAATTATAAGAATCACTTGTCAAAACTAATAAAACAGGGCCATATATAATATTAGTTTTTTGCACTACATTTAACATTTAAAATTTTAAATGGTTCCTTAGTGAAGAAGTAACATTATTTGTGCTGTGTACTTCATGTGCAAAGAGAAACTGGAAATATTAAGTCATTTTCATACCAAGCCAAGGGAAAGAGAAGTAGCATGAGTAAAGTGAAAACATTCAGCAAGGTTCAACTATAGGGTTCATTCAGGGAAGGTTTATTGGTTTTTCTGGTATACAACTAATTAATATTTGTTAGACACTTAAAAAATTGGGTAACTAACTTAAGGGTCACTCTAGGATCACTATATAGTCAATATAAAATGTTAGGAGATTCCTGAAAGCAACTCAACCCATCCTTTTTTTTGTTGTTGGTTTGGTTTTTTTTTAACTAAGTCTCTGAAACAGGAAGGATTAAATAGTGATCTCTCTATAGACAACAAAGGGAGTGAAGATGATTAGCTTATCCCTACACCACATGTCTCATTACAACAGTATTTTTTTTCAAACTTCAGTGCATGCTCAAATTCAAGAACTGAGATTAATGTGACTCTGCCCTGTGAAAGCATTTTTGTTTCATATATGACAAAATTACTTGGATATTCATTGTATGAATGTATTATTGAAGTAGAACAGTGGAAGGGTGGAAGAATAAGAAAGAAGAAGATAAACCACATGAAGAAATTTTTTATAAACATTTCAGGGTGATTAAAATGTGGCTACAGTGTTATTTCCGGACAAGTTACTATCATCGCACACAGCCAAGTTTCTAATCTCATTTTACTCTTGTAGGGAAAAAGCACATCAGCATTTAATAATTAGATAGATACAGCTCCCAGGGGATAAAAAGGCTGCTGCTAAGAAGCAGTAGAGACTGATAGAAGGAAATAGAGGTGAGAATTATAGAATAATATAATTATAGAATCATTTAGGTTGGAAAAGACCTTTTAAGTTCATCAAGTCCAAACATTTACCCAACACTGTCAAGTTGCACATGTAAACCATGTCTCCAAGTAGGTTGAAACAGTCAAAATTATAGGCTTTTTGCCATTTTAAATCCCATTTTGAATGTCAAAGAAACTGAATATCTAATAAATAATTATGGAAAAAGGCACTTCCCTCTAGGATGTGGACTGCTATTCCACGGATGTTACCTAGTATGATGGATTTATTGTATCATAGTGGGTATTATAGGGCTAGTTATATCATCCTTACTCATACTTCATATCAAGGGTATAGGTTTTTTTACAGACCAAGGAAGCATGCAAAACTGGTGTAAACCATTCTTACTGATTAGTGGGTAAGGAAGACTTAATAAAATGTAAAAAAAAAACACTGAGAAAAAAAAATCATGATGTTCCTAAAGTAAGTATGTCAAAGGTTGACTAGTTTCTTTTTAACAAAACTCAGATGAAAACTAGGCTCTGATGGGCTTCTGCTTACCAGCTACCTTTGTAACTTGATGCTCTCCCAATCATCTCTGAAGCTTCCAGTCCCCCTTGACTTCTTCGTGTTGTATGGTGAAAACAGTGTCACAGTTACCAGGTCTGCTTTAAAGCCATTGTCTCGTTGGCAGGCGGTAAAAATGTAGGATGTAGACAACTACGTCATTTTCTATCACTGCTGGGTTAAGCTCAGATTCTAATGATTTATTTAAACTCAGTTTTATTGCTATCAATAAGATTAAATTATATTTTCATATAAGAATGTTGTCCGGTTACTATACTCATACCTGGTGGTAGGTGGTAACATTACCAAAGCATTGGCCATAGACACCAGCAGCCCTGTGAAAGGGCAGGGCGTTTTCTTACTTTTCCTACTATGTCTTCAAGGCATGAAATGTTATGCCTGGGGATACATACTCAGAGAGTGGACTGAAGAACAATTAGTTCTGCAGCAGTTACATGAGCATATGCTGATGATTTTTGTGAGGTAACAACAAGCTGGAATCAATGGAGTTCTGGTTTTAACAGAATATTAATGGCAGAAGTGGCCCATACAGCTATTCACCTTTCATGCAAGAGATTAGATCATCACATGTCAAGATTTTCAAAGCAGAGCAGTAGCTCAGCCATGCACCTAAGTAGATGAATGTGACTGAGTGCAGTAAAAAATAATAGCCTTTTGGTTTATAGATATTTGTGGGGGATAGAATGAGCAAACTGATTTATTCAATGAAACTCCTTATTGAACTCATACAATACTCATATTCTTTTAAAGAAATTGCTGTTGGAAGGGAAATAAGTTGTGGCTTCCCAGATTCATTTCCTCTATGAATTCTTCTACGCTGATTCATCTCCAGTAATTGACACACTCTGAGAAGGCATCAGTCTGCCTAATTTAAGCACCTGAAACTAGGCAGGCAGAAACTCTCTCTAGAGGCCTTCAAAGATAGCTAACTGTTCACCATCGTCTGTACGCAGAACTTAGGCACTGCTTTTTTTACTCCTATGAAATAGATGCGAAAAAGGGTATCTATGATATAGAGATTAGATCCCACTCTTGGCTATCAAGAAAAGCATACCTTTTTTTTTTTTTTTTAAATGCAACATTTTAAAATATTTGACCATAAAGCATAGGTGCCTGACTGTGGGGATTGACTTAGAGTGACCGAACACAGGAACGGGTTACACAGAGAGGTTGTGGAATGTTCATCCTTGGACATATTCAAAACCCAGCTGAACACTGCCCTGTGCCACTTCCTAAAGAAACCCCTGTTTTGAGCAGGACAGTTGGGCTAAATGATGTTCAGAGGTGCTGGTCGACTTCAGCTGGTTTGTGGTTCTGGGATTTTACATTCCTCCCAGGTCACCTGACTGTGATTCCACCTCTTATATGTGTCCTTTTTGTGCCTGAGTTGAATCAGGAGCAGTTTGTTTATCCATGCATGTGTCCTGTCACCATGGCTTGATTCCCTGCTCATTGGAATGGACTGTTCTTGAGGCTGCAGGAGGTGACATTTGAAACCAAAAAACTCCCCTGGAACCATCCTCTCTCCAGGGTGGTTTCCCACAGGATTCTTGCAAGCAGCTCCCTAAACAGGTAGTTCACTCTCCTGAAGCCTGATTTCGGAATCCTGCTGTTTGCCTTGATCCCTTCTCTTGGGATTCTGAACTCCACCATCTCAGGGCCACTGCAACCAACAGCCAAAATCCCCACCCAGTTCTTCCTTCTTTTTAAGGATCAGGTCCAGCAGACAATGTCCTTTCATCAACAACACTGTCACCGATGTAATGAATTTATGACACCAATGCACACATCCATATTGCTTATGATCTGCTCTGCTGGCCTACATTAGATACTTTATGGCAAATTTCTTACCCAACAGAGCAAATAGAGTCACGTCTTTAGGTCTGCAGTGTTGGGTTTTTTTTATAAGACCATGTACCTGGGTAATACAGAGCGTATTGCCTCTTTTTACAGCCACGATTTCCACAGTGCCAGATATTTTGTATATTATGGTGCTGTTTCAGTAGTCTTGTTGGGGTTTTATATCTATGTCACTAATTTTAGGATTTTTATTTCTGCAGAAAGAGAAGTGAACCTCTTCCATTTAAAATTATATTCTCTGCCAAGTTACTTAGCAGGAAACTATAAGATTAACAAAATAAAGTTCAATTTGAGCTTGAATATTAACCAAACAAACATCTTTATGATTTATGAATAATTTAAGCTCAGCTGAAGATGATGACCCCCAGGGGTAAACTCACCACCTGTTTAATCTAAAGAGAAAAAAATTTCAGCTTCACAATGCATTTAGTCAAAGAACTAAACAATGGAAAATTTTCAAAAACTTTGAGGTCTAGGAGACTAGGTTAAGAAATAAATTAAATACAAACAAAACGTGAAGAACAAAATTAAAATCTATCAATCTCTTTCTGACATAGCCTTTTATTTTTCCTGTTATTTACCAAAAGAATGTAAATAATAAAACATGGAAAAAAAATGTAAATGAGCAGTTGAATGCAAACGCCCTTAAGAGTATAAGAAAATACTAAGTTCTGTGGAGATGGAGGTTCACCCAAGAAGTCCTCCAGACTACAAATTCATGCTTAGATGTTTCTCAGAATAAATAAATAAATGGTGGCCATATATATGCGAAACAAGGCCCTGGGTCTACTGAATTATGGAAAAAACAAAAAGGCTACACAAACTAATTTTTGCATATCTGTACATGGGCATGGCTTTTAATATGCTCTACAAGACAAAATAACAGTTAATGTCGACAGTGAAGGTATCTTGCTCATAATTTCATAATATCTGACAAATAAATACACTTCCTGGTATATATCATTGTTCTAGGCTTTCTACAGATACTGGCAGGCACACCTAAGTAGTTGTATGAAACTTATCTTTTCAAAAACTTTCTGTAACTCTAAGAACTAGGTATGCTTGACTGTAATGAAAGTTCAAATCATGGAATAGAAAAAGAAAACTCTGCTTTAATTGGAAAGCCTGATGTGAAGAACCTGAAAGCTTTTATTGCCTAATCAGGACATTTTGGTCTTAAAGTTTAATGGAAAAATCTTCACAAGGGATTAGGAGGGATGTTGTGCTCTTATTGGGTAAGAACTTTTCAGACCTCTGAATGAAAACTGTAGAATAAATGGCACAAAGATCTGGGAGGATTCCTTCCTCATGGCTTTCTAATGCTAGATGCATGAGATGGAGCTGATGACAGGACAAATGACTGGAGCTGATATCAGGGGTGTATTGACAACACTGGACGACCACCTCTTTTGACACACTATATAAGTATAAAACGCAAACTGTACATTGAACATCGTCTCCTCATCAAGGATTACTCTTCTGATGCCTTAAGAATCAGAACACCATGAGAATTTTGAGTTCCAGTACTTCATACACCTCAAGCAAATTGGTAGTAAGGCTATGCTGCCAACAGACAGGATCTGGAAAATAGCCCCAGAAGATTCTAAAATCAGAAAGACTTTCTACTTCAGAAGTAGGAATTTTAGATATGACAACATCAGCTATCTGATCTGGAAGGAAGATAAAATACTCCCTTGTAATCCTACAAAGCAAAGCAAAGCAAAGCAAAGCAAAATTGAGGCTATGCACAGCCTTCCTTAACACCAAGAAGTCAAATTTTAAATGTACCAGAGATTTACAACTTCCACACACATAAGTTATTAGACTAACTCCCAAGCAAGAGCAGTGTGTTTCAGCATACTAATAAGAAATTTGACCTTGACTGTTACCTGTTGTGAATAAAGAGGATAAAGAAAAAGAACTGAACAAAACCATAATCTAATGTGACTACTGGACTATTTACCTAGAAGTAGTTTTAATGTCAAGTGTTCTTGCTTGCGAACAACAGCTAAAATTATTCTTATACTATTTATAAAACACAACATAAATAATATTTGTTACACAATAATATGAATTGGGCCATATTTAATGTTTTAGTGTGGAATTCATCTGACCTAATGCTGAGTGTCTGCTGTACAGACATATTCATCCCCACAAGTCATTCTAAGATTTTTGGATGGTATGAAAACTCTTTCTATTGATAATTTAGCATTCATGTATTGCTATCTTCAAAGTAGATTCCTACATTTGATTATTTGATTATAGTCATAGACTGTGATAGGCTAATTGACAAGAACTGCAATAAAGTGTTTGTTTTAGGATGGTGATAATAGTTTCCCAGCAGTACTTTTCAGATAGGCAAAAATTCACATTACCCATTTTGTAGACCCAACAAAAATGTATCAGTCTGAACACAAAAGAAAAGCAGTCACCTTGATCCAGGACGTCTACAGAAAGACATTTGTGATTACCTGGCCTCCAGTTTGGAGATGACCTATAGTCAGAGCAAATTTGAATCATCAAAGCAAACACTTAGGTATCTGACAATCACAGAATGACAGAATCATCTAGGCTGGAAAAGACCTCTGAGATCAAGGAGTCCAACCTATGGCCCAACACCACCTTGTCAACTAGACCGTGGCACTAAGTGCCACATCCACTGGCAATCACTCTTTCTGTGAAGAACTTCTTCCTAATGTCCAACCTAAACCTCCCCTGGCACAGCTTAAGACTGTGCCCT
>JAYRBT010000042.1:15320920-15346506 GCA_036023395.1 Myiotriccus ornatus | reverse complement strand
GGCCCTCCAGCCAGTTCCTGACCCAGCACAGAGTGCCCCTGTCCAAGCCCTGGCTGCAGCTTTTCCAGGAGTATGCTATGGGAGACGGTGTCAAAGGCTTTGCTGAAGTCCAGGTAGGCTATATCCACAGCCTTCCTCTCATCCACCAGGCAGGTCACCTGTTCATAAAAGGACTAGGAATATAAAAGTTAAACTATGTTAGTGCATCCTGTGGATATCCAGGAAATATGTCTTATATATGTGCAGATATAGATCAAAAATCTTATAAGACATTTATAACAAGATATTAGCAAGTTCAAATGCATTAATGACCTTCAGTATCACTGAATGTGCCTTTCATATTCACATGAAAGTACGAACATAAATAGACTTTTTAAGCAAGCTGGGATTATAACGAGCTTGGGTTATTCAAAAAGTGTATTCTTTCATGCTATAATCCTGCGATTAAGTTTCACTAAGTTATTCATCTATTTTTGCTTAAGCATGATAATTGCAAAAAAGTGATTGAATCTCTTATTTTATTTGAAATTTAAAGAAAGAATATATTTTTGTATAAATATACATTCTTGGCAAAGAAGGGATATTTGAAAGAAAGTCAAATTTGTCATATATTCACTCCATAGTCACAGATAAATAGGAAACTGAGTAAAGCTACTTGAGATATGTCTATCTGAGTGTCCAGGTTGTCTGAAACAAGGTGACTGGGGTCTCGATTTCTAGAATCCACTAAGCTATGGTGGTAGGATCCACCTCTCTGAATCCAGTCATCTGAAAACAAGGTGTCTAGCCTAAGAAAGTCATCTTGGTCTTTCTGCAGTAAATCGGAAGATCTAGACACCTCTAGAGAATGATTCATCATACCCTATGCTAACATTTTACTCTAGATGCGTTGAATGAACTGTACAAGTGCTTCAGTCTGAAATGATTAGTAAAAGAGTCAACGGAAGAAATTTAGATTATACATCTAAATGGCACATGAGAAAAGGAAGGTGGAAGCAATTCCACTCTGAGGGTCCTGGCCCTTAGTTCTCCCTCACATTAGATGGACTGCTGTACCGCTGTGTACACTAAACAAGGTGTTGCAAATTGCACTGCATAGTACACTATTGTGTAACAATCAAAGGCAGCAACACCTCAGTTATACTTTAACTATTTTCTACAGATGTCACTTTGCACATGTACTCTGTATATTTAGAAACACTTAGTATGTTAAATAGTAGGATAACTTCATACCAAATAAAAAAAAATTGTTAAAAAAATAAAAAGGATAAAAAAACCAAGTCCCTAACAAAATGTTTTTTAGCTACCAACTTTCAGGTTTTTTAGAGTTTTGTCCTCTGTCTGTGTATATTTGTTATGTTAGCTACCAACTGGCTTCTCACACATACAAATCCTCACTAACAAAGGTTTTGTATTAAGCTTGTAAAAACAAAAACATTTGCTTCAAAGGTAAGATAAATGTTATCCTCTCAAATATGACAGAAATGCCATATTTTATCCCTTCTCAAGTGCTCTGCCATTAAGAATGTGCAACATTTGCTTTAAAACAGTTACACTATGTGAAGCAATGCCTAAAGTATGATCACTTGAGTATTACTGCCGCAGAGATTTCAAGTTCAAAAATATGCTACTTTCATTTAATTCTTTCTGTAATAGAAAGAAGCAAAGTAGCATCAAAAATAAGAGCTCCTCTGGAAAAGCACAAGAATATTAAATACAAGTTGAAATTGAATTTTCTATTAATGTTCAGTGTACTTAATCTCTCTGTTTTTCACAGAAGTGTGGGCTAAGAAAGTCAGGAAAATTTGAGAAAAGCAAATATAAACTTTTGCTAGAAATTTGCATAGCCAAGCACAATTTATAAAACTGCTAAAAAGCTTGTGAGAGATTTGGAAAAGTCTGAAGAAAGTTAGCAGGCAGAAATACTAATAATTAAATAAATCTCATTCTTACTTACATGGATGTCAGGAATTAGACAGAAACAGTTAAAGAATTGGGGAAACTACTTCTCTGTCAACAATCTGTCAGACTGCAAAGCTTAAACAGTGCTTCTGAGTCTTCAGGAAGATTAACTATCCGCCAACCCTGGATTTTGCCTTTAACAACAGCAACAGAATTGCTTCATTCTAGAAATCTTGTTTTATGAGGAAAGATGGTGTCATCCTACTGAAACATAGGTGGATGAACAAAATATATGGATAAAAGCATGTAATCATGTCAAATCAAGATAAAGTGAAATATATTAAAAACTATCATATAAACTGTTCTCCCTAGGTTTTGCCTATGAAGATGGACTCCAGTGGTCTTGTGCTTTCTATTTGTGACCAGTTAGTTCACAATCCCTTCAAATATTATTACAGTAAACAGTCATTTTCAATCCAAATTGCATGGACTTGAGTAGCACTTTCTTGTGTGATTTGAGATCCCATGGAACCATTTCCATTGATACAGTGCATTTAAGTATAGTAGTCAAAAATAAATTATATTAGTTAAATGAAAGGTTTTCATCCAAGCTCCGCGAAAGTACAGTGTTGGGACAGCTTTCTGATTAAGTAGAATATAAAATACATAAATAATTTGTACCTGGAGTGCACCTATTTTAGGAACAAGTGATCACATATGTGTTATATCACCCTTTATGTGATGTAATTACCTGAAATAGATTGATTGACACAGCTGATCCATTCCATCCCTTGGCCTGCTCAGAGCGTGTATCATTTTGTATCCTGCTCAAGTGAAAGGTTTACAGCTGCCTGTTTTCCATATACTGGCCCTTTTTTAGTTTCGCAAAGTCCCCTAGGTTAATAGCATAGCTATATCAACTTGTACTAGGTATTTGTGGAACTGTGCGTATGACTAAGCATTTGCTCTTTGAATTTCAGCTTTCTCCCTTTGGTTTAGATTCTCAACAATAAAATATGAGCAACGGGTGGGTGACTTCCTTGGAGATGCACTGATTTACATCAGCAGAGGTGTAAATCTATGCTATCGTTGCCTCTTGCAAAAGTATAAAGAGGTTTTTAACAGAAAACTGTTTGGAGCTGAATTTAATTTTCCATTAGTCAGTGTGCATCCAAATAAATGCTCTGGAAGGGTTGTTGTTGGTAACCCATTGCTTAGCAGGTAATGTCATAGGAAATTCTTTCATCATCTGTCTGTGCTTCTGGTGGTTTATTCTCAGTCAGTAGTTCTGATGACTCCTTCACCACTTATTTTCTACTTCAGCCACTCTCTTGACTTTTCTTTTTCTTAGGGGTATGTATATATCAATTTCTTGTTAAATCAAGACTTGAAGAAGAAGCAATGGCACTTTTTGTTTGCTAGGCTTTTCCATTTGTACCAACTGCTATGTGACAGAGCAGAAATCCTGCTTAAAAATTCTCCAATTATGCTTCATTATTTTGTAACATTTTCAACAGCTGGATGCTTGATTACATGGGCTACCGAGCAGAAGTATTTTCTTTACTTGGCAAGTGTGCAGCTGCAAATCTTGGGGCTTTAGCATGGTATATAGAATACATTAATCATCCTTCCAAAGATTCCTAACAGTAATAGCAATGAAAAATAACTAAGAATGAGTTATTCAATACGTAAACGATCAATTGCATATGTACTTTAAATATTATAATTTGCAGCAGTATAGCAATAGCAATACTGCTTGAAAGTACCTGATATTATGAATGGAACAACTTGGTAACTATTGATTTTGGAATGTTTATCATTGCAACTATTTTTAGTAACAGAATTGAAATGATAAATTTTGCAGTAACTGGACTCAAAAAGATCACTCTGAATTGGGGGAAAAAAAAAAAAAGTGTTCATAGAATAAGCATTTTAAGTTTGTAGGATCTGAAAGTGATATATGAAAGGAGTTTATATTTGCTCTGTTTAATATGTTGAAGTTCATTTCAATATAGGCCCATGAAAACATTGCTATAATGTATGGGACAATAAAAAGAGGATTTTTTAGCTATATTAATGGCAATAGGTAGTGTAGAAATATAAATGTCATAGTACAGGATGAAGATGATCACCACACAGAGACAGGGACAAGGAAGAAGTGTTTAACACTTTCTTTGCCTCTGTCTTTAACACAGATGAAGGAACAAGGGGGTCTCAGTGCCCTGAGCTGGAGGACCATGACTGTTAGAATGATCAATTCCCATTTGACCCTGAAACTGTGCAGGATCTACTGCTCCAACTGGATCCCTACAATTTTGTGGGGCCTGATGGGATTCATGTCAGAATTCTCAAAGATCTGTCCGTTGTCATCGCAAAACCTCTCTTGATTTCGGAGCAGTGTTGGGAATATGAAGAGGTCCCAGTTAACTGAGAACTGGCAAACGTCCTGACTTTCAGAAGGGCAAGAAGCAGGACCCTGGAAACTACAGGCCTGTCCATCTCACTGGTGCCTGGTAAAGTGATGGAGAAGATTATTCTGGGAAGTATTGAAAAACATGTGAAAGACAATGCTGTCATGGGTCACAGCGGGGCTTCACAAGAGAATAGTCCTGCTCATCCGACCTGATTTCTTTTTATGACAAGGTAACTCACCTAGCTGATCAAGGTAAGCCAGTTGATGTAATCTTTTTGGATTTCAGTTAAGCTTTTGATACTGTCTCTCACAGGATCCTTTTGGACAAAACGTCCATCACACAGCTGGATAACCACATCTTGTGGTGTGACTCACGAGTCAAGCACAGAGGGTAATAGTGAATGGGGTAACATCAGACTGGTGACCTGTCACTAGTGGGGTTCCACAGGGCTCCATCTTAGGCCCTGTGCTCTTCAACACCTTCATAAATGACTTAGACACAGGACTGGAAGGGATACTAAGCAGGTTTGCAGATCACACAAAACTGGGAGGAGCTGTTGACTTCCTTAAAGGCAGGGAGGCCCTGCTGAGAGACCTCAAAAAATTAGGGTACTGGGCAATCACTAACCATATGAAGCTAAACAAGGGAAAGTTTTGAATTCTGCACCTGGGATGGGGCAACCCTGGATGTACATGCAGACTGGGGAATGAGATGCTGAAAAGCAGTGCCATGAAAAAGGACCTGGGGGTCCTGGTCAATGGCAAGTTAAATCTGAGTCAACAGGAGGGCCAACCGTGTCCTGGGGAGCATCAGGCACAGCATTGCCAGCCAGTCAAGGGAGGGGGTTGTCTGGCTCTGCTCTGACCTGCTGTGGCCTCACCTTGAATACTGTGTGCAGTTTTGGGCACTGCAATATAAGGAAGATATTAAGCTATTAGAGAGTGTCCAAAGAAGGGCAACAAAGGTGGTGAAGGGCCTTGAGGGGCAGCTTTATGCTGAGGTCACTTGGTCTGTTCAGCCTGGAGGAGACTGAGGGGAGACCTCATAGCAGTCTCCAACTTCCTTGTGAGGGAAAGAGGAGAGGCAGGCACTGATCTCTTCTCTGTGATGACCAGTGACAGGACCCAAGGGAATGGCCTGAAGTTGTGGCGGGGGAGGTTTAGGTTGTATATTAGAAAAAGGTTCCTCACCCAGAGGGTGGTTGGGCACTGGAACAGGCTCCCCAGGGCAATGGTCACAGCACCAAGCCTGACAGAGCTCAAGAAGCATTTGGATGTGCCTTTCAGGCAAATGGTATGACTATTGGGGATGGTGTTGTGCAAGGCTAGGGGTTGGACTCAGTGATCCTTGTGGGTCCCTTCCAACTCAGCATATTTGGTGATTTTGTGATAAGTTTAAGTTCTGATGAATAAAATTATATATATTCAAAGTATTAAAGATAATTTTATTATTAAGAAATGTATGAAATCTTGAAAAATCTGAAAGATAAAGTATGCTTTAGTTTTAAAATTTATTCCATCAACTCTGTGGAATCTACACAGTTTTTCTGTAACACGAGGGGACAGGTTAGGGATGTGTTAGGGGTGACCCACACCGTTTATTTAACCTAAAGGGGCCCTATAACAAAGCCAGAGAGGGACTTCTGACAAGGGTAGGTAGTGATAGGACAAGGGGTAATAGCTTTAAACTGAGAGTACATTTAGATTAGATATTAGGAAGAAAACCTTGTCCATGAGGGTGGTCAGTCACTGGAACAGGTCGTCCAGAGAAGTTGTAGATGCCCCATCCCTGGAAGTGTTTAAGAATGGGGCTCTAAGCAATGTGTTCTGGTGGAAGATGTCCCCGCCCATGGTGAGGGCGTTCGATCTAGAGGATTTTCAAGGCCGTTTTCATCCCAAACCATTCTTTGATTCTATGATTCTAAGGTTTTCTTTGTTGTCACAGTTGGACACAAAAATCCCTGCTTACCATAGCACTACGAACACTGTTTGTCAGCTGGCGCCCTGGGCTTATTATCAGTATTTGGACTGCATATGCCCTTCCATAAACATTGCACAGCTTTTAAATCACATAGGAAAATTGCTTATAAGTAATTACTTGTCAGGATGAAGGATGGAATGAAGCTTGAGACCTGGAGCACCTGCAGAAATTTAAAATCACTTTATTCATCTATTTTGCCAGCTGGGAATGTTCAGTGGTTGGAAGGCTGGATCTGTAACATGTCTGAGTTGGGAATATGGTTACCCAAAGCAGAGTCCTTTAATGAAACCATTTCATGCATCTTTTTTTTATTATTTATTTAAAAAGAAAGATTGGTAAGTTTGGAGGAATACACTGAGAGAAGAAAAAAAGGACAAGATTTGTGGAAGTGACTACAAAGACAAGATGATAAGTCTCATTTTATTGTCTTTGGTTGGATCTCATAATTCCCTACTTCTCTAAAGGAATTGGACCTAAAGCTACTTTGCTGACAACTGTCTCTCTGATTTTCAGAAACTGAAATGTCACTTCATTAAAATGTGAATGAACAAACCTTAAATGTGGAAAAGCTAATTAGTCTACTAATAGTACAACTACAGAAAAATCAAGTTTGTGTCTTCAGAAATTTCCAGATGTTAAGGACAACACAAGACAGAAGACAAACAGAGTGGCAAAGAATAACTGCTGCAAGGAAGGGATAACTATATTTTCTGATTAAGACAAGTACTTTCTACATATTTATTATTCCCAAACCACTTAAATCAGTGACTACTGACTACTTTTGTAAAGAACAGAGAGTCAAGAAGAGCAATATAGATAAGAAAGTAGTGGAAACATGTTTTATAGAGAGAAAATAAACAAAAAATTACCATATTGAATTTCCAACAGCACCTCGGGACAGAACTTCCAAATATGACAGGCATACATTCTTTGACATCTCAGCCTGCCCCACTGACTGCATCCTTCCCATGCTTACACACAGGCATTCTCATTATTTCCTAACTTACTCTTCAACACAGAATCATAGAATCAACTAGGTTGAAAAAGACCTCTGAGATCAACAAGTCCAATTTATGACCCAACACCACCTTGTCAACCAGACCGTGGCAGTAAGTGCCACATCCAGTTTGTTCTTAAACACCTCCAGGGAGAGTGAATCCACCCCCTCCCCGGGCAGCCCATTCCAATACCCAATCACTCTTTCTGTGAAGAACTTCTTCCTAATGTCCAACCTAAACCTCCCCTGGCACAGCTTAAGACTGTGCCCTCTTGTCCTGTCACTGGCTGCCTGGGAGAAGAGACTGACCCCCACCTGGCTACAACCTCCTCTCAGGGAGTTGTAGAGAGTGATGAGCTCCTCTGAACGTCCTCCTCTCCAGGCTAAACAACCTCAGCTCCCTCAGCCTCTCCTCATAGGACTTGTGCTCCAGTCCCTTCACCAGCATTGCTGCCCTTCTTTGGATATGCTCCAGCACTTCAACATCCTTGCTAAACCGAGGGGCCCAGAACTGGACACAGTACTCCAGGTGTGGCCTAACTAGTGCAGAGTACAGGGACAGAATCAGTTCCCTGCTCCCGCTGACCACACTGTTCCTGATACAGACCAGGATGACATTGGCCTTCTTAGCCACCTGGGCACGCTGCTGGCTCATGTTCAGGCTGCTGTCAGTCAGTAACTCCAGGGACCTTTCTGCCTGGCTGCTCTCCAGTCATTGCTGAAGTCCAGGTTGAGTAGATCCACAGCCTTCCCCTCATCCACAAGGCAGGTCACCTGGTCATAAAAGGAGATAGCTTGTTCAGGCAGGACCTGCCCTTCCTAAATCCATGCTGGCTGGATCTGACCCCCCAGCCATCCTGTAGGTACCATGTGATCGCACTCAAGATGATCTGTTCCATAACCTTGCTGGCACCAAGGTCAGGGGGACAGGCTTGTAGTTTCCTGGATCCTCCTTTCAGCCCTTCTTATGGGTGTCACACTGGCCAGCTTCCAGTTATCTGGGACTCCCCTTGGCCAGGACTGATGATAAAAATGATGGAGAGTGGCTTGGCAAGCTCCTCTGTCTGCTCCCTCATCACCGTAGAATGGATTCCATCTGGTACCATAGACTTGTGAGGATCTCTGTGGCTCAGCAGGTCACCAAGTGCTTCCTCCTGGATTACAGGGGGCCTATTCTGCTTCCCATTCCTGCCTACTAGCTCGGAGACCAGCTAGTCCTGAGGACGACCTGTTATTGTTGAAAACAACAAGGCAAAGAAGATGTTAAGTACCTCAGACTTTTCCTCATCTTTGGTAGCTTTATTCCCCTCCCTCCCCCCGCCCCCATCCAATAAAGAATAGAAGCTTTCCTTTCCTGTTCTTTTGCTATTAATGCATTTATAAAAACACTTTTTATTGTCCTGGACAGAATTGGCCAGATTAAGTTCTAATTGAGCTTTCTCCTTTCTAATTTTTTTTCTGCATGACCCAATCCTTAAACACTTCTTGAATTGCCTGCCACTTTTTCCAAAGGTGATACATCTTTTTTTTTCCCCAACTTCCTGCAAAAGCTCTCTGCCCAGCCAGGCCGGTCGTCTTCCGTGCCAGCTCATGTTTCTGCATGTAGGGAAAGCCTGACCCTGCTCCTTCAAGATTTCTTTCCTGAAGTATGTCCATCCTTCCGGGACCCCTTTGTTTTTAAGGGTCGCCTAACACTTCTGTACAAACACATCTTGATACCACTGACTACACACAGTCCTTGGTAATATAAGCTCTGTCCTGCCCCCCAGTAGCCAGTGCCACTGACTACACACAGTCCTTGATGATACAAGCTCTCTCCTGCCCCCCCAGTAGCCATTTTATCCCATTTCCTTGTCACTACTTACTGAAAGTGATGTTTACAACCAAAGATTTCCTCTTGTTCTACTCAATCTTAGGTGCATTCCAACCTATATTCTGGTCTTTATAACTGATTCAGGTCTAGCCAAGGTTTGTGACTGTTTCTTGTTAAACTTGCGTTGCTTATGGGAGTGTGGACATTGCTTATGGGCTTGACTCTGTATTTTCACAGTACCTTCCCTAAAGTCAGCATGATATGAATAATACAGCGCACATCAAGTTGATGGCTAAAATAAAGTGTCGCAGACAAGGTAAACTGATTCATTTCATTAGTAAAGATAACCAAACACAATATAAGTAATTTTAAAAATGGTTACACAGCTGATAGAGAAACAACTGCTGCTGTGCTGTGACCAACAAGACGATGCTCTTGAGAGGCCATTGTAGTCATTCAAAAATAATTTCCATGAGTGTGCTGAGCATTTTGGCTACTAAGCAGTAGTCACCCAAGCTTGTTAAAAACATGAAGATTTTGCGTCATGTCTCTTCAAACTCAACATATAGAAAACAATGTTCTTCAAGACTAAAAGTAGATCTCTAGCCAAACTGACACATTCTATGATCTATTAAAATAGAATTTAAATTTATAATATATCATATATAAAAACTTCTTGTGGACATTAATGTATTTTCATCATGTTATGATTGACTTAATATAAGGTACTAGCAGAGTATTGCTTGCACAAAGAAATACATTAATCTTGTGATTTCCTCATGACACTGCATTTTAATCATGATCTTTGCAAGGGATACACAGTAATGAAGGACAGTAAGCAGGTGGTAAAAGCCATGAGACATTCATTTGGCCACTGAGTTCATTTTCTGGAGGAATAAACCATATCATGATGTTTAATTCCCTTATCTGTTACAGATTATCCTTTAATACATACGAATGTAGTATGAACATACTTGCCTGATTACCCAGATGCAAATTTAAACATATTATTTTAATTAAGAAGAAATTTTGTGGCACAGATAATTTTGGAGAAAGTCATAGCATAGTGTTACAATGCGGTAATTATATTTCAAAGGAAACCTTTCACTGTCAGGAAGAGTGTTAATCAATAATTAAGATATGAAGATGAGTAATGTAATAAGTCAAATGAGTTTCATAGCTGGTTGCTAATATTGATGACTCAATTACAGGTGAAAAGTGAAAGCATATTGAAAATGTTTTTGAATATGCTTTCAGCACTTAATTTTTAACGTATTATGAATATAAAACACCACTTCAGAGAAGAATGTATGAAAGAGTTGTTGTAGCTGGAAGAGGATTTTGATTGCCATGATTCATTTTTGTTTCTACTCCAAAGAACTTTTAAATATACTCAAGGATCATCATCTGTAAGAGCAGCAATAAGTTTCACCAAAGACAACTAATAATTTGTAAAATCAGACTCCAACTTTCCACCAAAGTCCCATTTCATGTTCTTACAATGAAAATATAAAATCATGAATGGGGAGTTCCAAGTAATAATATTTATACAGTCTGTGATATTAGAAAGTGCAGAGCATCAAAGCCTTCTGGTAACCCTGTAGTTCATTTATGTCTTTCTTAGGACCAATGTTGTTGAATCAGCACCCTAGTCACTAAAAAATATGCGGGAGTGGGAGACAACTGTCAAGACTTCAGTGTTAGAGATGTCAATCTCCAAGGAGTTTTGAAGAAAAAAAAGTCAGAAAAAAAAAGTCAGAACATGCTGATTAAAAAAAGAAACAACAAAAAAAATGTTCCACGGAGTCGTGTCCAGATCTTATTAAGGAATATGTGCACAGTGTAGTAAGAGATATTGTAAATTATTATTCTGAAAATGCCTTAATGGAATACACTGGTGAAGCAGAAATACATGAAAACAAAACTGTATTGCATTAAACTTCAGGGAAAAGAGTGCACATTGTTCATCTAAAAGCACAGTGATTGAATAAAGCTTTTTCTGAGATTAAACATCTTCAAAATTTAAAATGGGAAACTGCAAATGTGAGATGCCATGAATAGCATTAAAAAATGAGTATCTAAAATCAATTGGTGTCATGTTCTTGTGGGTTACATTCTTAGCAAGATCAGTCAGCTAACTCAGATCTTAGAGCATTTGCTTCAGCACCTTATATGACCCATCTACTACCTGGGAATACAGAAACAGATAATTTTATGAATGAAAAGGGATTCTCACTGGAAGTACAGAAATAATATGAACTCACTTACTTTCAAAGCACAGGGAATATCAAATCACCTAGAAGGTCGATGTGGCCCATTTGAAAACTCATTTCAATGTGCCATGCTCTGAAATCTTTCCTTTAGTTCAGGACTAGTCTCATAACCTGATAACCTCAGTAACATGTTACTGTAATTTGTTTTTGAAGAGAAAATCTCTCTTAGTAACCTTAGCCAGGCAGTCAGCAGGTTAGGGCTCACTACCCTCAGCCGGGCAGCAAGGCAGGATTGTGGGGGCATCTTCCCCATATCTCAGGGGAAGGGGGTTGTTCCAGACAGCAAACCTGTAAACATCTCAGGAGGGAAGATGCACTCAGGACCATTATACAGACATCAAAGAAGTGGGATTTGGTCACTTCAGAACAGCAGCAACTGGTCAGCAACGCTGGGAGAGAATAGTAGGATGGAAATGCACTGGTCCAGGTGAAGTGGGGACCACTGCAGAGTCCAGCTTCCTCCCAGTGTACCCATGTATACTTCTGTTGCTGCTGCACAGCTTCATGACTTATATTTGACTTTCTAAGGAGTTATGCTTTATGGCCCTGTGTTGTTTTCTGGTTGTTTTTATTTTTGTTTTCCCAGACCTTGCAATGCCTTTTGGATTCTTTAGAATTGCAGGATTGATATGCAGAAATTTATTAGGGAGTAAATGATTAGTATAAAGAGCTCCATTAAGGATATATACAACTCTGTTCATAAGTTATTAGGCTTAATAAAGTTGGTTTTACCACTAATGGCTTCTTAATACCATGAAGTCTCCAGGGATTAAGAGAAAATCTGCATGGAACAGAGGCAGCAGCATAATTTGAGATACTAGAAATCTATGCAGTAGTTTTAAATAGATGGAATGACGCTGAACTACAGATATATTTACCATGAGTATTGAATACTTAATAGTGGTTAATGTCTTCAGTCAAATATGCCAAATAACAGAAAAGATTAACGATTTACACATTCTGAACACTGTATGTAAAACTTGCAGACAGTCCACTGCACTGATGGCAGGACGTATTCCAGATGTGCTTCAGCTGTGAAAAAAAATAGGAAAATAACTGAGAAAAAACGAGAGTATGTTTTAGAATATCAAGACATATGCAATGCATATAGAACCATCACATGGCAAAGGAGTGTTTACAGTAACAATAAATTAAACCTTAGTGAACCACTGCAACCTTGTTCTTCAGATTTGCACAACAGTTTACGGTACTGTAAATGTGGAATTCTGGAAATGCTGACATTCTCCACAAGATGGTTTTTTTAACTTACAACTGATGGATAGCTAAATTACGTTGGACTGTTGTGGGAAAATTACTTTGACTTTCCATTGCACAACTGAATTTAGGCCTTTCTGTTACTCTAAATGCTATGACACATAGTGACAGAGGTGAAATTCATAATGCTGAAAAAAAAAAACAATAGGCATTGAATTTGAATATAGCATAGTAAGGAATAAACCTTAATTTGATTATGTGAATTGTATAAAGTAGCACTGGCTACTTCTACCTCTGAGGCTTACCTACCATCTATATGGTTGATCTCAAATGCTCAGTAGATATTCTGCAAATCATCTCTGATTTGTAGTCAGTTTAGTTACTTTCTGACTCATCTTGTGTGTTGGGACCCCAGACTCTGGAAAGGATGTTCTGACATTGCAGAAGATATAATTTCAATGGTGCAGTAGAAAAATTAAATAAATCCTGTTCCAGTCTATAATTAGAAAATACAGCTGAGGCCTCACTGTCATCCTAATCTCTCCCTGGAGCCAGTAGAAAAACACATGCATCTCTATGAGGTGAATGAACCCATGTAGTATCTAACTATAATTCTAATTAGCCACCTTAGGGGGAAACAGCTTCATAAATTCTACTAAAGTTAACATCATGTTGTGCAAGTTCCAGTTTCTCCAGTGGAAGAAATGGAGGAGAAATGCACATTTAGGATTTGTGGAAATTCTAAATTCGGTGCTACTTATCAGAACTATAGGCACATTTCTGGGCAAGTGACAAATTGGGAGCTGTATAAGCAGTAAACTGGGCTACTCATAATTTTTCTTCATTTAAGTAAATTATTGCAACATTTATTTACCAATCCTTATATTGGAAAATTATTAACAAACAAAAAATATCAAAATTATTTTCCAATTTGGATATGAAAATTTTACTGTGATTTTAATAGTTGTTTATTTAGTTCCCATTGTAAGACTGTGAGGAACTATAGTTTATGGCTTTCAGAAAGTTTACATGCAAAAAGTGCATTTTATTCTGCTTGGAAAGTAATTGTCAAATTTTGTCCTGGATGACATTTTCATATATTTGCTTCAGGTTAAATGTACCATTGCCACATTAAAATCTGAACACATTTCACAGCAAAGTACCTATTTCTGTCAACAAAAATCATCCTCTGTGCTTGAAGAAGACACCAAGCCACCTGGAAAACTTAAAACCCCACATTTTATCTGGTATAGTTACACTGATTTTTTGTGTGCAGTGCAGACCTCTGTGAGCTTACAATGCTGGTTGCTATGCTTCTTTCTACATAATTACTATTTTCATATAGGCGTGAATTTAACTCTTTCTAGATTAATTTCTATATCAGTCTGTACTGGCACTCTATTGACTTATGTTGAAACATTTGAATATTCTTTTTAAGCATAAAAACAAAAGGAGAAAGCTAGACTTTCACAAGGAAAAAAAGAATATTAAGGGATGATAAAAGCTGCTTCATAAGATGTTCCTTAATTACTATTTCCCTTGCTAGGCTTAGGTTCTTATACTTGCACAAAAATGAAATGCAAGATTTGATTCAAGGGTCATTCAACTATTAAACAGGATTATGTTTTGTGTGATAAACAACAGACCTGTTCACTTGTTATTTGAAATAGAAGCCAATGCCTTTGGTAACTATATGACTGTAAAATTTTGAGAATTGAATTTACTTCCACATAATCCACGCAATTTCAAAGAATAAACAAGCTCTAGTAAAATTGCCAGGGGACATTTATACCTTATATGAATTGAAATTAGCAGTAAAATTGTAAGCAGTATACAACTAGTTCCTGTACAACATGGAAAAGAAACTTTACCTGTTCTGTCTTCCTAAACATGAAATACATCTGGCTTTTAAATAGTCTCCCCAAAGAAGTTGTTAAAATTTTGTGCATTCGTCTAGACCAAAACTAATACATTGGGTACACAGTCAAGGGAGTAGCTGAATCATCTGTTTCATCTCCAGTATCCAAAGAGATAAAGCAGACAGAGGCTTAATACAAGTAGTGAAAGATGTAATGCAGACAAATACTCAGTGTTAGATCCGGTTAAAGATATTGAGGTTGACAAGAATTTTAGGAATCTCAGCCCACAAATGAACACTCGAAATATTGTCAAGTGTTCAGGAGGGTTGTACAGTGAGACAGAATAGTGGGAGAAAATTGATCCACCAAGGAAGGTGATTTTTATGACTAGCACCTGCAGTTGTTCTGTCAAAGAGCTGAGACAGCTCACTGTTGTCCTTTTTAAACAGGACAGAAAAGAAAGAAGCAGTCCACACCTAATATACCTGCTTAAATAAGCAGGGCACCAACCCAAGAACTGGGGGAGAAAGATTTTTTTTCTGACCAATGTGCTTGCTACTGGAGAGTGAGATCTGTTAGGTACTTCAGAGTATAATTCGTCTGCTCCTGAAATAATGTCGTCTGACCCACAGGAATGGAGGCAAGAGGCAGGCACTTCTGTACTTAAGCCAGAACAGTTCTAGGCATGTGCAGAGAAAACCCATAAGTATTGTGAATAGGACATATCAAACTTTTAAGTACTGTACACTTTAAGTGTTTTAATTCTGAAAATCCCCACAGCTCTGAAGTATAACCTTTTTCTTTCTGACACACTTCTCAACAATATAAAGGTGACAAATAGTAGTTCCAATCTGTGCAGCTCTCTTTTTCACTTCCAATATTACTACGCTGTTCATAATTTTCTGTGTTCACCATAGTGATCAGAATTGTGCCATGGGAGAGTGGTAAGCTGGAAATGGAAAAATGGAAAAATGGAGAAGAAACTTTTAGGTGAAATCCATGGAGACCATTTCCTGGTAAGATTTTAAAGGATGTAGTGTTCCACAGTTTGCTATGTTTGAGCCTGTAGACAGTAAGTGAAGCTAAAAGACTGCAACTGGGCAGTGGAGGGGAAGGCTGGCTGATTACTCTGGCCATTGCAATCTAGGTCAGGTTAAATCACTTCAGAAAAAAAAATGGGAGAGGGGACTGTGCTTTCCCAAGAAACATCTACATATGCTCAGCCTGGAGACCCATCTGCAGAGGCAGACAAGACCTGCAGGGATGTAGCAAGGTGCCTATAGTTCAAGCTGGGAGTGGGAGATTCCTGTGAAGAGTTGAGAGCCCAGCTCTGCAGAGAGCACGTCGTCACCCCAGCAGAGCTGGAAAGGGTCTCTCCCAGGGAGACACATGTTTGGAACCACTTAAATTGATGATTTAATTCATCAATACTGGAGGAAACAAATATTCTTGTAAGAACACAGGGGCCAGGGAGAGAGCTCTTATCTAGGATATATTTTATATCATTCAGAATACTGATTTTTTTTAATATTTAGAGTATTTTTCTTTTCTAGCTCAAATATTTCTGTATAAGTAAAGACTACTTTTGAAGACTAGAAGCACTGGTATCATCTAGTGCTAAGACAATGAGATTCATCTGCCCTAATTAAATGGTGTTCAGTCAAATTAAGCTTCTTTTGTATTTACTGGAAAGAAGTAAGCACTTCCTAGACATCTCTCATAATAAGCCTCAAGGATAAGTAAAATGAATAACCCTACAGAAGAATTCTAGAGTGACCATTTTTCACTTCATAGCTAACTCCTACTGTCTAAAATTGGGTGCTATGACTCCTTCTCTTCTCGTACTCCTCTTCCTAGTTCTAGCAATAGTTCATATATTCGTAAATGTAATGCCTACGTTTTTGAAGATAGAACTTGGTTCTGTCCATGAGTTCTCTCAGAAAAAAGTAGCAGACTAGTGATATATTTTAAAGGAAAACCAAACTTCTTGCTTATTCGACTGTGGGCATTTTTTTGAGGATGATTTTTTCGTTTGTAATACCAACTGCCATCTTTTAATAGTCATCATTAACAACTGGATTTTTTGAAAATGGAATATCCTAAAGTAGAAACTAAACACACTCATGCAGCAAGGCTGAAACTGCATGACTTTTGTGTACTACACATTAGACTCAAATTTAAGTTAATATTTTCTAATGTTGCAAGAAAGAATTTTTAGTATTATCTATACCATTGATAATGTTTATTCAGACTAAATCCTAGGAGTAAACCAAAATTGGTATCAAACAATCTGATGAACTTTTTGAAAGAACAGCAAGCTTTAAAAATCTGTGTTGTAATTATATGAGTCTTACAGAACTTCTCTGATCTCTCAACCATGCAAAGATGCAATAATATTTGCAAGTAAAGCTAATTTTTTGCCTTATTAAATTTGCATGTCATGTAATAGAGTACACATACAAATTGAATGCATTTACTGTGTGCGTATAATCCCCCAAAAAACTAAGATATTCATAAAAATCAGTAAGTTTCAGACATTTATTTCTTAAATGATTTTTCCTAGCAAAGACTCATGAGGCACTTTCCCAGAGTTATCAATAAAATGTTGCTGTGGCTCTGAAATCAGTGACATGAATTCAATCACAAAAGAGTGAAAGAAGGGCTAAAGAGACAAGAAAAACAATCCATTAGATGAACAAGGAGGGGATTTTAGCTTGACATATATGAACCACGGAATTTTAAAAGGCTGTGAAGTCAAAAGAAATATCTATGACTGAATGTAAATGTTTCTTCACAGAATCACAAAATATGCTGAGCTAGAAGGGATCCTCAAGGATCACTGAGTCCAGTCCTTAGCCCTGCACAAGACCACCTCCAAGAATCACATCCTGTGCCCAAGAGTATTGTCGAGACACTTCTTGAACTCTGTCAGGCTTGGTACTGTGACCACTTCCCCAGGGAGCCTGTTCCAGTGCCCACCCACCTTCAGGGTGAAGAACCTTTTTTTAATATTCAACCTAAACCTCCCCTGACACAACTTCAGGCCATTTGCTCAGGTCCTGTCACTGGCTACTGCAAAGAAGAGATCAGTGTCTATCCCTCTGTTCCCCTCAGGAGGAAGTTATAGCCTACAGTGAGGTCTCACAGCTCTTGAAAAAAACACGGAATAGATGATTTCTGCTTTAGCAACCACAGGTATTAGAAAGTGTAAAAAGGGAAACAAAAAATTTGTTATTGATGGTGATCCTGCTAAATCCAGTAGATACTTCGTTATTGTCAAGGGATTCAGATTACATGGTAATTTACATGGTAATTTTCATTCATTTCTTCTCAAAAGTGCCAATAAGCCTATAAATAAAATTGATTTTCACTAATATTTCATGCTTATACAAAACTTGAATGAAATGTGATAGAATGTGTAACTGAACTTCCTCAAAAACATAGGAAGAAACTTGAGTGTATTTCAATAAAACACATCTGAGGCTTGCTCTTAAAGCCAGTAACACTCCCTTCTGCTGCAAGGGGCTATTGCAATAGTTCAGTAAACTCACAAGTCTTATCAGTGTCACTAAGGTAAATATATTTTTACCAATTCACCTTAGTCTCCTCAGATCTCTACTGTAAGTGAGAAAACATTTTGTTCAGGCAGCAGAATAGTTAGAGATGGGAGCAAGTTCCTGTGCCTCACATCTGCAGTTTGAAAGATATGGAAATCTTACCAAGTTTTCTTCATCAAATGACTAGTGCAGCATTAACCTTGTGAAGTGTTATGCCATGGAAGGAAAAGTGGATGGAAAGGTTGATTGCTTTAGGAACAGTATGGCGCAGTGTCATGCTTTATATTATAAAAGTAAGGCTCAAGAGGGTAAACTCATCTAGTGAGTGAATACTTATCTTAGTCTACAAAAGCACATGTAAACAAGGCAGCAGTATGGAAATTGCTGCTCCCTTCCTTATGAACTTCAAGAGATATATTATTTATCTGTGTGCATGTGTGCTTTGAGACCCATTTAAAAGATAACCAAGACAAATTAAAAGCTTTTGTATAGAAGCATTTTTTTCGTTTATTCATTTACCTAAATAAACAGCTACTCTTCTAGCCTCAGAAAGGATTTCATCTGTATTGAAAACATGTCTGCTCATGAGAAAATAAGAACAGAAGATTGTGCAGCAGGAAAGAGTAAGAGAGACTTGTTAGACTTCAGCATACTTGAAATGGATATATTTGATTTATCTGCAGTCCCTCAGCAATTGTTTTCTTAGCAGGCAAATGTGTCAGCAGGCAAATAGCACAGTAGATTACAGAAATGAAAGTTCCTTGTTACTAAAGAAGCAGCCTCTGAAGCTACTTCCTCATGAAGTAGCATCAACAAAGCTGGACAGTAAAACAAACATGAAAACGCTATGAAAGTTACTTGATGATAGGAATTTTATGAAAAAAAAAAGAATTGTTTTCAGTGCTAGAAAAGTAACTTTACAGGAGAAACTAAAGCATTGACTTAATACTATAAAATCTCAAAGCAAGAATCCTTATATTGCACATTTGCCACTGTTCACTTAAGAAAATTAACCCCTGCACTATGGGAAGAAAAAAGTTCATTGCAGAGGTAAGAAATATGACAAGGGCATTCACTGCTTGCACACTGAGAAAAGAATGGAAATCCTCTGAAGACTGACAAGAATAACAGCTTTTCATTCAATGGAGCCTCAGAAGGATTTGAAGCTGTCATGTTGCTGAACGAAAGACTAGTGATGTACACTTCATAAGTAATGGGAAAAATACAGAAGTAGTCATGGAAGAAAGATTGCTATGAGCACCTGGTAAATATTAATATATACAGAGTCATCTCAATTATCCAAATCACTAGCCAGCCAAACACTCAATTACTAAAAATAAAATATGTTCTCTAAAGCAAGGAGAGGCAACTAAAGAACAGAGGATCTCCCTTAAATAAAGAGTGTGTATCATGCTGATGCTTTAGAGGTGAGCTTTGGTGTCCTTCATTCCCAAAATATGAAGAATTTTGATTTCATGCATCAAGAAGCAAGATGTTCTGTAAAAGTCCATGTCAGTCATTATAGCAAGATATGGCTGTTCCTGGGAAGTTCTTTGTGCCTGATGTTACTTGAACATGCTGTTGTAATCACTGGGTTGATCACTAGATCTCCCTAAAGATCACATGAAAAGTTATCCAAGTCTGAGGAAGTCTAGTTGTACACAACAGTTGAGAAAAACTGGCTTTTTTCTAATGCTTACTGAGGTGTAAAGTTGAAATCATGATGCATTTTTATGTAATGCAATATCTGACTGTATGGGGGAAGAATCACAACACTGAGGGCTACAAAGTGCTAAAAAATTAGTCATCAAACACAGAAGAAGAGTAAAGGAAATAAAGGAAGGTCACATAAGTAAAGACATTGAGTAACCATAGGAATTAAAGTTATTTTATTTTGTGTTAACATTTTAGCCCTGTGGACATAAAGGGTAATGTCCATATGATCACACGTGGAAAAAGATCTTCCAGAACCCAAGTATGACAGACTCAATTAAAAAAAAAAAAAAAAAAAGGGGGCATGAAAGAGGCATTAAAATTACATAGGTTCCTTAAGCCTTGATCCAAGGCTGACAAGGTTTACTGGAGTTCATCAAGGAGGATTTTGCTGACAGGCTAAACTCCATTTCAAAACTGATAGTCTGCATATTACAGTACATCAAGTAGCACTGTGTTAATGCATTTTAAATGTCAACTTACATGCAGTGCCAGTGCAAAAGGAATAAATCTCAGACAGAAGTCCATCACTGAAACATTGGATTCTGAGCAACGATGATCTTGCCAGAGGGGCAACCTCCTTTTCTGGCCATTGGATGTAATGCAGGCTCCGGATTCAGCCCTGTCCTTCCCAATCTCTTGTTTCCTGTCATAGGGCCAAGAGATTATACAGGTCTACACACATGACTTCTGAAACAACTACCAGTTTTACAAAATATTGACAATTTCAGCTGATTTATTTTCCCATTGCTATTAGCTCTCCTAAAGGCCATGTTACCCAGCTATGCATATATATATATGTTGTGGGTAGGTACTTTTGGTCACTGTAAACCAGTGATCAAAGCTCAGACTATGTTTTCTGTCTGAGGCTGTGAGAAGCTCTCATCTGGTATGCTCTAAACCTGTTGTTAATCAACATATCTCAGAAAATTATTGAATTAAATCCTTAAAGTCTGTTGTGTGTCTTTTTGAACATTCCCTTCTTTTTTCTTCAAAACTCAAAAAGAAGTAGTGGAAAGGAATAAGTCATAGTTCAAACAAGAAAGGAAACAAAAGGAAAAAGGCAGCAGCAGCCCTGAAAGTCATCCATCACAATTTTTAAGGTGTCATAAGCTCTTTGAGCAATTTTTTTCCTGTGTCAGCTCACAGGCAGTGGCTCAGAGACCATTAGGGCTGCTAGAAAAGTAGCTAGCTGTCTGTCTTGTTCACAAGTGAAGAAAACAGTAAAGATGGAAGAATAAGGATGATAGAAAGACTAAAAGTAGACACCTAGTTAAATAAAAAAATGAAGTATTAGTGACAGATGTTCTTAAATTCTCAAAGGTATTTAGATCTTTTCAAATAGAACAAATTAAAAACGTGGATTCCTTTTCAGTATTCCTGATAAGCTTCCAGAGAGATTCTGATCTCAAATTAAAAATTTCTGAAGGTACCTGGGTCAGAAGGAAAACCTCTCACCTACTTTTTATGTTCTACATAATGAAGCAGTGCAGACACACATTTTGAAACAGTTCTGGAATTAGAGTAAACGCATTATTATAACAAGTAGCTCCAGAATTGCCCAGTGACAAGTAATTCACATGATGGACTTAAAACCCAAAAGAACAAAAGGAGACAGCACTTGCTAAAATTGTTCTCTGGTAGACAAAACGTAGTCAACTGTTGTACCTTTATTGCAGTGTATAATTAAAAAAGCAGTGAATGTCTCTTTTTAACAGTACAAGTCTAAATAGATCAGTTAAGTACTCACAGCAGCGTTCTAAGTTATAAAGAGACAGATTTATAATAAAATGTCTGTAACAAGAAACCCAGGACAGAGAAAACAATATTGACAATTACAGACAGATAAATATGATAAGTAAGCTTTCTAAATACTGAGTGCTTTTTGGTGGATGAACAAGGGGAGAAAAAATCCTCTCATCTGTTTGTAGTGTTTCAGGCAACAACTCTGACCTTCTCATCCTGTTCTATGTTTGGAAATGTCAAAGCAACTTCTTAGCAACATGAGATTTAATTAATTAAATAATTGATCCTTGCTTAACAGGAAACTACAGTCAAGCAAAGCCTTCATTAAAGGATTACAGAAAATCTGATACCCTTCTCTAAATTCCCTGGGCTCTTTTCTGGGAGAGGTAAAAAGGTTAAAATTCTTGCAAACAAAGATGGGACAAAGAAAATCCTTAGAGTACTATATTTGCATTGTTTGAACTTACTTATCCACATGAAATTATATTTTTCAGATTTTACTTGGTTTTATTTTCAAAATCTCCTTTCATTTAAAATTATTTCCTAAATCAGGCTACCTTATAAATAACCTTTCAAGTTAATGATGCAACACAATACATATCAATTTATAAAAATGAAATATTTTACTTCACAGTATATTTTCAGAATATATCTTTGATTTATGACAGGTGTTTTTGCAGTCTTCTCTGTCTTTCTGAGCATAAATGAGCACAAAAGTAAAGAAAGAATTCTCTGATCTTCCACATTTCATCTGCTGTCTTGTAAAAATAAGATAATTTACTCATTTCACCTCACTTTGAATTAAAATTGTAACTGAGATTAAACCATAGAAAATACTTTATAAAATTTATTCTGATTTTAAACTCCAGGGTATTTCAAGGGACGCAAGTCTGGATTTAACCCTGACCTACTATTTCATTGTTTTGTCTCAGATCAAGAATTTATTACTGTGTACTGGAAAAAGTGTCAAATATATAAATCTGAGTTATATCTGAGTGCAATTTTTAAAAATTAACGTGCTTTTGATTCCTGAAACCAAGATATTGAGGGGTGGGCGTTAAAGCACTTAACTAAGATGTACTCGGTGTGAAAAACAGGGATGACTCTCCATGTCCTGCATAAAATCTTGGGTTATTCTTGCTGTGCAGTCAGAGGTGGTGCTGAGCTACCCAAACGGCCTGGCAGGTTCATTCTATGAAGCCATTCTGTGTTCTCTACCCCCGTACATCCTTGTGCTCAAATGATAGCCATGGAAAGCACTGCTACAGCTAAGGCACTTTCATACCACAGGGACCAGTAATTATTAGTCTAATTGGTCCCTTGGTCTAAACCTTGGTCTCTTGGTCTAACCCTGCACTTGGATCTTCCTCAAGTATGTCTTGGCAGATGAGAACTGTCTGGGTGGATGTATCGAACTGAAATGTGCATCAGCAAGAGAGAAGAAGCACATTTGTATGCCAACTAAGTCTCAGTCTTCTTTTTGTGTACTCCTAAGCATGTGCAACAAATACCTAGAAGATTCATAAGAAGTTACAAAAAAGAAGGAAAGACATTGATGACATATGACAGGTGGGAAAAAAGAAACAATGAAAAGTCTTAGTTTTGAGTTTGTGTTAAAACATGAAAGGCATTGCATAGATAGAAATATTCTTTTTTCCCCTTATTTGTCTCTTTCACTAACATCTTCATTAATAAACATATTTGTTTCTAGAAACAGCTTTCTTAGCCATCTTTCTACCTGGTTTCCTATTACAGTTTTGAGAAGTAGTCTAAATGCCATTAAAGCCACTCATTTTTATAACGCTTACAGTCCATCATACGACACATATGTAAGAATAAATGCAGCATTATAAGCTGCAAGCAGTTCATCTGTTCTATGATGCAATAAAGCAACACACAAAGTTTCATAAATTTTTGGAAGATTCAGAAAGTCTTAACTTTAGCAAAAAAATGCTTAACAGAAGTAGTAGTGAAGTACAAAACATTTGAAGTCATCAGATAATGTTTAGGATTTTTATTTTTTATATATAAAAGCCATAATGCTTTCTTTCACGCTGCAATATTATCCATTAGGCTTTTTCATCTCATAGCGTCTTCGTTGCACATTCTAAAGCTTGGCCCGACTCCTACCCACTTTAGGTCAATGGGAGTTTAATGACTGCCTTGAATAACAGGATCAAGCCCATAACAGCTGTCAAACTAACAAAAATGTTCAATGCCTTTAAGTGAAATAGATGACCTTCTAACTCACGCTCATGAAAAATGAAGCTGCTGCTCTGATATGCATACCATACATTCTCATATCTTGAATTACCCTACAATTTTGCTCTATGTGGTATCCATCATTTGTCACATTATCCTATTTTAAGTAGGCAACCTTGCAATCAATAGCATTAAACATCTTTCTTTGGAAGAAGTGCATTACACAATAAATCTCAGCCAAGCTGACAGAAGGGATGTTTAACCCTCACTCCCTCATACAGCTCCGGCCAAAGTTTTCAAACTGAAGCCACAAGTTAGGCAGAGTAGCACAAAATTCAGATGACCTTATTTTCAGAAGGGCTTAGCAGTTGCAGCCTTTGCTGAGCTCAGTGGGGAGTGTGAGCTGCCTGCTTAACACCTGACAGTCCTGAAAAGCATTTGCCCAAGTACAGATTTAGGCCCCTAACCTTAGGTACTCAAGTTGAATCATTTAGATCTTTTTGCTGTGGTGGCATAATTCAAGTGATTACCATATATTGACATATACTATATTAATCTACCTTTCAGCTGTCATGCACTTAAGTATATGGCTTCATATATCATCTGTTTAATAAGCCATACAGTTTTGTCCTTTCATTAATAGTTAACTACATGTGTTGGACAGTAAATTGGATGAGTGATAGCATACCTTATAGGCAATACGGCCGATTTAAGATGGCAAGTGATGTGTCAGCAACATCTAGTTCATTATGTAAGTCTATCAAATATTTTGGGAAGTTTCTGAAGAGGTGACTTTATCTTTGGATTTTCTAACCTTTGAAACTGATATTCCTACTATTTTATTTTCATATAAAGTACATTCTTCAATCATAATTCCAATTTAGCATCTTTTGCTTAGTTTGTTTCTCTCCCGCCCCCAGCCACCCCCAGTGATTCTGAATACTCAGCACCAAAAAACACTAAAAAGAATAATTTGATGACTTCCAATTCAGAGACTAAAAAAGCCTAAGAAGGAAAACATTCCAAGCTGGTACTTGTAAATTAGTCATTCCTTCAAAACACTAGCTGGATCTCCAAAACTCTTAAAAGTCTAAGCCAAAATTTCCCTTTTTAGTCAGAAGTTTATATGACAATTGGGAAGTATCTTTGAAGGCAGTTACAAAAAGAGAATAAAAGAGAAGTATAAAAGGATGAGAATGACTTTTGTAAGTCTATCATTAGGTCAGTTTAGGGTATTCCATAATTCATAGAGAAAACTAGAAAATGAATGCAGGTGATGTGAATAGAGGGTAACCACTTTTTGCACATTATTTTACAGACAAAGATGCTGAAACTTTGAGAAGCAAACATAAAATTGGAGAAGTATTCTTGCTGTACTTGCTTATTGTAAAATAACCTTTCAATTCAAAGTTTTTTCATGTGTTGAAATCTACCACAGTAATAATTTCATTATTATTATCCCCATACATAAGACATCAAAAATCCACCAACTTTAGACAAATATATATTACTCAAGACTGGGATTATTCAAACTGAAATTTAAGAGTGAATATAAAGAATTGCTCCTCTGGTATCACACTTTTGACTCAAAAATTACCCTGACTTCTATCCTGCACTGATTTTTTTATAAAACTCTTAAGATGCATCTTAAGATCTTAAATACTCGAGAAGCAGTCCGAGTCTCAATAAAAATCAAACACTGTTCGTTCTGGAGTCCTGACATGTAAATGTGGCACTTAGGGACATGGTTCAGTGGCGGACTTAGCAGTTAACAACTGAACTCAATGACCTTTCAAGTCTTTTTCAACCTAAAAATTATATGATTGTGTGAAAGACTGGGCAGTGGTGCAATGCAGTTTTCAAACATACTTAACTAGACCTAGTTTCTTATGGCTCTACAAAACCATCAGCCACT
>JAYRBT010000042.1:15277917-15301606 GCA_036023395.1 Myiotriccus ornatus | reverse complement strand
AATTGCTTAAAAAAGATGCTGGCTAAATGAAACCAATAATAATAAAACCATTTATACCAGGAAATGTCCACTTCAACAAAAAAACACAAACCAAAATAAAAGAAAACAAAGCACCTCATCTTGTCAAAACATACTGTGAAAAGAACATCAGTTTCCAATTTTGTCACAAATAAAGTAACATTTTAGACAAAAAACACCCAAATTTTTTTATAAAATGTTAGTTTCCATGAAACCCTGAGGGTTAGTATATCTTCTTTGCACCTGCAACAAAGAGAAAGCAAAATAGCAGGAAATCAACAATTTTGGCATAGAAAATGGTCACCCAGAAAAGCAGTGTTTTTCTGAGAAACATGGTGTTGTGTGCAAAAAGTTCATACTGATCTAACTTTGACCATGGCGTGCAGATGCCGTATTCTCAGGTAGTGAGTCTGTTTAAGGAAGCTGCAAACTACTAAATCCCCCTCAATTCCCTTTTCCTGCTTATGCACCTTCACTTCAAATATTTTTCACATTCCTCAAAGCTTACATTTTTTTCTATACTTATTACCTGCTACGAGGTCTTCAGTCTTCTCTTAGTAATTCTTCAAAACTTGTAATTCTCTTTACACCCTCTAGACTTTCATGTCGTTCTTATCTTCTCAGTTCTATCAGGTCTTCTAGTAACAAAAAAGTGTGATTCACCTCTTTAAAGTTTAGCTGTGCAAAAGTTCAGCTGTCTGAATCTGTCACCCTTGAGTCACTCTGTAGAAACAGACAGATCCAAAAGGTGATGTGTCTGCTCTTAAGACAGCCAGCTTATTTTGATGTTAATTAACTTCTAAACAGCTAAAATCAGGCAAGATGGATACTACTGACAAGTTTTATATTTTACCAGATCCAACCTTTCAATGTTTTTGCATGCCATATTTGCAATTCAGTTAAAAACTGGCACTATAAACCTACTATAGGGAAACTTAGATGCAAAAATATTTACTTCATTTACTTGGAGTACTTTTATGAAGCACTTTTTTTGTAGAAATAGCTCAAATTTCATTGCCTTGGTTTACTTTGATATTGGATTACATTCATGTCTAATTTGCTGTCCTCTGTCTTCCCTAAGGTCTCTTTAAGCTTTACTCTCTATCCTACTTCATATATGTTTTCCATTTTATTTTCTTTGTCATGCTTTAATTCTCATTTCTGCCATCTGAAACTGCTTTTACTGTATTGGAGCCCTTAGGCCTTTTTTTCCTTCTCTCCTTTATATCCCTTACAATATAGTTCATGTCCTTGAAAACACATTAAAAGAATTATATATCTTGATCCTCTGTTCAAACTAGATTTTCCCCTAATCAAGAAATTATATGGATTTGGCAAACTACTCAAATGTTGTTGTTGGAAAGTGAAGCTTTTGATGGAAATGGTGATCAAAACCTCTTTAACTGAAATTTATCACATATATCACAGGCAAGCAGAGATGGGCAAAACATTTCTGAACAGTTCTAATTCCAATTTGTTTTTCAGCAGCAGACTGGTTTATTTGCTGTAATATGCTAAAATTTCTATGGACAGCTGGAATGTGGGTTTAGACAGCCTTTGCACTGTAAAGTTCATTTCTGCAGTGGGGAATAGGAGAAGTCATTTTCCTCAGCCTGAAGAGTAAAGTCTTAAGCCAGAACAGTGAAGAAGATCAGATTTGAGAAAACCTAGTGGGGGGAAAAGCAGAGTTCATTGTAGCGAAGTCTGTTGGTCAAGAGAAGTCCACTTATACATAAGTGGAGAAAGAAAAGGTCAGAATTATTTCCTATTGCATTCACAATTTCATGGTATCTAATGGACGAAAACTACGAAGACCACCAGGAATACTATGAGTTGTAATTTCATCATGGTATCACCACACACTTGCAATACTTAACACACAGACATGAGAACTGGAAATTATAGTATAACTATTGGCAGTGTTGCTGATTAGCTGCAGACCTCAGGTGAACCGACAGTGGGTGGCATTTAACACACTGCCTGCAGTATTTCACAAAAGGGTGAGAACTGACTTTATGAGGAGGGGTTTTGTTGGTGTTTTAAATTTGAAACTAAAAACACTTCTAAAGGCAGGTGTCGAAAGCTAGTACTATGTTATTTTGTCCTTTTAGTTTTGTCATTAGATTTTATGGGATCCTTGTTCTTAGGAGCAAAGGCTTAATCACAAAGAAATACTGAAACACCTCTTTTCTCCACTCTTCCATCAGAATCAAAGGTAAAGCTTCCATTTCAGGTGTCCCCTTTCACCTATATAGTTGTATAGTAAGGTGGGCAGTGTAAAGAAAGATGAAGGTGAACATGAAGCAAAAAGTCTGTAAGAAAATGGTTACAGAATTATAAAATTAAGGAATTCAAATTACTTGTTATCTTCCTCTCTTTAGAGTAACTTTTATTTTCTTAAGAAATGGAATTTAAATATTCTATTTAAAATAAGTAAGATGATTACCACATTAGAGAACAAAGAATGGGAGAAATTAGACATCTCATGGAGTTCGTTTTCTCAAATTTCAGGCAGCTGTTCCACAGCTCTCTCATTTGAGAGGAGTCTGAAAACATCTATACCAAGTAATAAAGGATAAAAAGTCTTCCCAACACTCCATCAGAAAGACAGGCCTGAACCATGCCCTAAGTAAAAGCAGGAAGAATCTTGCTAATACCACAGGCCCCTGTGCTTTAGCTGCTAAGCAAAACTCAGAGAGAGTGCTAAGAGAGACACAGACTGCAAGACTGCTGTTAATTTAAATTCAGGAAAGAATTTTCTCCTGAGATCATACCTGGCAACAGGTTTTACACAGACTCTGTGATCAGGGCACAGTAACCAGACATCTAAGGATGTAATGCCATTAAAGGTACAATTTCACCCCATCTATGTTCACTTGCTCACCTCCAAGGCTTCAGAGGACAGTGAATGCCGACCCTAGAGGCCAAATACAGACCACAATAGGAAACTGACAGCTTTTTCCTAACCAATGCTGAGGAGAAACTCAGCAACATGGACAGGATTATAGGATTTTCTGGCAAGAGCATTTCTAAGGGACCTCTTTGGGAATTCTGGCACGCCATGTATCTGAAAACTGTCACTGCAAACTTGTGCCCTGGGACAAAATAACTTCCCAGGATCCTATGGCAAATCTCACTCCAAGAAATGTCCTACTTAATTATGTGATCCCTTTCCAAAGCATATCACATTACTTATAAAACAGTTTAAATTACTCAGTTCCCTCCCTCTTTTGTCAGACAGTTCCATAAACATGCTTCTTGGATGGATAAGGAGCCTTTTTCCAGTTCCCCCCCCTAAATTTATTCATGGCCAATTTATAATTATTTGATCTTTTGCCAATACCATCCTTTAACCTAAATAATAATTCTCCTTCCTTAATATTTACCCCTGTAGCATGTCATTCATTCATTTAATTCACTTAGTTGAAAATAATCTTAATAAATGGGAAAATGTTGTAGCTATAAAATGAAAATGCACTGTGATGACCTTTACTAAAGTCTGGCACTAACCTGATTTTATTAAGTATCAGAAACGTTATAATAGATATTAAAATGTAGTTATATTCCCACATTATGCAAATCTATCTGGACTCATTTAAATTCTTTTTACCTTTACTCTTCCGCCTTTTTCTACATAGCTGAGTTTCACAAATTAGGAAGTTTCAATATTAAGCCTAGATTTTTAGAAAAGCATTTGCATATTTCTGTCTAAAAAAAAAAGATGTGAAAATACATGTTCAGAAAGTTCAGTGGCTTATGTAACTGATCAGCTATTTCTGCAGTGTATCTTTCAGGTAATAATTATCGCAGTTGTCTGTACAAATTAGTTACTTTGAGGTACACACATTTTGCACCTACTCAGAAGAGAAATTGAAATCTGGACCATGCAATTAGTAAGGCTGCCCAAATCTACCAATGCTATTAATATGTTCACTAAACTAAATACTCATCAGCAAACTACTGACTTTCTGCTTTTTGCTTTTCTGTGGTTATTACACCTACACTAAAAAATTTTCATTACCTGCACAGCAAGTTGAGTGTATCATATGTCTGACCTGTTCTTTTTTATATGAGTACTGTCAAGTTTGCCTTGTGTATATAGGAATATATATCAATAGGAATATATATAGGTATATATAGGAATAGGTATATATAGAAATAATACCAGTAAAACTGTTTGGTGAAAAGATTTGTTCCTTTGACTCAGAGAACCAGAAAACCTGAGTTTTATGATGCTATGAACTGATGAAAAAAATCAGGATTCTCTTCCAAATGTCATGTCATTAAGGCCATTGTTTCATCTGGAGTCAAAACAGAAATATGCATTGCCAAGAAATTCTGACCGCATCACAGCCTTTGACTGTAGTATTGTTCTTTGTACTGAGAGCAGAAGGATATGTATATCGAGACAACAAAACCTATTTATCAACACACATGACCTCTAGGATGTCTTCACAAAGTCACACTGTGGTTGAGGTTGGAAAGGACCTCTATTGGCCATCTGGTCCAACTCCCTGCTCAAGCAGGACCACCTAACGCAGGTTGCCCAGGGCCAAGTCCAGACAGCTTTTTAATTTCTCCAAGGGTGAGATTCCACAGCGTGCTTGGTCACCCTCACAGTAAAAAAGTGTTTTCTGTCTTTCATATTGTGTCCATTGCTTGTTGACCCAGCATCAACTTGGGACAGAGCATCGTCTTTACAGCCTTGTGATCTGTAGCAGGTGTGAGGAAGACACTTGTGACTCTTTTCACTGCTGGTAAAAGGCATGCTCTTCCCCATGAGCAAGTTTCAAACTTTCTCCATAAGCATGTTTCTCCAAGCTACATATGTGAGGCTGAGTATTACTACCCTGCAGTGTTGCTGACCACATGTCCTTGGAGCTGTACTGAGTTATGTTCATTGTATCTAGCAGGCAATTTCTTCCTATGCAGTCAATTTCTTCCTAGACTGTAAACCATATAGAAAATTGGACCTTGCCACCCTTTAGGGACAGAAAACATTCATGAACAAAAAAAAAAATTTCAAATGGAAGATTTAATATAAAGGACAAAATATTAACCCATGTGACCCTCTAGCAAAGAAAATATCACTATTATATTCCAAGTGGTAAAACTGTTAGGTACATTACTGTTATTCTACTGCTATTACTGTTAGTCTACTGCAGCATGATATTTTCAGCTGTTAAATGTCAAACTGCAACCTCACAACCATAAATAGGTGGTTTCACTAATCAAGTTTTATTCATAAATGAGCTATTTATAAAGAGACTATTTATTTATAGGTAAACCTGTATTCCTTTATTTAGATGAAAGAGTATTTGAATTTTTATTGAATTATTAATGTCCACAAAACCTTTAGCAATAGGCTGTTAAACCCTTAACTCCCATAACAGTAAGCATTCTGAACTTCAGAAAAGATACATAGTGGCTTAGCTACTCATGGCTTTTCCTCAGCCACAAAAAATCAACTCACAGCCCGAAATTTGTGCAATGTATTATAGCTGCTGTGCATAGACATTCATTCATCCACATTTGGTAAAATGTGCAAAGCACTGTACAGTATGTTAAAAATTATCTGTATTGACTTCCCCTCATTGCTCAAGCCATGAGGCATTCAAGATTTCCAAGATTTCTTGTGAAACAGTGTTGTACTTGAAGCTTTACCATCCTACAGGGATTTTACAGTCATTTGTCTGCATTTACAGCATTAGAACTTCTGCACATAAAAATATTGTCCTTAGCTGCCCTGAGAAATAAATATTTAACTGATGAGATTTGCAGTATAGCTCTTTATCCTGTGGAATCCTAAAGTGCTTAATGCATTTCTGTGCATTCTGTGTAACATCATGAATCAGGTTTATTTGGACACAAAATGGCATTGTGAATTCCTGTGTTTTCCTCGAAGAACAGTAATTTTCAACTTTTTTCAATAATCACCATGTCCTTTCTGAAATTCGTTCTTTTCTAACTTCTCAGGCTGAGGTTCTTACTTGTTAGGTGGGAAATGGAAGCTATTTTTCAACCCCTGTACCATCCTTTGATGAACCCTGGCCCCATTCTGAGAGCTACTCTCTATGAATATCTCAGGGCACATTCCCAATAATCATTTGTGCAATTGCTCCAGGAGACCATGTTGTTTATTATTTTTCAAAGAAAATGTCAGCTATTATCATCCAGAGTATTATCAAGCTGTCACGTTTGCAACATGTTGTGAAAATAAATATTTTTATATTACCATTGCTTGATATTCGAGTCAAGTAATAATACTAACATTTTCTTTGAAATCTCCATGGTATTCATTCTGTTTTGTTATGATTCAGATCAATTATATTGCACATAAATTAAACGCTCAAGTATGTTGTTGAAGAGGCTAACAAAATCTTTTTTGTTGCAGCTTGATAATTCCTTTCTTCATATGATGCTCTCACATAGTAAGAGTGCTTTAAAAACTCATCAAGTTCTGAAAATGCACAATGGAAATACTCCTAATGCTTTTGAGGTCAAAAGAGAACAGGCATCATAAAACAATCTGTCTATACTCGGGATACACATCTTCACTCTACCTTACACATATTCAAATCACAGTAAGACACTCAGGACAAAAAAAAATACCCCAATTATAGATATTTTCCTTGCCATCAAATCTTTAAGGAGCAAAACCTAACAAAGTAAAAGAGCCCTCAGTCTATCCTCTACCTGTGTTAATTCTTGCGTTGCTTCCTTTTGTTTTGCCAAGTCCAAGATATTTTTGTTCAATTCTTTACATTCTCCAACATATTTGTTCTTTACATTCTCCAACATATTGTTCCAGCACACCTAATTTGGCAGGTACTGGCTCTGTCTTTATAGCAAGCCCTTCAGTTTTCACATCATACAGAGAAACTGAAATAACATTTCAGTTTAAGATTTAAAGTTTGGTCTTTAAATGGTAGATTTTCACAGACCAAATGTCCCTCTAGCATGAGCAATCAGTGCAACCGCCTCTTTACCAGTTCATAACTTTGATTTCCTACTAGATATCCTCATAGACACATACCATTAGCAGGGTACACTAATTAATTCAGCTCTTACAATCTTTTGCATTGTAATGGAATGCTTGAGCAGGGATATGATGGATTCTCATCAGACTGTTTTTCATATTTAATGTTATCTTGTTTGAGATGCTAGACAGCCTTTTGGGTTTTGCCAATGTGTCAACAAAATGTGAAATGTCTGGTGTATTACTGTACTACTTTAGTTGTCCAAGTTTTCTCATAATAAAGTAAGTGGCAAATCCAAACAAGAAAATTATTTCTCCCTCACCTCTTATCCACAGTCTCAATTATAACGGCTGAAGGCAGTGAATTTCCTCACTGTTGTCAATGGTAGTTTTGGCCCTCAAAAGATTACTAGGAGCAGCTCCATCTATGCTTCCAGAAATGCCAGAACTGGCCCTAGGAATACAGCACTGATTCCTTTGTATTTCTTCTGCTTAACCTGAAAGACAATGTATAACACCGAAAGCTGAGCAACATATGCTGTGCTATCTGAGTAATGCTTAAAAAAACAAAACCCATAACAAAAAGCCCACATAAAAATAAGGTCCATATAATCCATCTCTTTTTCTCATTAGAAAGTTCAGCTGTTTGTCACAATCCTTCTATATTTCTACACATTTTAATACCAAGCTTCCTCATGGCATATGTTAAGGTTACACATGATGCTACTTTGGTGTTCTCAGTGGCAATTTAACATATTGTTGAAGCTCAACTACTGTTCTGACCCTTTTATGGAGAGGAAAAAAAAAAAGGCAAGCAGAAATGTTGTTTTGAAGAGAAAGGCTTAAATATTTGCTTTTAGCTTTATTTTTAAATTTGTTTTATTTTAAAGTATAAGAATAACCTAATGTACCAGCGTGGGTCTAACTGGATGGAAAAGCAGTTTGGCACAAAAGGACTGGCTGGTCCTCGTGGACACCAGGTTGAACATGGACCAGCAATGTGCCATGAAGCAGGCCAGCAGCCTCCTGAGCTGCTTTAAGGATGTCATCAGCAGGTCAGGGGAGGTGATCCTTCCCTGTGCTTAGGCCTGGTGAGACACAGCCAGGTACTGTGTCCGCTGCTGGGCTCTCCAGTACAAGACAGACAAGGATGCACTGAAGTGCATTCAGCAAAGGGGCACAAGGGTGATGAAGCGATTGGGCCATCTCTCACATAAGGCAAGGCTGAAAGGATGGGGACTGTCGAGCCTGGAGAAGTATGAGAGGAATCTTATCAATGTACATAAATGTTTAACAGGTGGATGTAAAGAAGACATAGTCAAATTATTCTTAGTTGTGTCTGCTAACAGGACCAGAGGAAAAGGCCACAAAAATATAGAAAATTCTATCTAAACATAAGAGACTTTTTTTTATGATGTTGGTCAAACATCAGACCAGGTTTCCCAGAAATGTTTTGGAGTGTCCCCACTTGGAGATATTAAAGACGTCTGGACATGGCTCTGAGAAACCTTCTGTAGCTGATCCTACTGTAAGCACAGGGGATTGCCACGAAGCTGATCAGAGGCTGGAGCACCTGTCCTATGAAGACAGACTGAGAGGGATGGGACCTGTAGTGGCAGGACAAGAGAGAAGGGTTTTAAACTGAAAGAGGGTAGGTTTAGATTAACAATCAGGAGGAAATTCTTTACTATGAGGGTGTTGAGCTATTGCAACTGGCTGTCCAGAGAAGCTGTGGATGCCCTACCCCTGGAAGTGTTCAAGGGCAGGTTGAATGGGGCTTTGATCAGCCTGGTCCCTGGGAAGATGTTCCTGCCCACAACAACTTGTTGGAACTAGATGAACTTTAAGGTTCTTTCCAACCCAAACCGTTCTGTGATTCTATACGCAGAGCTGTGAGTCTGTAGTTTATAGCATGCTAAGTACAAAACCCACTAACTTACTGATTCTTAATAAATACTGATTTGCTATTTGCAACCTGAAGGTGTGGTGGAGGGTTTGAAGGTGGCAAGACAGAGAAACTAGTTTGCTATTTTTTTTCTTGAAAATCCTGAAACTATTAGTTCACAGAAAATTCTTATTAAGGTACATTTTTCATAATACTAAATTTTTCTAATTGACAGAGTGTATGTGACAAGTTTGAATAACATCAAAGGTTAATGAATTTGAATTAGAAATCACTTGGCTTAGCATCCTACACAAAGATGTGCATTGCATATATAAGACCCCACCAAATACTGTCACTTTTATTTTGTGGAACCACCATATGTTTTCTCACAGGCATCTTCACCTGGATTTTTCACTCCATTGAAGTGACTCTAGAATTGCTAACATATACCAAATTTCCAAAGTGCACATTGAGCAAGGGCTTACAAATAGGCATAGAAATAAGAGCAGGACACAATTTGGTGTAATATATAATTCTACTGTGAAATAAAGGCTCTAATTTAGCAGAAAGGACATCGTCTGGATTCACCAGTGTAACTGCATTCACAATATACTTCCTTCAAAAGTCTAGATGCATGTAAAATAATAGAACTTTGCCCTGATATATATTCCCATGTTTCTGCATTCAACTGCATATTCTAGTCTTCCTCTCAGCTTCAACTATGTAAGTTATGGGTTTAGGGGTGAGGGAGAGAGTTATTAGATATTTTTTGTGTGAAAGAGTGTTGAAGAGCAATGAAGTTGTAAGGAAAACTTAAACAGGAGATAAAACAACATTGACTTTCTTTGATGAACTTGTTTTATGCGCTCCCACTATAGATGCAACTACAGTGCATTAGTGCAAATTACCTTGATTTCCATGGGAAGTTTTGTGCCAGATTAAAAGGGAGGTAAAAAAATAAATATTATACTGTTACTGAGCAAACATTTTGCCCAGCTCCGTTCCTTCATCTTGAGAAACAAAAATAGCTACCAATTTTCTTCTCCATAATAATACCATATATCTTATTAAATCCTCTGTAATTTACTCCATTCAGTCTAGTTTTACAAACACACTACTTCAACAGAACATTATTCATCATGGAAATATCTGCTTATATTATTCCTTCTAGTGAAATATGTCACGGCATGGCTTTACCTCAGGGATTTTCATTCTCATTACTTCTATACTTCACCAGTTTTTACACCTTGGATGCCACCATGGTCTTAAAGACTGTCAGTGACAATGTGAGTGAAATGTAACAGTACCAGAGACTGGATGGGCTGTAGCAAGATCTGGATCATTTCCCAATGAAATTACTTATTTTGAAATTTTGCTATGTATTTTTGTAAGGTTTCAGCAGTGAAAACTGTATCTGTTCCATCTCTTCTCATTCACTAAGAGACATCATGTTGATATTTTCATATTTATATATTAAGACAGTGTATTTGCACTGTAAAGGACTATTAACTAAATTTCATAATAATCTTTTCCTAAGCAGCATTAACATAATTAACAGCCTGTTAACCAAGGCATTAGACCTTCAGCATCACATCAAAAATTGTAAGTCCACAGCTGGTAGGAGACCCTTTCAAGAGACACACTGCTCAGGAATACAACAGCTAGAACTGTGAAAATCTGTTTGTTCAGTGGAGGAGAACTTCCAGTGTACACTAGAGAAAAACAAATGTCAGACTTAAATTGCTCCAAAATGGTGCTTAAATAAAATATCACGCTTAGGAGCTGCACTTCCACCAGCTAGAGCTCCATCAAAATTGGTTAATTATTCTTTTAAAGACTGCTTCCTTAAAGGACATAATTTCGCTACAATAGCTATAAATTGGTTCATTAACTACCCTTCAGCAACAATTATTTGATATTATGGTGAACTATTCAGACAAATTTTAAATAAGAGAACAAAGATCTTTCTGGACATTAGGAAGTAGGTAAGGCAAAAGCTATCACGTCCACCCATCTTGAGATACCTTGAGCAAATACTTTGATAGTAGATAGTACCTTACAAGTTTCCTCAATAATTTGTAAATGAGTGCATTAGCCAACATCTATAATTCTTATGCTGGGTTCATCATGCAAGTTTTAAGTTTATGAATTTTAATTTCCTTTCCCTTTTCTTAAAAACACTACCACACTGTTACAAGAACATTAAAGGAACATAGCTCAAGACTCTTTTTCACATACACCAGTGCCTTTTCTTATTTGTCTGGGGAATGAACTGCTGTTAGATCAAATTAACTCACATGGTGTGACACATTTCACTCAGCCTTTGCCACAAGAGCTGCCACAACAGAAGTTGCTATGTCCTACTTAGGAAATCAGTACAGAAACAAGCAGCATAATGGCAACATTATGGGAACATTAATAAACTGTCAACCACTTAGACCACTTTAGAAAAGTCTAAGGGCTGTGTGGCTGCCAAAATGATTGCCGCTATGTGGTCACAATGTACTAGAGCAAAACAATCAATACAGCTTTGTAAATTTGAGGTGAACTTCACTGTCCATCCTGACTTTTCCGGTAGCCTCAAATCCTAACACTTCTGCAAGGTACAACTTGAAGAAACTATTTGTATCAAAAAATATATAATTTGCCATTAACCACCCTTTACTTTCCCAGTCATTAAAACAATCAATTCCTGTGTCAATCCAAAATGAGCTGTTTCACATAAAAACTTTTTCTGTTCCTCTCCTGAGCTGTAGTTTTCCTCTGCTCCTCTGTTGTATGCCTAGCAAGCAAGGAAGACTACCAGATTTGCTAGGGCTTGTTTGGTTGGTTTTTTGCAGTGACTTGGTGTATGAGCAACCAAAGGATGAATACAGAGAACAGCAACAAAATGAAGGTGAAAAGGTAGAAAATGCTGCTTTACTCTTTTAGTTGTTGAATTTTCTAAGGCAGTCACACTCTTGGTAACTGAATGCCATCATTTTGCTAGAAGTGTGGAAAGGAACAAGAATATCTTCTGTTTCTAACCTCAATTCAAGTCCCCTTATCCATGTCCTGCACTGTCACTGCTGTTGCCATGGGCTACTTAAGACATCCACTTTACCTCTGGAGGCTTTGCCTCCTTTCTTCATTGCTCAGTTAGGAATAAAGCTTTAGCTTCAAACCTGCATATCCTTCCTCAAGATCATTTTTGTAACTATTGTGCATTATGCAAGTGTGACAGCATCTAGGACAGCTGAGCAAATCTTAATCACAGCCTCCAAACACCATTGTAACAGCAAACATAACACATCCATGGGCTAAGAACTGCATCCCAGGAAGCACATACAGCCAACATTTGTGCTCCAGTATCAAAAAAATTTATAAGAGAGTTAAAGAGAAAACACAATACTCAGCAATCACATCTGAAAGGGCGTCAGAGCATAGCACGGCTCCCAACAAGCTGCAGAGCAAGAAGCATTGCACATTACTGGGACTGTGGATTTGCTAATATCTTTAACAAATTCATGCAGATCCTAGCTGTACAGCCTCACTGATGGTTGCAAACTCATATAAACCTACACCATTGTGAGTCAAGCTTCTTTGCTCTTAGAAATAAAGGAGAGATTTTCATACTTATAGGGAGTCAGAGAAGAAAAACTTTCTTCCCCTGTTTCTGCATTTTGTAGTCTGAAAATCCCAACCATTTACTGTAACGTCTGAAATCCTTCTTCAGGATATAAATGGAGGATGTGAAGGAATAAAGTGTGTAAGAGGAGATGATTTTTCTGCTCAAACAACCTGACACTGGATGTTGAAATCCCAAGGGGCTGGTCCTCCAAGTTTGCTCACATGAACACTACTCAGTTCAACACAAGATACTACAATGGGGTGATCTAAGGCATGTCTCCAGAGACACAAGGCTATGGAGCAGAAAATCCACATGAAGAAGGGAAATCTTAGGAATAAAATTATGTTCTGTGGGGTTTTTGAGAATTTGTTCTTCCATCCATCTTCCTAATATGCAATTGTAAGTGTTGAAATTAATACATGCTCCATTCCATCTCTATGGATAAAACCCAGATTTTTTTTAGCCTATATTTTTAGTATAACAAAATGAACACGCAGTTCTCCAATATGTGCCTTGTAAATAATCACAAAAGCACTCATTTCTCAGATTTCCATCACAAATATTACTGTCACTTCAGTCCATCCATCTTCCCTGAAGACAAATAATTTGATCTAACAGGGAAAAGAATTTGAACATAAACCAGAGTTCATGCACACAGGGGAAATCACTAAGGAAACCAAATTTATGATCACTGTACTGTGAATAAATAGCTCTTTGGTACATGTTACAGAATGAAAAAAAAATACATTTGCTAGTTTGTTAACACTTATTGCAGGAGTAAATACAATGTAAAATAAAAAGGTAAATCCTCACTGAAAACAAAATATGATTTGCCATTAACATTCAGCAAATCTCTCTGTTGAAGTGACATTAAAATATTCTTGCACATCTTGACCTATACTGATCTGTCAAAGAGTTCTATAAATCATTATTTCTTGATCATGATTCTGTGGCTAGACCTTCCATTTCACTGATGTTATCTGTGACTGAGATTGAGATCAGCTCCAGAGCAGAAGACTTTCACTGAAAACAACTCCCAGCTGAATGGAGTAATGCACAAAGACAGTGAGAGGCTCTAATGATCAGAACCAACACACTGAGTTGCAACTCTGAAGAGGCAGCAGGTCATGTAAGGTCTGATACATGAAGATGCTGACTGTGTCAAAGAACAGAATTTCTGGGCAGGCCAATCCCTTGGGATGACAGCGGCCGTCACTCTGCTTCCACAGGACTGAGCTAACATGGAGCAGGATGAATAACTCCCTCACCCCCAGGACCACACAGTTCCCTGATGGCAATGTACTTCTCTCTCAGCACCATGCTGCTCTTCTTTGGTGTCTCTTTCCATGATGAAAGGAGAGAAGTTCTGTCACCTCTGTTTCAGAAGGCAATCACAGGCCCTTTTCCTACTGAGGGGGAGGGAAGGGGGTAAACTCTCTCCTTTTTTTGCTGTGCAGGTCCCAAAGCAGAGCCTGGTAATGGCACTGATGTGGGACCACAACTTGAACATGCACTGCTCTGGCAGTGCTTTGGGCCACCCCAAACTCTCTAAAAAATCCTGGAAGAGGGGTTCACTGTGTCCTGGAGAATTCATGCAGTTATGTGAAAATTCAGCTTTACATAAAAAAAAAAGGAAAACAATTATGTACCAAAAAAAAAAATTTAACTTTTACCTTTCATGTTTGCACAGTTTGAATATCATAAGGCAAAACTGCAGAATTCAATTTTCAAATGATTTACCATGACATGACTTGGAGAGCAAACTCAGGTTTCTGAACATTTGGGTGTGCACATGGTAGACAACAGGGCAGCGTCTAGGAGTTTGCCACACGGAAATTTGTGTTGGTATTACTGAAACAGAAAATTCGTAAGTGTGTAGGCAGTGCTGGGATGCTGTTAGAGGAGGCCAGGGGCTCCCACAGACCAATAAATGTGGCTGAAGGCATTATCACCCCATATGTCCACCCTTTTCCCATAGCAAAGCCGTCAGAGCAAACCTCCCCGCTGCTCAGCACGGGTCGCTCTCGGCTCGTCAGTGCTCCAAGCCGCAGAGCCACCCGGCTGCTGCAGCGGCAGGGAGGATCACGGCGGCTCCTGGCACCCTGCTCCGGAGTAGCAGCTCCCGGCAGCACGGGGCAGAGGAGAGCTGAGAGCGGTAACACCTTGGATCACGGCTGCTCAGTCTGACAGAGCCCATCTGTCAAAGCCCGAAGTGAGAAAGAGGGAGAGATTACACAGGAGCTGTGGTTGAATTAAGGGGATGTGTAAAGTCATGCTTGTAATTAAGTCAGTTACTGTGCTCGGTATTTGTGCACAGTATCTGTAGCAGCACATTCAATTAAAATAAAGAAAAGAAAATAAATCTCAGCTGGAGCTCTGCCTGGTAAGTGCCCAAGTAGGAAGTAGATTTGTATTGTCTGAACGATTTATGTTTGTGAGCAATTAATAAAATAGATTTTTCTGTTGATTCTGTACTTTTCACTATTAATTACGGAACATTTTGGAGGTGAGGGGCTTCCAGTCTAATGGAAATAAATTTTCCACTCTAAACAAGCAGGAGGCAAAAATACCCTGTATCTTATCAAATTCTAGGGAGCAGAGTGTTTAAAAATTCATTGTTTCTCATCTATTTTGAGTTTTTTTTAAAGTACACATATTTTGAAGTCCCTGCCCATTACCACAATTGACAAATGAGATCCTTGCATAAAACACAGTTTTGACTGTCAGAGCACATTTTTAAACAGGAGTCGTCTGGTATGACCTAGGGCCTGCCATATGCAGTCCAGTTTTTCAACAAGATTTTTACATAAGCCTGGGCAAGCCACACCACCGCTCAGTGTTACCTGTGAAGGCAGGGAGACATGAAAAGTCAATATAGCCCTTCCTTACCTTGGCAAAATGCTGAGAGGAGAAATTATGGAGAGTGGGTTCAGCTTCCCGTATGTTTATGTCTATAGTAATAAACTAAGCAAGGTCAAGACACAGGCCAAGTGGTGTCTGCAGTTCTCCATTCAGTTAAGCTGTTACCACAGTCCCTAACCCTGGCTTTGCCTTTGCTGTATCAAACATTGCCTAGGAAGGGCTCAGGCGTAGCAAGGGCAGGGGTCTCTCAGTTCTGGCAGCCTGGGAATGGCAATCCTGTTTTATGGGAGAAGGGGAGCAGGGTTCCTTCTGTCTGGACACAGCATCATGCAGCACCAACTGACTGGAGATCTGCCCCTGCCTATTTTATTTACTATTATAGGCATAGCCTGTAAAACCCTCTGATAAAGGGATGTGGCTTCGGGTTACAGACCATATAAAACTAGATTAATGTTAAGAGTCAAGCACACGCTGTTGTTTGTCAGTTTGACCGGCAATTAGATCCACACAGACAGTTTCTTGGCTGAATTTTTCAGGACACAAACAATGTTTTGCAAGTACAGATATAGCCTTTGCAGGTCGGATTCTGTCGATGACCTAAAGCCCGACAGCACAACCTCCATCTCTCTAGCACTGTACGTGCTGCTGTGAGGACCTCTCCTCTCAGTGTGCTGCACACTGGTATGAGTCAGACAAACCAGACCACCAAGAAGTCCTGCAGAGCTGCAATCCAAACACACTGGACTTGGAAACACATGGACTGGGAAATCACTTCTCTAACAAACACCCAAGGAACAGGCTGTTGGAAGAACTTCTGGTGAAAGTTACAATTGTACAAAAAAGCATTCCCCAAAGAGAGGAAGAAGAAAACTGGTTAAAACAATTCCTGATGGAAGATTCTGTCCTACTTAAATCAAAGCATTTTTGCAGCAGTGTTTCTATCTGTAGATTTTACAAAAATAGTCTACTCATTCCTTTTCATTATAGCTGAAACATTTCATTTTGAGAAATTCAGAGCATTTTCTTTCACTGCTAGTGATAATGTGTTTTATTGCAGAGTATCTCAGAACTGACAGGCTGGGAGTTGCCTGAAGACAGCAACTGACTGTCCATTCCTCTGCTTTTAAGGTACAATCAACTTAAATAGAACATCTCTGGCAGAGCTTTGTTTAATCTAGCCTCACAAGGCTTTTTTTCATGAGTTTCATCCTGCTTACCAGTCAAAAATTATTCCTAATATCTAACCTAAATTTACCTCATAATTTTGAAAATATTCTAGAAAAAATGTCATCAGTCCCCTCTACCTGAATATACGTAGTAGGACAAATAACTTAAAATCAAAGCTTTTGGTCCTTATTGAAACAAAACATCCATGGTATATATATTACAAAAAATGTAATCTTTCTATTCCCTAAAGAGTTTTTCAGGATGTTTTTCACAAGTAGGATCATAGTCAGGTGTTTTTTTCAGTTTGACACTAAGGGATAATCAGAATTTACTGCAGAATGGTCCTCCTCACTTTTAGCCGTGTTTTCCCTTCCCTTACATTAAATGTGCAGGACTACCTAAGACACATCTGCAAATATAAGGAGAGGCCATAGGGTGCTGCTACTTCACCTTTGTTTCAGCTGAAAAAAGCTTTGGGTAAGCTCTCAAATATGGCACAGGCTGAGCAGGGAAGTCAGATCAAGAGGGACCACAAGAAAAGACCGTTACAGAAAATTATTGAAGCATTGTTAAATCATGAAGACCTTATTACCATACTAAAAGTAGGGGCAGTGAGAACAGCAGGGAACTCTCTGCAAATAGACCTGAATCTTGGCATGGGGAGATTTGCTATTTATGCGCTTGCAATATAGGACAAAGCTGCCTTTTCAAGTATCCGCTGGGAATGCTACGTTTCCCAAATTAATGAAAATCAAGAGTTAAGTTAAATGACATAATAAATTCCAGACATTGATTTTTATGTTAGGAGTCATCTTTATTCAAAGCATAATGTATCATCCTAAATGTCACTCATTCAGTTATACTATTACAATGCTATTCCTTGGGGATGGCCAGGAAAAAGTTGTCCAGGGCATTCATCAACCCTGTCACTATGTCATTGTTTCTCTACTGTGAAACCTGACTGTAAGAAATCTCAGATATTGGTTGAGATAAAAAGTGGGAGACAGTTGCTACCAGAGCTGGTTAAGCTGTGTGTTCTCCATTCCTCTGCTCTTCTGTTTGTTCAGACACAAGTCACCTCTAACAAGTAAAGGCAAATGGAAAGCTATAGGGTCGGAATACCAGCAAGGAGTTTTGTAACTGTCATCCCTAAGAAATGCTGATGGAGCACTGGGTGTATAAACCACCAGATGCCAGAGGTCTGTAAAGAACTTGCAAAATGGGGTTTAATAATGTGGAGGTCACTGAGCTTATGTCCCTTTCTCAGCTCTACCCCAGATCAGTCTAGCCAGGGATATAAAGCAGACTCTGAGGGAAGACTGCCATCTACTGAGCCCCAGCCTTTCGTTAGGCTGCCCACGAGACACAGCTATCTCAGCCTGGAAGCCCCACATGTTCCCATGTGCAGCCGTCCCTGCCCACGGAAGATGGCCCTTCCCCTCTCTGGTCTTCCTTAAATACAATGAGAGCAATAGAAGTCTACAGAAATACCACCAAGGTACAGAAACAGAAATTGAATTTCTCTTGTATTTCCTGTTTTACAAATTAATATCTTATTTATGTAACAAGAAAAATAAGAGCTAACCATACCTTTAATGGTTCGATTGTTCTGGGGGTGATTATCTCAAACAACTAAATACACACATCACTCAGCAGAGCTGCAAAGGAATCATTCTTCTTCATAAAGAGGAAGAAATTGATCTATCCTCTTCTAAGACTAGAAAGCATTACATCTGCTGAGCAACATCCCTATTCATCAGAGCAGTAACCTGCTGCTACATTATCTGGGCCACGAGGGTGCTACGGTATTTTTTCACTTCATTATAATAAATTAGCTGCTTTGCTATTAACATGCTTCATATTTAAGAGAGATAGTCGCCAGCTTCTAAAGAATCAGAGCCAGTCCATTACATAAACTGTCCCAGAGTTCAATTAATTACTGCAGTGCCCAAGTGTTTAAATGAAACTTTCTTCTTCAGATATGCCCCATCAACACAGAGTGGAATCAATAAGGCTCATTTCAAGCAATTTACCCACCATCTTCTATATTCCAGGCAGCACTTGCATTCATCTGGATACTATTAGTTTATCATATGTCTCTGACGTATTTTCCTGTCAAACCTTCCTGTTCCAGGCTCATACAGATGAATGAACAGTGTCAAAACAATTTCAATCTGTTTTATCTTTGCAAGAATTTCAGAGTCACAGATGGGAGGTGGAGGTGATTATCTAGGTCCATGAGGGCCATGGAACAAGGACAGCATCCTTTCTGATTGGCACAGACACACGTTAGTTACTACTCAGCCTTCAGCCAGATCACCCTGAATAAGAGAAAATGACAATTTACTGCATCATCCCAACAGCCTTTATGGGCCTTTGCTCAGCCAAGGCAACTGTCTCCTCAGAGTCTTTGTGCCACCTGAATGATATAGAAAAAAAGCACATTCCCATTTGCCTCACTACCTCAAATAACAGTGAGGAATTTTGGAAATGCAGTTGTAATTTGCCTGAATATCAGTTTGTTACTGTTTAATTATTTCAGCTCATTCCTTTGTTCAGCAATTACAAAATATGCAGGAGATGAGGCAGCTGAAATCATCTTTATCAGTAGTTTTAATCTGAAATAAAGGGGCATTAGGCAATAAAAGAGACAAACTGAAGTTTCTTAGCAGTCTGCTTGACTCACAGAGATCAGACTGAAGGAGACATCTGTTCCCAAGTGACTATTTAAGAATTAACCTTTAAAGAGGGCATTTGCTAGATTGAAAAGAAATGAGAATTCATTACTTCTAAAGATGTGGCCCGGACTTGTTCCTATTCTCCTGGTGAGGCATTGCTCCCTTGAAGAGCCTTCCTTTGACTTTCAGATGATTTGCTATCATTCAGTAATACCAATACGCTCAAATACACATTTACTAACAAGAGTTGTCTCCTGCCTCCGATCTAGGCATCACAGGCTGTCCTACAGACTTAATACAATTGCAGCTGAGAAAAAAGCTCATTTGAATTTCAACAGCCTGTGGTCACAACAAGGAACAAGCAATTTCAGGTTTCCAGGAATTTCTAGACAAGAAGCATGATACAGTTGCATAATTACATTACAGCAATACGTAAAATGTGCAACTAACTGAGTATTTTAAATGATACTTGCAACTCAAACTGATGCATCCACTTCATTTACTGCTTGATTGTCAAGACTTGTATCAATAGGATGGAATGGAGCAGGCAAGAAGAGAGCTGCTCCTGCCTGTAATACTGTTTGAGTGCCATGGAGATATTGCCAAATGGGTCTCTTTCCATTGCATTAATGTATGCATCCAATTACAGAGAGGTTTTCTGTTTGCTTGTTCCAGCTGTAGAATGCAATGCAATACTTTTGCTCACACGATTGTGTTCATGTCTAGTGCAGGGGATAAAGGCTTTTTGGAAAGACACCCCAAATTCAGCTAGAAGAAAATACTGCCTTCATATCTCAAGTAAGCATCTACACTGTGCAGTTAAGGTTACACTAATCTGATTTTTTTCCTGTTAAATTTCAAATCAGAAACTCTACAGTCTTATTTTGCAGTGCTTTTTGTGCCTTCCATTTTTATTGCTGTGAAAATAGGTTTTTATTTCTTGAACTCCTTCACAAACCCCAGTATGCAAAGGTTTGAATATTGATTCTAATCAGAATTCACTCAGTAGTAGGCCCCGGTCTTTTAAAGAGATCAGTGGAAAAACATGCTTGCACTTGTGGCAAAATAAGAAACCTCTTTCAGAGAGAAGTTATCTAAGTCTTTTGCTCCTTTATTTTAGAGAACTGGCTCTTTTTGGACTATGAAACAAAAGTACATAAATGCATTTCCAGGACATTTACTTCCTTGCAATTTTGTATGGAAGAGAACAGTGCACCTAATTGGTGAGATAGTCCTTGTCCTGCAACAACGAGATGTTTTAGAGGCAAAATTCTTCACCCCACAAAAGGTGTGCTTGATTGAGAGATTTTGTGCTAAGAACCCTTTCAGTTCCTATGTTGGAGCTGTGAAGCACAGAAATTTCCACAAACTCAACTGCTATGGGAAAGAGAGGAAAGGAAACCTCATCTCTTTCTTATCTACAACTTACTCCAATGACAAAAAGCTAAAAGTGAATTAAATGGAAACAAAGGGAAAGTCCATCCTGTGGGATGTCAAATGCCCTTCCCTCCACTAGGTTCCTGGGGAGATAAGGATGCTCAGCAGCTCATATTTTTCTTGACTTTTCTGCAGTTCATGTGTAGAACATTTTAAAAAAGAACATAGTTTTTGCATGCTAGTTGAATCAGTCCAGGACCTTTCCTGAGAATGAAATTCACTCCAAAAAAAAAGTCACAAAACACCCACTGTTCATCAGTCTCTAGACACAGTGAGGTGGACTGAGAACAGCATGTCAGATTTAATTCTAAATATGCATGATTTTCGTTCTCATATCATATATTCTTGGCTATTTTTACAGGATTCTTTTGACTTTTCTTTTGTTAGTGCCCAGTTTTTTAATTTCTTTAATTCTCTTTAGGGTACATGTGAGCTGATACAGTCATATCATAATGTCAAGCATTTGCAAATAAATAAGTATTTATGGAGTTCAAAAAATTGAATTTTGTAAATGAAGTTCAATAAGATGAAAAGATGCATTATCCTCCACACTGTATTGTGTGCATCTTCTTTAAAAAATTCTTTTCAACTTATTTTATGAGCTTGATAGAGCATAACACTTCCACTGGAGCCATCATAGTTTAATTACATGGCACCATACGTACTCCAAGTATTTCTAAAATGGGTAGAATTTGCAATGGAAGTGAATATCAAAAAAAGCAACATGACCTGTGTAATAGCCAGTTTTCAGAACTGGATAGTTATAGCATCGAGAAAACATCAAAATTTTCTAAAAAAATCCCAAGGAAACAAACAAATAAATAAACCATCATTTGTACACATTATGCTGAAAGACCAGGAGCCAGCACACGCAGGGCCAAATATCATGGGCCTCATTAGTCTGAAGGGACTGGTCTGCCTGCAATCTGCATTGCATTGAGTCCCATAATAAGGTCATTCACTGTTTTACAAGGCAAGAGGAATTTCAACCAGTAGGAAAGTGGAGTTTAAAAATACGGGACATTTTAGAAAGAAGCATGTACTGATTTTAACAGCAGTGCTGAGGTAGAATGACTTTGGGAGACATTTGGAGTAGAGCATACTTTTTAAATTAGAAAAACCAGTAAAATCAAGACTACTATAAAATATATACTATATGTGCTATAAATATATGCACACTGCCCATACTCTTCAAAACCAGAGCCACCAGCATATTTTAAAACAAGGGATGTGCCTAAATTCTTCCTTATAGTGGTTCTGTTTTTAGAAGAGATCTGAACACTGTTTTACCAACTTCAGCAAAGAAGCTGATAATAAGCAAAGTAACCTTTTACTCTGGAAAATGCAGACCATTATACATCTTTCTAAAAATTCAATTACATAAAAAAAAAAGGATCTTAGCTAATCAAACTCATACAGGAAGTCTGTGAGTGGTGACTCATGCCTTCCTCTGCATTGTGCTGGCAGAAAACAGAGCTGGTGAAGGCAATGCCTTCCCTGTCTGAGTGCAATGTGCTCATCTGGCAGCTGCAGTGGACTCCAGCCACCCAACTTTCTGGCAGGGGAACAGGCAGGGTGTGCCAGGACCATGCTTTATATGAGCCAAGGGAAGTACTGCAGCAAGAATTGGTTAGGATTTTCTACAGGGCACAGATCCTGTTATCTACACCTCTTCTCTTAGTACCTACTAGATGCTTTTTCCTGGCAGAAGCTGAATGCCTCATATAGCCATGCTCGTTTCGATGCAGATTCTAAAAGGCATACATTAGACTGGTATATATAATAAATAAAAAAAGACCTTCATAATCAGATTATGGTTGCCATGATAATCACAGTCCTCAATTATACAACTGTATATAAAATACCTAATGCTTCAAGAGTAAAATTTTTCAACATTAAATTAAACTTGCTAAAAATACAGTTTCCTTCCTGCAACTTCTCTCTATATGTCATAAGAGTAATGTATTTATAGCAAAGATGATACTTCTATTAAATCTTTCAATCAGCTAGGGACTGAGATAATTGGCAAAATTCTTTTCACTGGTATTTAGTCAGCTGGCTTTAAACAACAGTTAAACTTTACAAGTGTTTCTTTCCCACCCTGCTTTTGTTTGGTCTTATTATATTTGTCAATCTTGAACAGGGAGATGCACAGAGAATTAAAAATGTCTGTGTTTGTCTGATCATTCTGAAACTCACCATGGTGGCAAGTATAAGGAATGGGAGAAGACATCTAAGAAAAAAAACACTACAGTTATGACTGATAGAAGATCAGATCTGTTAAATTTCACCATGGTAGGTTATCGATCTTCAGTTATCCTCACTGTACTCTTTCCCATCTACTAGTCCACAGAATAAAATATGTCCCCATAGGACAGGCACTCAATGTAGGATCACCTGTCTATAGAGAAGAGTTTACCTGGAGATGCAGGACTATGCAAGGACATTACCTGGAGAAGAAGCATATTTTTTCTCTGCGAGATGTTCTCAGGAGCAGTGGCTGGCAAAGGGGTAATGCAGAATATTTAAACTTGTCAGATGAGGTCTACCAGGATTTTTTGTCTCTCATGTCACATCTACAGTGGAATTCACAACAGTTTCAAGGTCTGTTTCTTAGCAAATACCTTGCAGGATAAAGGGTTTGGATAGAATTTTACAATTGCAAATCAAAAAGGCACAAAAACAGGTGCATGATTTTTCACTGATTATTATTCTGGGCTATTGAATCTCCTGAAATGCAGCTGCCTGATCAGCCATTTTTAATCTGAACACTTCTGGGAATAACATGTGAAAGCATTTTACATTTTCATATAGCAATGTTTGTAAGGGAAAATGTTGACCTTTTTCCTCCAAAATGATATGCAGAATGGGATCCATCTCACCTTGTTTTAGCCACCTCAAATTTAGGCATTTACTTACATAAGGTATATATTCATGGCCTAACCAACAGAAATACTGAAGTACCTCCAGAGAATCTCCCATCCTAAAATAATTGGCAAAGATGGCTAGTGCAGAGTGAGCTGATTTTCCCTATTAGGAGAGCAAGTGGGAGG
>JAYRBT010000042.1:15265052-15277817 GCA_036023395.1 Myiotriccus ornatus | reverse complement strand
TCCCATCCTAAAATAATTGGCAAAGATGGCTAGTGCAGAGTGAGCTGATTTTCCCTATTAGGAGAGCAAGTGGGAGGTAGGAGGATTTATATGCTGTTTAAGTGTTTTCATAAGGTACAAATCTTCACCACAAAAACTATTAAGAGACACCAGCTGGAAACATTCCCACTTAATATTTTAATACTGATTTCCCCCAGAGGAAATGTTTCACTGTCACTTAAGAAATCTGAAAACTACTTGTTTGAAAAAAAAAAAGGAAAGCGAAAAAGTGATTTTGTGACGCATTCCAATAAAAAATTGTTAAGTAATGGGATAAAAAGCTTGACTGTACACACAGAGGAATACAGAGGACAAAAAGGTAGGAGGGGAAGTTCAAATTACACCCTGCCCCACCTCATCCCAGCCCCATCCCAGCCATATGCCCATCGAAGGTCCATCTCCACACGCATGAAGGAGTACAGGGGCTCAAGGCAGGTGGAGAAACCCCAATAACACATTCAGAGAAATAGCACCTGCCCAGCAACTCCAGGACTGCCTCAGGAGTGCCTCAGCATCATGGGCTGGGGACATCTATCATGAGGCAGCGGGAGCTGCTCTCCAGGTCCCCTATCATACTCAGAGGGCCACTGCCTAGGGGCATGGGACAGGTTCCAGGAGGAAGAGGAAGAGCATTTCAGGATTGCATAGGACTGACTGTGAGATGTTTAGGACAGGGACCAGAGGTGGGGAAAGCGAAGGATCAAGGTGTTTTGGGAAGGAACATGCACAGAAAGATAGAAGAGTAAAGGGATTAAAAGGATCAGTCATATATGAACAGCGTCTGGCTGTGTCCTACACCCAGTTACTGAAATCTGTCCTGTCCTCTTGATAAACATCTCTGTAACTCTTTTCCTTGGTGAAGGACTCTCTGGGGTGAGTGTGCATTGGTGTGTGTGTCTCTGGGAGCAAAGTGAGAGGGAGGGGAGTGATAACCCAGAGCAGCTCCTGCATGAACCGTGTGACTGAGCCCAGTTACAGGAGGGAGGCACCGTGTGTGTGGTGTGTGTGTGTCAGTGCAGGTGTGTGTAAGAAGGTCTGTACCAGCAGCTGGAATGAAGTTGCACACTTGGGGGCTCATGTGGCCAAGTTCCAGAAACAGGGGAGATTGGGACCCAGGGGCAGCTACTGGAGAGATCCACACTGTACAAATGGAGACATCAGTTTCCACCAGTAGACATCTATCCTGCTCAGACAGACAGGGAAGCAGGATGAGGAAATAGAATTAACATTTTCAATTTTATTCAAGCAAGATATTTCAACCAACTAAAACAAACTGTGGATTCTGATTTAAAGAATATCTTCACACTGTTTTAAATGGGTTTTTCCTCCTGTTTTGAAGCAAAGTATTCCCTAGGATACCAAAGATACGCTTCTATTTATTGCCTTCGGAAAAACTTACTGGTACAGATTCTAAAAGTGTTCATATCAAGAGCAGAAAATGTCTGGATGCCTTTCTGAAACTACAAGTTTGAGGAGTTATTAAAAAATTACGCAGGGGAAATTTTATGGCCTCAATAATGCAGTAGGACAGATAAAATGATCATGATGTTCCCTTTTGGACTTAAAATTTATTAAATACCTCCCATTTTTCCTGTTGATAGGTTCAGTGATACTTTTCAATGGCACAACTCTCTGTGGATGTTTTATGGTAGCTGCATATAATTACTTCCACCTCAGAACAAGAAAAACTCAGATTCAGAGGACTTAAGTGACACAATTATCATGAAAGAGTGCACTAGAGCTCACATTAGACCTTAGATTTATTGAGTGACCATTCTACATGCAGTCTATCATCCTCCCAGTTTTCGACTATTTAGTCAAGTCCAGTGTTCCTTTTTCTTTCCTTCAATAAAATAATAGCAATATCACCCTTCTTATTTCTATTAACCTATAAACTGCTGTCAAAGGTGATTTCAGCTCATGTGGAATTTCTGCAACTATTTCTAAGCAAGTGGGAAACATTAGCTGTGTAGCTGCAGTAACATGGAGCTCATGCAAAATAATCACCTCAGCATTTAAAATACATGTTTTCCATCCTCTGCTGCCATAAATGGTAAAAAGGCATGAAACCTGCACCAAGTTTAAAGCTAGAAGAGTCTTTCAGAGTGGATTCAAGCTATAACAACACACATTTACAGTGTACAGGTAATCAAAGTGCAGCTGTGAAGATATACTGCAGGTTTTTTTATTTCATGTGCACCTATGTACTGAGAAGTTCAGAGATTCTTCAGGAGGTGCACTCATAACTTGCATATGCACCAATCTTATCTTTGATTGTCATTCTGGGTAAGTATTTACATTTTAAGTGATGCATGCTAATGCAACATTTAATATGCATAACAAGTAATTGTGACAATACTCTTCTTAATAAATAGTAGTGACCGAAAACTTAGAATTTGAAGTTTGAGATATGAACTAAATTGGATTTTAATACTTAATTAAGTTGATAAAAAATTGAAGAACACCTTTTACAGCTCATTTAAAAAATATATTTCGTCTGTAAACTCTCAGAAGCAACTTAAAAACATGTGGAACGGAATGGAAATGCCCTGAGGGAGCTTGAGTTTCTCCTCTCCAGCTGAATTCAGGGGCTGATTACAACGACCTGTTTTCCACATCAGCGTTTCTCCTTTCTCCATTTTACTCCATACCTGCGGAAGTTTTAGGGAGAGATGATAGGATAATATACACAGAACTGATAGCACTACCCAGCTGACAGTGAGTACAATGAGCAGTTCTTTCAATCAGCTCTCCCAGCAGCAGCCTGTAAGCAGTGACTGAGCAAAGAGGTAGAAATCAAAAGGACTGAGAAAGTACACCAAAGAAGTTGCCTCCTTCGTAGCAATACCAAATGCTAAGGGCATGCGCCCCCAGAAAATGCATTCATCACACACAGAGCGAGGGACTGTCTGACAAGTAACAGCTGTAAAAATGTCTTTCCATCCTCCAGGTAGGAGACTGCCCATCTCTGTTTTGTGCATAAACCTGGTGTGCTCTGCAGCCTGCCTCAGTCTTACCAGGCACCTTAAATCTTGCTAAATGCCAGACAGCAACCCAACCTACCAACCTTTCTAACCCCACGCAGTCCTTTACTCTCATTAGGTGCTTCTCTATTTCATATCAGTTGCACATACTCAGAAGTGCCTTTTTTGCAGAAATGAGTGTCTGTTACCTAACTGGAAACTTGTATGTAGATGAACAGGCATTTAGCTTCTGTCTCAATCCTCCAGAGAACCAAAATGGTTAGAGGTGGTCAGAGATGTGACTAACATTACATAAGTTTCTAATGATGACTTCCTACCTAATAATCTATACATTACAGCATTTACTACACCTCTTCTCGGGTGTCTCTTTTCCAAAGTAAAAATTGCTAGGCTACTTATCTCTTCTTATGTAGAAATCATTCTCTACCTCTGTTTTTTAATTTTTTGTGTACTTCATATTGTATACTCTGCTAAGGTTATTCTGAGAACCTTTTTTAATATATACCTATACATTCTCCATAGACAGAAGAAGGAACACATAGTGATTTCAATAATTACAGCAAATACAGAACCAAGTCACTTATCCTTTGCTTTTAGTTTTGCTCTTTGATTTCTCTTATGTATTTTTTTTCTTATTTGTGCTTTTGTTTTTCCTTTTAGTCCATGATCATCAGCTTCCACTGAAGTGTAATGATCAGTGAAGTACACTTTTGCCATTCTCAGCTACCAAACTCATGCCAGAAGAGGCAAGGAGCTGTCTTCTTCCACCCAAAAGAGACAAAGTACAAAATACAACTGCTCAAGTTTAGTTTTTTTAAGAAAAATACCTTCACACACATCTTCCTACATTAATCTGGTTATTGGTCTTAAAAACTGAGAAAAGAAAAAGTGTGAATTTTGCTACTATTTCCATTTTTAAGTATATGATGTGCTTAATTTATGGAAATGTGGCACTCGGATATATGAGAGAAGAAGGAGAAAAATCCAGGCTAGAGGAGGAGGATAGAGGATTCTAGGTTTTTAATAATGTATTTAAAGCTTTTTTATATACTGCAAATTTTTCCTTTCAATGAAGCAATCTTTGGCTTTGCAAATTAATGATTCTGTGAAGGATTTGACAAGGAGAGAGAATTAATGGGGAAGAATTTTGCATTTAAACTAGATTTTGTTACCTGTACCAACATATGAGTTGATGGCAAATTAGACCAAAGAACTGCATAGAAGTGATTCAGGGGAAGTAGGGAGAGGAATGGCAAAAAGGATTTTGGCAAGTCCTAAATGCTTGGGAAGACAGATAGCATGCCCATCTGACAGAATTAGCACATGTATCTCAACACAGAAACTTCAGTTGCCTTTTGGGGCAGGGTTTTTGCCAGTTGTCTCCTCCTTTACCCACGGGAGGGGGGGGTGGAATCTTCAGTATTAACATATTTGTTGAATGAGGCACATAATTCTGTCTTTCACTGTACTCCATTTCTCATAAGGCACATAAGCTATTCTCAGAGTTCCCAGATGAATGCAGCTCTGAGCTTGTGGAAAGGATTACAGAATTTTATTTGAATACAAACTAGTAGTTGCATTTTGTGCCTGGTATGATTACTGAAATCACATTGTGTTCTTTTTTATGTACGGACTAGATCTATACCACCATACACAGTAAAGGCTTTCTCTGCCTTTGGCAGAGAATAATATCATCTGGAGCATCTCCTAAGGCCCCACAGTTGAAGTACACCTGTTATTACATGTTATAGCCTTCCTCCACTGCCATAAACCACAAGGTCTACATTTTCACATGTGCTTAAACTAATGATAGATGAATCATATTCCAAATTACTGTTGTGGAAGCCAAGCCCTGGGCACCAACTCAAGCATGCCAAAATGAGATTATATACTTCAGCCAAACTGTGATAAAAAGACCCTTAAAAACACTAATAATTCTGACTTAATCAATGATTATTGCTCTTTTTAAATGGAGTTTAAAATTTGTGCAGTGGCTTTATTTTTAACTGCTTTTAAAATCAAGCAGTGTTTTTGCCAGAATGGAAAATCTGTCACATTGCACTAACTTCAGGTGCATCGGTACAGCTTAAAAATTGGGCAAGTGTAGCTTGAATATGGAAATGGGAACTAATTGTTCTTTTGCTGTAATATCTGGGGAAGATGAAGGCAATTCACATTTCTTTGTGTCACTATAATAGTTTCAACCAAACTAATCGTCCTTCTCCTAACTTCTTTTCCAAGGCTATATAAAACACCTGAGCGTGACACCAGCCCAGCAGAATTCAGGTGAAGATAGTACTGAAAACAAGATTTGTGGAAGAATCACTTATTTCAGAAATTATAATTTGGTAGGGTGGATTTAACTCAACAGGACATTCCACAAGAAGATATTTCTATCAAATCCTCTCTTTCTCTTGTCATGCCTTTTAATTAAGTCTGAAGCCTTGCATGGCTCCAATTACTCTACACAAAATAAGTAAGCAGGAAGCTGCAAATACAACAGAGGGAAAGAAAGGATGACATGCTTTTGTTAAACAAAGATGTGACAGATTTACCGGATGGAGAAGAAAATAGAAAGAGCAGAAAGAAAGATTACAACCCAACAGGATTCTTGATTTTACATTCTTCTTCTCCTCTACTTTCATTCTGCTAGAACATGGGATGGATGCCAGAGATGCATCAAACTGTCCAAGTATAATTTAAGTAGTCAGGGAACAGATGTTCACAACAGTTTCTGGTCAGTGCAGGGATTTTATTACCTGCCCACAAGCTTCTACCTACTGTGAAAACTGTATTTCTTGAAGATGCACAACATCAGTTTATATCAAATCACATGTATTCTGTAATGTTGAATGACCCTAATCAACTAGAAATGTAATACAATATCTCCTCACTTCCTATTATCATCCTCTTCTCCAAGACTGGGTAGAAGTTACTTACATTGGCCAATATTATTATGAAGGCTTCAAATGCTCAAATACTTTAGGAATTTGACTTTGAATATTAGAGACTTCCTGCAGTGTGAGCAGGTGGGAAAATGCTGGAAACCGAAGGTGAGCAACAGTTCTCCTTCCCTTCTCCCTTGTACATCCAGCAAAGGTCACTACTCTAATCCTCCTCTTACACTTTCAAAAGAAGAAGACTGTGCCAGTTCCAGAAATCAAGCAAAACTTTTCCTTTTCATAATTTTTTCACAAAAAAAAAGTAAGAAAAATGGTAATTTCTCTAAGTTGATCATCAAGGTATATTGACTCTTTTCGCTGAAGTGGGAAAGGTAACCAAATACACTGATGGCATTGAACAAATCAGGATTTATATACAAAACCCAATATATTGACATGACAGAAACTGGCCATAAAAGAAAAAATTACTGGAAAAATGCCAGTCAGTGAATCAAATACATGACTTCAGCAGCATAAAACTTTTACTGTGCATTAGGGTTAAACTTAAACAGCAACAGCTGCAGCCCACATATGCATATTTTTGCTAGCTTTATGTAATGGTATAGATGTACCCATGGAATAGATGTATTAGGGGATCTTTGTATCTGAAATTCTTCCCAGCTTCCTTAGGGCCCATGCCAAGAATATGGTATCATGGCAGCTCTGCCAGCAGAATCCAAGCAAGGCAATTTTAAGGTAGCTGTGGTTTCTCTAAATTTGTATAATAGAAAACTTTGCAATTTTTATATGCCCATCACTGTGGTAGAATAAAAATATCATGTGCTTGTTCCTTAAATACTTATCAAATTGCATACAAGTGAAAGATCTCCTTTGAAAGTCTGCTGTTTTGAACAGGACAGTATAATGATGCCTTATGTCATTAGGTCCATGTGGTATATATGTTTATTCATGTCTAGGAGATCCTTTAAAATAGTCCTGAAACAAGTGGTCTGGTTGGATCTCCAGGCACTGTCATATCATAGTAGAGCTCTGTGAGGAAATAAAATAATCATGGTAAAGAAAGCTTTCACTATTTTTCCATTGTCACAAAAGCAACAGTGAGAAACCGTTCTTCCTTTGCTTAAACCAAAGTTCCTGAAGTGACTTGGAAACACAAAAGAAGTAAACACTAGGTAGGCTTTCTTTTGTTTAGCACACACAAGAAAAAAAAATCTTCAAATATGCTGGCTAGGTAGTTAAGAATTAAAAAAAAATCCGAAAGAGAGAAACAAAACACCGAGCAGGATCGTTCTTTCCCTGCTTAAAATGCACTAACACTCAGATGTTGTATAAATGGTTCCACACCATCTGGCAGCTATGAAGGGAAAACAAAACATCATTTGCAGGTTACTGTACTTCTCACATTTTGAATAATGTACCACAGTGTACTAATTGTCATAACATGCATCACAATACACAAAAAATTTAAAGTGCAGTATGTTCACTCTCATTCATATTTATGCTACATAGCTCAGGAATGCACTTACACTGTGTGCCATTACTATTCCACATTGCCTGGGTGTGTAGATTGCATGTGAAATACGAGAGAGTAGATTATACAGAAATGACATATTTTGCACAATACAGCCTTGCACAGCTAGAAGTGTACCACGGATGATAATCACAGCAACTCCTTCTTCCACCATGCTGATACAGGGAGCCTGTCATTACTTCACAGCCTGTAACCACCACAGAGCCTGTCACCACCTCATAGCTCCAGCACTCTCAGAGAATGCAGCCTATCCTTCAACCATTCCCATTGCATTCTGCAGAACTGCACAGACATCAACAGAGCTCCCTGAGCACTTGGCCGAAAACCAGGTCTAATAAGAATCTACAGATCAGTTTAGGATGCATTCCCCCTCTGAGACAATCCTGCATCCATTCGCTTGCTTTAGCGATGCTGAACATAGCCCCAGCATACCTGCACCTACATTGGGCCCCATTCAGATGCGGGGAGATGTGTTTCTCTGTTCACCTTGCATGATTATGGTGATCACTGGTAGCACCAGTTCTGGGGGAATGAGCCAAAAACGAAGCAACCACAGACCTCATAGTAGCTCATGCAGAGTCTCATGCTTGCAGCTCCCTGGGCTGCAAGTTATTTTCAAAGCCAGTCAGAATGGGAGCACAGTTCTCAGTTTCTTTGCAAATACATGCCTGTCCTTATGGAGTTCCACTAACAGAAATTTGGAGGTGGCAAGCAAGGGGCATTGCTCATGGTCTAGAAATGGCAAAAAGCAGGACCTTTCCAGGACTTGGATCATTCATAGTCTTAGAAATTAGATGGTAGCAAATTATTTCTCACAACTTCTTTCAGCAGCTCTTGCATTCTTATAAATAACAGTTTCTATTAGATGTAGCTGAACTGGGGACAAATTCATGAAGATTTACGTCTTCCTGGTTGACATCCATTAGACCTCTTTTTCTTAAGCAAGGCATCATTAAAACTTACACAGTCAGACAAGTTAGCATGTGTCATCCAGTCTGCCATAGTTTTCCATACATATCTTCTCAGCCCACACCGAGGCAATTAGCAATTTTAACCTTCTTTTTCCGAAAGTTTACATTATGGAAATGTCTTGCTCTATCAATTGGAGAAATGCATACAGTATCATTTTCCCCAGCAGACTTTTATGCCTTCTGTTATCACAGTTTTTCTTTCATCTTTCACTCCTCTACCAAATGCAAACTTCATGCCTACTCCTGCTCCTTCCTCATCCGCTATCCGTCCTACGCCCCCTCCTCCAGTTCAGTAGGGTTTTTCCTTCATTATGTGTGCATGCTATCAGGCAGGCTCAGTCACAGAGTTGGCATCTTACAAGGTCCTGCCTCTGCCTTCTGTACATCTTCATTAGACTGAGAAATAAATTATCTTGTTAGTTACATTATTACATTTTAAGTTGACAAGTAAATCTTATTATAAAAGTGTAATGATACAATAATATATTTTATTCATGCATTTAGCCCTCTCTTTCTGACACTTAATTATATCTACTGCTGCATGGTGATCTGAAACATTAATTTGAAAAATCAACTAAAATCCTCCATAACAGACTGATTTCCTGCCCTGCTCTTAAGGTTCTGGTTTACCACATACAGAAATTACTTTAAACGTGTCCAGTGAACCTTAGAAGAGCTTGATGGGAATGAAAGAAAAAAAAAGGAAGACTGTAAAGGAAGCATTTCATTAAGAACTGCAGAGAGAATCAAATCTGAATTTGTGTGTAGAATGAAGCTTTTCAAGGAGAGAAATGGGATCTTCCCTGCCATGAACAACGTGACATTCGTGCATCTGCTCCACCACAATGCAGTGACCACATAACCAACGAACCTTTAGCATTCTTTGGGATACAGCATATGATATCCAGACTTCCTTTCAGGTCACCAGCATTCAGTCTGTGCTCAGTCTCCCTACTGTTACAACCCACTCTAGAAGTTGAGGGGATCCCAGGTTCTTGTTAAAAGATCCCTTGGGGCAGATTACAGCAAAAAACCACTGAATGATCAGTGTTTGTAAATATATATACATGGGGGTTTTTTAGAACAATTTGGTTGCAATGGAAAGCAGATATATAGCCATTTTGGTTATTATTATCCATAATAATATGGCAATATGAAAGCATAAAAATATCACTGAAGAAAATGTATAGGAGAGAGAAGGAAGGAAGGAAGGAAGGAAGAGAGGGAGGGAGGAAGGGAGGAAGGAAGGAAGGAAAGAAGGATGTAAAAAAAATCTGAAATTGAGAAAAAAATAATTATAGTTCCCAAACTACCTACAAATTTTGCTCATGACACTGGAGTGATATCCAAGCAAATAATCTTCTCCCATGCTGAAAACCAGCCTGACCCTGCTATGCTTTCAGTAAGAAGCCCGTAGACTATAGAACAGAGATATTTTCATTTCCATAATGTGAACAAAACAAAGCAAACAATTGCATCTCATAAACATGATTGATATCCACCCTCTTTAACTAAGAAAGCTGATAAATTTTCCCACCTAGTATCAAGGAAAGTGGAAGAAAGAAGGTTCAGCTTCTCCCTGTGATGATAAATAAATCTGAGAAAATTCTAGTGGAGTTGCTGCACAAAATGTAAAAGAGAGCTTAAGGAACTTCAGTACTCACCTTTCGCTGAACATCAGATGGAGGTAAATGAGTAACTCTCCTGCACTCTTCTGAAAATCCTTCTGAAAATTACATTCACTTCATCACCTCAGTAAAATTTTGTCTTCTGCTTGCATATCACATATCCCATCAAACTTGGGACCTGCCACTTTAAACAGAAGACTTACTATCAGTAAACATGTTTTTTCTAGCCTCACTCCAGCATGATTCTATTCATCAGTAATAAACTCTGATTATAAATCTTTTTTACTGCTGTACTTCTCTGTGTGTCAGAAATTCAGGTTTAGATTTGGTACAAGAAGTCCAACTTGCTTTGAAAGTTTAGGAGGAAAACTCTGCAATGACAGAACATTTCAAGTTATAGGTGACTATAAAAACATTCAAGTGACAAAATATACCTATTTGCTATTCAGGGAGAGTACCAAGAGAGCAATTCATGCTACAGTTTTCAGAATAGCTAAACCTCTATAGCTGGGACAAAACATTTTAAAAAGTCAGGTCTCACTAAGACACCAGGTTTTAATACAAAGTCAGTCCACAAGTTGTCTACTAGGAGGTCAGCATTTTCTCAAAGTCCAACTCTAATTATGATCAACTCTACTGAAAATTTAAAAATTAGCTCATGAACTCTTTAAAGGTCTGTTCTTTAAGGACATTTCCATGAAATTCTGGAAAAGATGATATGAAGAGAAAAGCAGTCCTAACTCATGACTTGACCCATATGTCCATACTGCTTAACCATAAGCTTGGGTGAAAGTTTACCATATGGTATTTAAGCCATCTGTGTAAGACATACTCTAAGTCACAACTGTTTCCTTCAGTATGCAATATTTAGGGAAAATGTACAAAAGTGATGCTGCAATGCTATGAATGGCTTAGGTTCCCTGTAAGGGTCTAGCTCAGAGTCTCTCTGAAAATCAGCCATCTGCTCACTGGGAATAGGTGTAAATTAATCTTATCATATAGGAATAAATAATTTCTTTTTAATACAGTCTTTCTCCACTGATTTTCCAGTAGACAGTGATTCTTTCTTCTTTAACACTGTTTTAGGATGTATCTTCAATTAAAGTGTAAAGGACCCCTTCTAACCTTGTTATTTTAACTTGACAAAAACAACTAGTTCAGTTCTTGGCAGTCAACCTATTAGCTTGGACAGTTATTAAGGACCAATTAGTTACAATTCAGTTCTGAAAGAAGTCCTAAAAACACATATATAAATAGAACCTAAATTTTACCAATAATAAGCAGAAAGAATTTTTTTACAGTAATCAGGATTCTATTTTTAGAGAATTATATAAGACACATTTGTTTTTTAAATTTACAGGTCTGAGCAACATATGCATGGAAAAACACATTTTTATTTAGTAACCTAGAAACAAGTTTCAAGAATATAATGCAACAACTCAGAAATATCCTATATTATCTTCAGTAATTGATAAAATCAATATCTTACTGCATGACCTACAATATCTGTTCCTGGGGGAAAAAATAAATTGAAGCCGCTTGGTAACAGTGGTGAATAGTACCCTAAACTTTCCTAGAACTCCATTTGTCATGTATGATTTTCCACTATTTTTTCATTTCATGATGCGTCACTTGTTGGTTTCATCTTCCTGTAGAAAGCAAATTGTTTTGATGAAGGTCAACTGTATGAGTTGGGAAAAAAAAAAAGGCAGACTGGTCATGATATTTCACTTAAATGGAAAATCATCCTCTTTGAATGCCATTACCAGTATCCTTCCTGATGGCAGAGTATCTTAATGCAGTGACCCAAGAAGGGAAGTGCTCTTATCTCTAAGATTTACCTTAGGCATATTGAAATGTAAGTCAGAGTGTAGAAGACTGAATACAAAGCATGTTTCAGCCCTCCTTACACAGAGAAATAGACTTTAAAGATGACATTATTATTTGTATTGCCAATTATATTACCATGATTACACCTAGAATTTTCCCTTCCCCTTAACCTCTCTTACCTTATAAAGCACTCGTTGACTTACATACTGGACATATTGATAGATAGAGACCCACATGGATTACAGTTCTATTGAAACAAAATGCAAACAGTGAGGAGGAATGCAGCAAGAAGGTTAGAAAAAATGCCACAGTCATTATGTTAGACTACTAGCATTAAGGAATTTGTTGTATATACAAAAAAAATAAGGAATAGACCATGGATAAATGACCTAACACTGGGAACCTCTCCTTTATAATGACATGGAACAAAGTGCACCACTGACTGTACAAGTGCTTACACTAGTGGAAATTGCTACTGTTGACAAAAATTAGGGGCATGTACAAGAGACAGTATGAAGGAGAAGCTACGAAACCCCTTCAGGACAAGAACCTATGATGTACCTTGACTGAAGTTTAACATTTAGTTTTCTGGATACTGACATGACCATCTTCTCTAAAAGAGAACAATCTCCAAATTTCTAGTTTCTGTAGGCAGGTAAAAAACGTAAACATTTCTTAAGAAATTAGCATCATAGAATCTGTTTGCTTTTTGCAGAGTTCTCAGGGAGATTCAAACTCCACAAGTATCATACACTTCCTCAAAATCCCACTGGATAATACCAGCTTCAGTAAATGTAACCTTCGTTGATCTCACCAAGGCTTTCAATACTGTGAGCAGAAAAGGTCTGTGGCAGATTTTGGAACGTTTAGGGTGTCCCC
>JAYRBT010000042.1:15241034-15255455 GCA_036023395.1 Myiotriccus ornatus | reverse complement strand
CAGAATGGAAACTTTATCCGTGAGAAGCATTTGGCCATCTGCGCTGAGTAAAGGGCTTTGAACCTGGTATGTAGGACTGTAGACTGTTTTCAGAGCCTCATAGAAACCAAAAGTAATTATACATGAATTACAATTTGTTCAGAAAATGCACCATGTGAATGCTCTGTGGGCAAGATTCCACATTTTATCTCACATCCCAGCACATCAGAGCATCAGCTCTGCTAGGGAACTGTATATTTAAGGAGGCAAAGCAGGATTTCTAATTGCTATCTTGATAAATGTTCTATTTTACATGATTTGTTTTTAATGGAGATGAGTTCAGGAAAGAGCATCTCATTCTTCTATGAGATGAAATAGGACTGGGAAGAAATATTCATCAAAAGCTGATAGGTGATGATATGCCTGGTTTGGAGTGGGCATTATCTAAGGCTTTTGTTTCTCTAGGAGGGAAAGGGAAAAATATTCAGTGAAATAGAAAACCTGCATGATGATTTCATTATATCAGGTCAGTGATCCGGTTAGATGGACTAGGACAGTTAGTACCAGAAAATCTTCTGGCTAAAAATGCAAAGGAGGAGGTTACGTGCCCTTCCAGGCTTATTAAAAGTGACTGCAGGCATCATGGATCCTTTTAAGCACAGTTAAAGATGGCAGATGTCTTTGCTGGTCACATATAGTTAGGTAACTTGTTGCCTGGAAACACATCCCAGTGGATTATACACTATAAAGAGTCAATTAAAAACCTGTCTTTGTTCCAAATTTTAAATATTCTTTTATTTTCAGCTTTTGCCTTCTATAAGGCAACCATTCTATATTTTGTAAATTAGCCATAATAGACATCAAAACTGATGAAATCCCTTAAAAAAAGTAACCCGTAGTAAAAGTAACCCATGGTAGGAATAGGTACTTGAAAGAGCACAGCTAACACACAGCAGAGGTGTAAAGGAGTGTGCATCCTTTCGTCCATCCCTTGTTGACAGACTGAGTAACAGAAAGGTATGGGATAAAGATCACTTTAAGGTGCCCAAGAGGTAAAAGTGAGGAAATAAAATAGCAGTGGAAAGCTATTAAGGGATCTGGCTGTAGGCAGCATACTCGTGTTTGCATAAGGGCTGTCCTTTAGACAGACTCATCAGTGTGCTTGGCCCTTTACAGAACATCAGAGACTCCAAGGCTCAATTTAAAATAAAATCCGATCAAACACTGTATGTAATCTATGCCTATCCTGAAGTGGAGGGAAATACTCCTGAGGAATGACCTATATGCTGCTTCTGAATTACAAACACCTCAGCCCAGATTACAAAGAGACAAGGTGCTTAGTCTCACAGCCTCATTTTAGGAACTTGGCTCCCTATCTGAAGAGATGCCTCAAGAAAGGATCACAAAATAAACCTGCTGAAAGGGAAGCCGCTTATCTAGCCAAGAGGAGACGGAACAAGTTTTTCCTTTGTTTTCCCTATTCTCCTTGCTTTCCATCTCCTTCCATCTGGAGCAATCTGTTCGAGACAGTCATTGCCCAAGGGTAAATCTTTCTTCCCTGAAAGTAGCAGGCTTCATCCAGTCCTTTCATGCAGTTACTTAGTGTGTAACTCACCTAAGATGCAGGCTGTTTCATGCCCTTCATCTCTGCATATTTTGGAACTGCAATTTCAGAACTACCTCCCTGGAGGAGATTAAACTGCTGGCCAGGCTGAGGACAGGCTGTAAGGACTTAAAGAGTACAGTTGCCTGTCTCAAAACACTTGTGATAAGGGAACTTGTGATAAGCACAGAGGAGAGGAATTTGCAACAGGAGGGCACAAATTCCAGGCTGGCAAGGCAAGATCTGGTTAGCAAGTCCTGGTTAACATATCCAGAGAAAAATTCCCACTGTGGCAAACTGTGGGAAAGGAAGCAACTGTTCATACAAATATAACCCCAAGTTATGAGAATGGCATCTGTGACCACCCCGTGGATACCCAGAACTTGGACTGTATAAAGGTGGCACCCCCAGAAGAACAGCTCTGGGATTGCCACCACAGAGAAGCCCAGGGTGAAAAAAAGACCAACGGGGCCCTGCTGGATCCATAGGTGGTGACAATCTTCTGCTTGATCTCTCAATATCTCGCTCTTTCCCTCAGCCTCCCCCCCAATCCCCTTTTCTATATCTTTCTATCTCTCTACCTCACATTTACTGTTAAATGAAATCCATATTATTGACTTTGGCACATGGTCTTTTTTGCACCTTAATTCTGGCTGAGGCACCTCCCACAAATCGGATCATAACACAGGCTGTCACTCTTGTCGAAGATGTGTCACAGTGCGGTCTCTGCTGCAAAACTAACCAAGCCACAAAGAAAGTTCCCAGAAGCAAAAACGGATTGCTACCTTTACCACAAAGGAATGTGTTCAGGAGGGGGTCTCCTGCATTTCACATTCCAGTGTAAGCTTTTTACAACCTTGATAGCATTTTACTCAGATACTCCATAATATATCAACACTCTTCAGAAAAGGACTGCAACTCAGGATTTTCCTTTCTTCTGTTTCAAGTGAGGATCACAATTTCTGATCCATGAGCTAGGCTGAGAGCATGTCTAATACACCAGACATCCATGGTCAGAGAGATGGAGCAGCATCCACTTTGTGAAACCTGAAGACACTCAGGTATAACACAGATGCAAAAATGCTGGATATTGTCAAATATAAGGCATCGGTGAACATGCACAGAGGTGAAGTTTCATGTTCCTACAGTACACAGAGTTATGCAGCAGCTGAGCAAAATGCTTTGGGATTTAGTCATCAAATTGTGCTTATGTCCATCAGAGGGATATGGGGTTTGATCTTCAAACTTGTGAGTAGGATTATTGTTTGATACTTTATCACAGTCCCGTCTGGAGCCTGCCATTATAGTTCCCTCCGGGAACAACCGTTTTTAACATGTGGATCTAGCACCGTAAAAGAATTAAGGTCATTTAATTTGCAGGATTAGAAATTAGTCACACAGGACCGTGGTTTGTGGGGAATGGGTATTACAGAATTACAGAATCACAGAGTATGTCCAGTTGGAAGGGACTCACAGATATCTTCAAGTCCAGCTCCCAGCCCTACACAGGACCATCCCCAAGAGTCACACCATGTGCCCAAGAGTATTGTCCAGACGCTTCTTGAACTCTGTCAGGCTTGGTGCTGTGACCACTTCTCTGAGGAGACTGTTCCAGTGCCCAACCACCCTCGGGGTGAAGAACCTTTTTCTAATATCCAACCTAAACTTCCCCTGACACGACTTCAGGCCATTCACTCAGGTCCCATCACTGGTTACTGTAGAGAAGAGATCAGTGTCTGCCCCTCCTCTTTCCCCCTCTCCCACTCCCCACAAGGAATTTGTAGAATGTGGTGGGGTCTCCCTCAGTTTCCTCTCCTCGATGCTGAACAGACCAAGTGACCTCAGCCACTCCTCACACAGCTTCCCCTCAAGGCACTTCACCATCTTCACTGCCCTCCTTTGGACACTCTATAATAGCTTACCATCACGGTGTCCTTCAGCTTATTCATCGTTATGAGTCTCTGCCTGGGACCCAAAACTGTTTCCTCTCTTTTCTACAACACTTCCACTAGATGATACAAATAATTCCAGGAAATGGAAAACTCTTCTTCAGTGCCTTTTTTCCTTTGTGGAGCCAGCTTCCAAAACAGCTCTAAGTGCTCCTAAAAGGGCTTCTAGATCCCTGATGCAGTAGGATGGGAAGGCGTGTGCTCTGCAGATACACCTGGCCTGTACAGCTGGGGATGGAAGGTTGATTAAGCCACTGTGCCAGATTTTTATCTATAAGTGCTTTGGGAAAGGATGAGCAAAGGTGATTTTTTTTTTTTCCTTTTGCATTTCTTTGTTTTAGCTTAACAGCTGCTTCATTCAGTTGAACTTTATCATTTCTCATCCAGTATGATTTTGAAAGTCACATCTTCTCTGGCTCTTTTGCATGGCTCTAAGCCATAAGTTTCCCTGTTAAAATTAACTTCATTTTCCAGCTATTTATCTTACCTTCTAAATTTGTCATTCCTTTTTGCAGCTTCAGCCAGAAAGAAATGTTCCTGCAACTGACTGTGATTTTATCACATGAAAATTAAGCTCAGTGTATACTGGTATGTAAAGGTAATGAAACCAGATCATCATCTGAGAAAAACAAAGCCCTTTACCAAGCAGCTTTTATGAAATTATTCTCTGTTTTCCTGTACAATGGAGGGCCATAATCTCTCTTGGCCTAGGTGGGGCACTAATCAGATGATAAAGATATTCTGATTCCATATGACTTCTTAATGCTTCTGTTTACTCTTATAGATTCACTTTCAGCAGATTAATGATTGTTTTCTTTCTAGAGAAGATGATTCAGTAACAATACTTTTGGGTAAGAAAGAAAAACTTACTGGATGGAATTGCTAATGTTTAGGTGAAATATTGCAGAGGACAAATTTGTAAATTAGTGCCCCATACACATATCTGAAATGCCTAAAATTCAGCTAAATTATTTTAATATTTACTCTTCTGTGAATGTGGGGAAATTACTTAGTCAAGTGGTGATCATTAGTCAACTATCCGATTAAGATGTAAGAAATGTTGACTTAGTGGACCCACAGAACTTTGTAATTAATTTTTTCCTATTTTTAATTAAGTGTAACCCTAATTATCTATTCATAAACAAGCCTACTGACTAAACTACTCCATGCAAATTGTTTCTGTGCTCAGCACCTCAGTTGCAGGGAGGGTGTCACAGAAATGGAGGGACAAGCAAGAATTAGAAAAAAATTTCCAGAAAATATTTTTTCAGAGTCTTATTTTACTGTACTTAGGACAGGTCTCACTGCAGGAAAGCCATAGTCATCCAGACTTTCTAGGCGTTTAGTCTAAGCTCTGAAGCCTGATTCAGTGCCTCCCAGAAGCAGATGTTTCAGTGCGCCCATAGTCAGCAGGGAGCCCTAGAGATTCCAGTACTTCTCAGAGTGCAGCTCAGGCCAACAGCAGCCAAATGGTGGCAAACAATTCAGGCACAATAAGTGGGATGGCTCTGAAGCCTGCCAGTATCAGAACATGGACCTTGTGGTGTCTGGAGAGTAGCTTGGCTGTAGGACATGCTCAGCACTTGTAGAGACTGGTCCATGGCTGTGGATGCATGCACAGTCACCTCATGTTTCCAGAGCTAGGGAAGGAGAAGCAGTGGCTGCCAGCCCAGCCAGGTGTCAGAGGGGTGACATTGCTGCTCCTGCTGGGTGTCCCCATCTGGGCCAGCCATGGGGCAAGGAAGGGACAGGCACTGCCCTGCAGCTTCAGAGTGAGAGCATGTAGCTGGGGCTGAGCCACTCGGGGACCAGGAGGACGCAGCAGGGGATAAACCAGGCTCTGCTCCCCAAAGTCAGATGAGTGCAAGAGCCATATGGATGGCACCAAATAAAATTGCCTGTGTACTCCCAAATTAGCAGGACTTTATGGCAGTAAAGCTGGCAACCCTCTACTGCCCTCTGGATTTCAGTTTTCGGCTACCAGTTTTATAGGGAAGACACTCAGATACTCCAGGGATGGAAAACAGTATAAAACAAGGAAACAAACATAATTTTCATCCTCTCCTAAGCACCTAAGCAAGTTAATCACTGTGAATATTAATACAGCTGTTAATCCCCTATCTAATAATGAAAATGCCTGTCTCAAAACCTGTGTGACTTTTATCTGTAAGAAATGATGCTACAATGCTCTAGTTGTCCTTTGATCTTAGATATAATGAGACTTTGAAAAGCAGCAGACTGTCCATTCCACCCTCAGAAATCCCTCTCTGATCACAATGCTTCTGTCTGAACAACCCCACCTCTATGCTGCACTTGCAAACAAAGGTCCTGCCTTCTTTTCTCTCCTCCTCATCTTTTGTGACCTATTTCCCAACAAAACTTATTTCTTTTCAGAATGGCAACTAAGAAAAATTCACATTATTTCTTTATTTCTTTTTTTTTTCCTTTCCCTTTTGATGCCATTGGTGACACACTAAACTCAGGACTCTGCTCTCCGCACTCTCCTCCTCCCTCTGGCTCAGTTTGTGCCACCCCTCCCCACCTTCTTGCGCTCCTTCCTCTTTATACTATTTGCTTTATGAACTCAATGAATATAACTACTATGTTTAGGAAAAAAAATTACTTTTTCTTTTGATGCACTTCCAGTGCTCATTGTATTACCTCTTATTCCATTCCTTCTACAAAAATCATTGTTAGACCCCTTTTTTCGAAAGTATATGCCTTTTTTTGATTCAAAAGTCACTCCTTCAGTGCCTTTTGAGAACGCTTTTATCAGTGCTGGTATCTTTTGTCAACTCCCACCACATTTTCAATCTCCATTTCCCTCAGTATGATCCCTGAAGAGTAATGGTTCATTTTTCTTACCTCTCTTCTCCTCAGTGTTCATTTCACACAGGTTCCCATGTTACAAACAGCACAGTTGCTGTAATCATTCATATATTTGGACAAACTACACATTTACCTTCTGAACGTTAGTACACTGAAATTTGTTTCATGTCTGTTGTTCCAATTCCTAAAGGTCATAATTTTTTGCTCTGCAGAAACAAGGGATCCTACAAGCAGTTAGATTCACACGTTACTAATCTTTGAACGCAGTTTACAGTTTTCCCTCTTTAAAAAATTTCTATATTGTGATTTTCCTCATATTTGTGAGGCATTTATTCTTCAAAATGAAGATTTGGCATCTTTCTGACCCACAACTTAGTTTTGTACTATTGTCCCGAGCTACTTGGAGCTCAGCTTTTGAGTATACTAAACATAGTGCTGCACTGCAGCACTCAAACATTGACTTACTGTTCAGCCCATGTGCAATCTGCTCCAGCTGTAAGCACCTGCTCACATATTTAAATTTAAGTATGAAATTAAGTCCTCAGGTGGATCAGGGTTCATGGGCTCAGTTACAGAGCTGATCTGTATATTTTCCTCTGATGTTCTGCAGTGCTGCTCAGTGCAGAACCACATCCATGCAGCATCGACTTCTCCAGGATCAGACCTAAAACACAACATTTTTTTATAATACTAGTGAGTAGAGACTCTATGCTTTCTGTGCCCTCAAATGAGGGACATTTAATTTCAGTAAACCCAAATATAATACTGGCAGACATACCCATCTGCGAATCAGCACTCTAACAAGGAGCTGTCTGTAGATGTATCAAGTCACCTTACCAATCCCCTGTTAAATAATTCCTCATGCTAGTCAACCACCAACCAGACACTTCCCAATTAAACCAGATTTCCTACACTACTCTTTCAATAACTTTAGCATACATCCTAGATTGCTTTTCAGTACAGTGGTCTGTCCCTTGAAGCACAGGAGGAAATACAGCCTGAAATATAAATTTGGAAATGAATAGAGACCAAGTAATTATAAAACCTGATATTAGAATATATTATAGTTATGAAAAGCATACTGGAGAAATTGGAATAAATCGAATACTGGTAGGAGAGAGGATATTAAAAGGACAGTACAGTGCAGGGATCAAATTTACTGATGTGAATATCTGAGCAAACTCTAAAGTGAAAGTGCTGCACATTCTAAATGGTTTAGAGAATTTTAACAGGAAATAATTGTGTCTCTCCTACAAAACTCTCTCATTTTCTTCTGATAAAAGCAGATGATTAGTGTCCCTTGAATATCAACTTTTTGCCATGCAAACTTGACAAGGAGTGTCAAGTTTCAGTAAGTTATCCCTAACCCAGGCTTTCTTGCACATTTATCTTATCTAGTTGCATTTCCTATCTAGAGAGTTTCTGCAAATTTCATGAGAACTTTATATTTTTACTCTGGGTAAAGATATAATTTAAACTTTCTAAAGTATGTTCCCCTACTGAAAATGCAAAATAAAAAAGCATACCATACAAATTCTAAAACCACTTGTTCTCTTTATCTTTTAAAAAATCCACTACCTTGAAAAGAATAAGTGCCAAATGTTAAATCTAATCTTCAGAAGTATGTGTTCAGTTTTATAACACTTCCAAAACAGCTAGAGATTGAATAAGACATTTAAAATAAATATATATATATATATATAATCTGGAAACTGATTGTTTAAAAACAAGTTTCGGCTAGCATTATTTTTAATCCTTTTTAAATTTCTAAAAGGAATGGAGGGTGAAGTATGTTCTGCAGATTTAAATAACGTAAGATACAAATAGTCTAAGGGGCTGGATTACTATCCACTGGTGCTTGAAAATGCCAAGTGATATGACTGCTACAGCCATGCACAGTTGCCCTGTGTTACACTGGAGTACTGAAGTTACTCAGGTTTCCATCAGTGAAATATCCCAATATGTGGAGATTTTGTACATCAGGAAGTTAAAAGCTGGACTTGAGCATCTGACTCCAGAAAAATAAGGAGCAACTTCAGTATCGCAAGAGCCTGCACTGGCTCTCTCTAGAGCTGGGTCCCAAGCAGTGAAAAGATTGGCTGTGGCTGTGAGCTGCTTTAAAAGTTTCTTAAGACTCAAGTGAGAGCTTGGGCACAGAGCTCACAGCTGAGTTAGGAGAGATAAGGGCCTGAAAATCTCTTTTATGGGCTTTTTGGACATTCTCCAAACACATGTGGTGTGCGCAAGACTCCTGTGTTTGAAGTTAAACAGATGCTGAGACATCCATGGGCCTGGGGACTGTACACATCTTTCAGAAAGAGCTGTGGATATTCAATCAAACAGCAGCAGTGACCTAGCACCTGCCCAGCTGCAGAGATTGCAAGGCAAGCTGAAGAAGCTTGTTAAGAAATGCTTCCAGCAAAACTCAACAGAAAAAAACATTGTAAGGGGAAAAAAGGGAACACTTCAAACGCAGCCTAAAATGATTATTCTGCAAATAAGTGCTGCCTTCAATCTCAGTAAAAATACCTGTTTGCATAAATCCAGCTGCGGGGCAGAGCAGTGCATGCTTTAACTTGCAAAGCAAGGGGAGAGAACCTTTGGGGTCACACACTGCAGCAGCACAGCACAGCATGTGAGGAATCTGCTTGCCTGCTCCACTTCCCCTGTGCCACCCCCACGGAGCCTTCCTCTATGCCTCAGGGGACAGCTCAGCCTCACAGGGACCAGCCACAGAGAGAAGGGCACTCAGTCTCTCCCAGCATTCTCCCACCCTCATCCCCAGTTCACTGCCAGGGCTGGCAGCAGACCTGCAGGCCCCCTGGGGCAGCCACTGCCACAGCACAGCATGATGTCTGGGCATGGCAGCACCTGCCCTGCAGCACCTGCCTGGCAGCCCTCCCAAGCCACACGTACTTTCCTCAGCACCCAACCTCAGCAACAAAAATGGGAACTCAGTTGTTCACGGTAGAGACCCATTTACGGAATATTTTGCCAAGTTTCTTTGAAAACTAAACATAGCTGAAACAGTGATGTAAATGCAGACCACCCAGCCTGTCTGACAAATTCCTTCCTGCCTTACAGCCACTTTAATTCCTCAGTTCAGGGTGCAGCAGGACTTGAAAACAGCCACGGTCCTCTGGAGGTAATGAGGCTTTGGTGTTTGCAGTGTCTTTGGACACTGTGTTAGCTTCAGCTCCTCCCTGCTGTCTCCCCTGGAAACTCAGGAGAAGAGTAAGCAATGGGCTTTCCCCTGAGTGCAGATCGTGCTGCTGTGGGCTGCTGCAGGGCTGGGACACCCCAGACCTGCACTCTGTTACCCCACCTGGTCATGTCAAAAGGAAGGGCTCTCAGGCTTGTCAGCTTTCTACAGGAGCTGTGGTGCTTCTCCACTGCCATCACAAAGCAGCTCTGTCTTCTCCTGAGTACTGCCCACCATGGGAGGAGTTTTAGCACTACCCACCACTCTCATGGATTGGGATTGTGTTGATGTCACACTTCTTCTCCTCAGATGCTTTCATTTGGGAAACTGCCAGGAACGAAGGCTGAACTTTGTTGGGTGTTGCCGAATCCTGTAGCCTGGTAGGAGAGAGGCTGCCACTGCTTCTTGTTCCCAGGGCCACTCCAAAGGGACCCGAAGGTCCACGTTGCCAACATGGGGCTCCAGGGCCCATTTATGCCAGATGTTCTGGTCCCTTCAGGAGCCAACTCTCAAAGTCTTGGGACTCTCCAGTGCCCTCCCCAGAGTGGGAACTATTTGCCTAACTGGGCTGCTGGGGCTTCCCCTCTTCCCTTCCCTTGTGCTCCACGTTCTGTCACGCATGTGTGAAGTTGATATTTTAATCCCATAACCTGAAAATTAAGGTTAGTATCTCCCCTTGGTGCTGAAATGAGAATTTTGACTATGGAAACTATAATTTGGTGGGTATTTAAATTTTACTGGTATTCATGTGATCAGTAAAAATATGTACCTGTTAGGAATGTCTTCACATTTCCACACAGCAGTCATAACTTGCTTCAGATGGGCTGAGATTTATCAGAAAGGATTAAGGAAAAGATCATGCTGTTCCTACAGCTGTTGCCTTATGTCTCTGTTTTCCTAGGATGCCTGGTCATGTACCCCCCAAACTAGAAAAAGCTTCTCTTGTTAAGCAACTGAAAATCTTGGGAGTGAGATAAAGACACTGTGCACTCAGCTTTGTATCTGAGACATTTCCAGATGATTCAGTTTTATATTTGAGACATTTCCAGATGATTCTTCTATTTCCATTTAGTAGGTCACTTACAAAGAGAAGAATATAAATTATTAATGGAAGAATGGATCTCTTTTTTTCTTTTTTATCACTCCCACTGGGCTCTGATCAGTGGAGTTATACCAGAGATGAACTGTACCACAAGCAGGGTTTTTTTACAGTCTACTTTGTACTAATCAAAATGCATAAGCAAAATGTTAATCAAATTACTTCAGAAGTTGAATCCTACTGTTCAGGCGTTGTTCTAGCTCATTACTGCCAGGACAGAACCAACTTTCAGGCTCTTGTCCTTCTTGCCATTCTAAAAGTATATGCACTGCTACAACATAGAGGAAAAGAATAATGTTCATGTATTCACAGTAGAGATTTTGTGTCATCAAATTTTACCTGTTCATGCTAGTATATATTATTGCTTCTAAATAATCAGACCTTCAAATTGTGTCATAAAAGAATTACCATGATTATTGGGGAAACATTTTTTGGAGCTAAAAACCCACTCTGAAATGCCAAACTGTGGCTCTCTGAGTTAAGGCCTGCTGAATGCAATGGGACTTAACATACGGCCAGTAACAAAATTCCTGGCAAATTCAGGACATAAAAGATCTGTCTTTTTGATATTACACACCTCCTTTTCATCTCTATAGTTAAAAAATATTGAGTTTGTTTCCAATTAGCTTTTATTAAGCTTGTATAATAAATTGGGGTTTTTAATTACAGAAATAGAAATATGAAAAGCAATTTGAAACACAGAATGATTCTTTCTGCCATCAGAGGTGGAAGATAATTACCACCAGAGTAAAGTATTATTTGTAAAAGACATCAGGAGAGAAAGAGCTTTTCAGAGTCACAAGTGGCAATTACACACTAACCTCTCCAGGAATCTCCATGGCCACTGCTTCTGTGAAAAATGCCCTCATTAATGTATTTCAGCATCTCTTGTTAGAACTAAAATAGGTTATAACTTATTTTGCAAAATAAAACACTAAAAAAACACTGGCAAATCTACACATGCAACAGTTGATGTCTAGAGGTTTGTGAAAGTCTAATGACTAAAAGACTCACCACTGCTGTTGCCAGTGATCAGTGGAGAAAGCACATCTGTAGACAAGTTTTGACTGACAGTTATGTGGTCTCTTCTTTTTTGGACAGAAACAGATAGTAATGCCTAAAATACTAACTGTGTTCTTGGATTCATGTTTCACGCTACTGCTTTTGTGGAAGAAGATGATATGGCAATGGGAAATGTCAATAAAAACCACTCTGAAGTAGACACAAATTTTAGATGTTACTCAGTGGGAAGACATGCGGTTCAGAAAGTGCAGGGATATATTAGATTACAAGAGTTAGTGCAGGCTAAGTAATGAAAAACATGCAGAAGCACATTCTGCAGTTATGAATCATTTTTCTATCACAACTATCATTTTTATTAGCTACAATACTAATTGAGTTTCTTTGCAGTTACCTCAGTTCATCTCATTATTAGCAGAAGATATATTAAATTGCGAATCAGAGCCTGTGGTGATCTCATAGAGGTAGGTTCATAATGAAGGAATAAAAGCACCCATTTCTGCAGCTGTTCCATGAAGTTTCTTCAGCTTCTGAAGCTGACAGGTAAATATTTATATGCCAGAGAAAAGCTAGGAAGAGTGGGAAGAAATATGATGTATAGGAACCAGTGATGGTTCTCATACTGCCATGAGCTTATTAGAGCCTTCTTAGGTGTGAGCTAGTGGAACCCAGGCAGGAACAGTGCCAGAGCCCTCTCAGCTGCCTTTTCTCACTTAAAGCCTTGCTAGCCTGATTGCATCCTCTGCTCACAGGGCTTATGAGCAGAGTTCCCTGCAAACCTGACATCACCCCACAAAGACGTCTAACATCCTCAGCTTAGTGAGAATAACAGGTCAGCATCAGTTTTTCTTTTCCACACAGCACAGGGGAATAGTTGTTACATGAATTCTAAGCAAAACTGTCTCCAAATTACGTGTTTTCCACATGAAAACCAGACTGGCAAATATCCCTTGTGCCATGTCACACAGCAAGTTGTGTTGGCAAATTGATCAAATAATAAGTCAGCTGCATCAAAGTTCTGTAATAATGATCTGGTCTCTTTTTTCTCTTTACTTTAAAAATATTTTGTATGCATTTGTATATATTTGGTTATTATATATCTGAATTAAAAGGTTATGAGGAGATGCTGTTAGTAATTGACTTTGGAGCTAGAAAGTGGGAGTAAACATGAAATGTTAATACTGGAATATCCTCTGCTGTCTGGAAGGACTTAACATGCAGTGAGCTGTAAGGTTTGGCATGTCTGATAACCACGATCAACGTTACCTTTTGCTTGCAGGTCTGTCCATTGCGTACACAGACAGGTTAACCACCAGCTTAGTTTATGCAGGTGAGGAGGAAAAGGGATTAGGAGCTGCAGTAGAACAAAGTGGTGAAGGAACCAGAGAAGGTGACTTAAAGCTGTAAAATGTCATTGGTGCCACCAGGTGGACTGAACGGAATGGCTGCCAGGGAGAAGTTTGGCATGAACAATTTTGTAAGCAGCAGAGGAGGAAGAGACTGGCAGTGAGCTAGTTCAGAACAGGAGAGTCTCTATAGGTGAAGCAAACAGCCAGAATCGATTAACTGAACTTCAAGCCTGAAGAGGAGGAGAAAGCCCAAGTGTTTACCTGTAAGTCTTTGGTTTTTTACCAGAGGTTTTCCTCCTGCAGAGCTATATGTTCTGAGTTTTGTTGTATGATGTGTTCTTAGACCTCAAAGTCACAACAGGTCTTACCTCTTTCAGTCTGTGAAACTTCACCTAACACCCATTTGCGTGGAGCAATAACTGCTTTGGGCTAAAACTGTGTCCTCTAGGCAAGTATTAAGAGCTCAGCCATTCAGCACTCTCTCTGATAGTTTGCAGTAAGAGATAATCCCCACGCTGAGCATCTGAGCTCCATTTCCTGTCTGAAAGAAGCAAAAGAGCTTTGCTCAGGGCACTGTCTTCCTGTTCTGAGAGAGCTCTCACAACAATCCTATGCAGTGCTACAGGCCTGGAGAAGCATGGGTGGAAAGCACCAAAGGCAAAAAGGACCTCGGAGTGCTACTCAACAGCAGCTGAACATGAGCCAGCAGTGTGCCCAGGTGGGTAAGGAGGCCAATGGCATCCTGGCCTGTATCAAAAATAGTGTGGCCAGCAGGACTAAGACAGTGATTGTGCCCCTGAACTCAGCACTGGTGAGGCCACACCTTGAATCCTGTGTTCAGTTTTGGGCCCCTCCCTACAAGAAAGACATTGAGGTGCTAGAGCGAGACTAGAGAAGGGCAACAGAGCTGGCAAAGGGTGTGGAGTACACATCTTATGAAGACCTGCTGAGTTGTTTAGACTGGACAAAAGGAGGCTTGGGGTGACCTTATCACTCCCTACAACTTCCTGAAAGGAGGTTGTAGCCAGGTGGGGGTCAGCCTCTTCTCCCAATCAACTAGTGACAGGAAAAGAGGACACAGCCTCAAGTTGTGCCAAGGGAGATTCAAGCTGGACATCAAGAAGAATATCTTCATGGAAAGGGTGGTTAAGCCTTGGAATGGGTTGCTCAGGCTGGCAGTGGAGCCACCATCCCTGGAAGTGTTCAAGAAATGACTGGATATGGGCTAGTTGACAAAGTGGTGGGCAGTCAAAGGTTGGACTCAGTGATCCTGGAGGTCTTTTCCAACCATAACAATTCCATGATTCTTAGGAATTGATACCTTGGAGTTTTGATTTTTTAATTTTTGTAGATTTTAGAAGTAGTTATGTAGTAAATGTAGATTTTAGAGT
>JAYRBT010000042.1:15193539-15237958 GCA_036023395.1 Myiotriccus ornatus | reverse complement strand
CCCAGAGAGGTGGTGGATTCACCGTCCCTGGAGGTTTTAAGATGAGGCTGGATGTGGCACTGAGTGCCATGATCTAGGAATCACAGTGGGGTTGGATCAAGGGTTGGACTTGATGATCTCAGAGGTCTCTTCCAACCCAGTTAATTCTTTGATTCTATGAAAAGGCTTGCGTCACAAGAAAAATCTGCATGGAACTATGATTTGAAAAACCATGTGATCATCATCACCTTAGTCCTAGAGACCTTGATTCTGGAGAGCTCATGAATCTGTCCTCTCTTCTACCCTGTTCAGCTGCTATAAGAAGCTGTTGGAAGAAGCCTCTACGGTACAAATTAAGATGCAAGCAGTGGACCGAGGAAACCTTTGATTCACATACAGGAATCTTTATTAAAGTTTCCTGACCTACGGGAACTGTCGTTCCAAAGATTTTTCTTTTATGTGACATTTGCTCACAGGAAGTTGAGTCTGCAGAGAGAAAAGAAAGATGAATTAAAAAGGAAAAAAAAAAAAAAAGGGAAAATGAGGAAGTCACTCAAAAAGGTAGATGCTGCTTGCATTGATTACTTCACTCTTCTTATCTCAAGAATCATAAAATCATAGAATGGTTTGGGTTGGACAGGGCCTTAAAGATCATTTAATTCCAATCCCTTGTCATGGGCAGAAACACCTTCCACTAGATCAGGTTACTCAGAGCCCCATCCAACCTTGTCTTGAACACCTCCAGGGATGGAGCATTCACAACCTCGCTGGGCAACCTGTTCCAGTGTTCCACCACCTCTACAGTAACAAATTTCTTCCTAATATCTAATCTAAACCTGCCATCTTTCAGTTTAAAGCCATTCCCCCTCATCCTATCACTAAGAACTGAGAGTAAAGCACCCTGGTAAAAGCTTAAAGAACTTGGGCTCCAAATCTCCTTTCCAGTCAATATCTGAAGCTATGGGACTGAATGCAGCTTGACTAGAGAGAGATTTCCTTCTTTTTCACTCTTTCATCTTGCTTTCCTCCTCTCCTTTCTTCCTGATCCTAGTCCCTTTTATCTGTTCTCTGAATTCTGCCACTTTCATTTGAAATGTTTTTAATTCACTAATCTAGTAATTTTTTAACTTATTTAGGGTTCTTCTAGAAACATTTGATTCAGAGCTTGGTCTTGTGAATGCTAGATCCAGCACAAAGTAAACAGTGCATTGCTAGGAGCCACAGCAGGGGTGGTGGATACCATCACATTTAAAGCATGAGGCTGCATGAAGCCATTCACTGGGTACCTAAACTCAGATTCTCTTCAGATGAGGTTCTCAAGTAATTTTCAATGGGATATCATGCTGCAGTCAGTAGTCATTCAAGGTAATATTGAGTGGTGGTCAAATTCTTTGGGTATTGATTTCAAGAATCTGGAATTATCTCCTGCCTGGCAACAATTAGACACACTCTTTTTGCTTGGCTGCTAGTATTAAGTTTGCATATTCTTAATTCTTGGTATAAAGTATTTCTTTAAGACTGTTTTTTATAATATGTATCCACTTACAATTTTAAATCAAATAGCTTTACAATCAAAAGACATACTTGGCCTTTTTTATCTTGTGAAGGTTTGTGTGAAATTGGAGCCTTGCTGTGGGGTTTTTTAGATAGTTTTTCAGTTCACAAATCCCTCTTAATTAAAATCTACAACAGTTTTTTATAAAAAGAGCACAAATTCATCAAAACAAGTAACAGCCCAAATTGTCACTGAATTGTTGCATCTCTGTTTCCTTGTCACCAAGTTAGAGATCTGGAAAGTAATGCAGAGGTGTAGATGACATTTCATTCTTTGTCACTGGTGTCATTACAGACTCTCAGCCCTCTTCCACCTATTCTCCTTCAGGATAGCAGAATCAGTAATTCCTTTGGAGCATGAGTGAGTGCCATTTGCAGCTCACTGATAACACCTTTCTACTAAACTATTGTTTTACCTGGTCTCTACCAATAAAAGTGTTTGTCCCTGTGTTAATACACCCCTTCTCTTCTCCCCAGCCCTATGAATCATCTGCCAAGTAATTTCTATTCAAATTGAAAATACATAATCCACTTCCTAGGACAACGATTTATCTTTATCTTTCCTATCCTTAATTTCATAGCAAATTCATTTTTATTCTGTAATAGGCTCCAACCTTCTCATATTTGTCTGCATCATAGTATAGTACAGTAAGCCTATGATAAAATATAATTTTTTTTTTTGGTGGCTGTAGGAAAAATCATCTGTACTGTAGGCTGAAGTAATTGGGTGATCCTACTGGGACATTCTCATTGTCACTGCAGCATTTGAAGTGGCAGGTGTTTAGGTGTGATGCAGATTCATCCTCTCATGCCCGTGCTGCCTAACAGCATGAAGGTAAATCCAAAGCTTCCAAAGGCCTGTAAAACTCTGATAATCCTGCTAAGATTTATTGCAGTGGTTCAAGAAAGAGATACAAGTGAGTCCTACGATCAGATTAAAAAAAGAAAAAAAAAAAAGAAACTTTTTTTTAAAGATAAGCAAGTCCACTCGGAAGGAAGGAAGCCTGTAATTCACCTTAAGTACTGTTCAAGGAGAAACTAATTCCTTTCAGATGCAGGGTCAAATTTTATGTGGAGTCATCTTGACCTGTAATCAGTTTGGCTATGAATAAACATATGTACTCTAAGGAACCATGGAGCGAAGATAAAATATGATTACTAACAAATCTAGTCCAACTCTCTTGGAGGTCTGTGGAAAGGCTGCCATTGATTTTGATGGGATTTGGATGCAATTTTGTCATTCAACACAGGTGCTTTTATTCAGGTTTATTTTGGTTCTCTTAGTGTCAGAAAAAAATGCAGCCCACCTTATCATCAGAATAAACCAGAAAAGCATGATACTTCTGAAAATTAAGCCAGCAAATCTTTTAGAAAGAAGATGTGTTACCTCCGAATCAGTCCTTCTTTGCTGGTGACAAACGCCAGTTCAAGTACTGGCTTAAATTGGAAAAGGGTTTTCAGCACAGCTGGAAAAAGCAGGTAGAGATTTTGTGAAGCTGGAGGTTGCTACTTTTGTCCTTCCATGAGTGGCACTTTTTTTAACATATGAATTCTGGGGCACTGATTGATGACAGCCATCACTAACCAGGGAATTCACTTCCTAAAGTGGAGGGAATAAAAATACATAATTGCAGTTTGGAATGGTCAGCGCACTAACAAAAGAGTTCCCTATTTCAGTGATTTCTACAACTACCAACAAAATGTCCCAAATAGCTGTTTCTCAGACACACCAGCTATAAAACTGAATTCATTTCATGGCTCTGAGATCCACAGGCAAAGTTCTTCCTGGTGCATGACAAAAAGGGCCATAAAAAAATTTAACTCATATTTCTGATTGTTAGAGATTTGGAAAAGATGAAAAGAAAAAAGAAAATATAATTTTACATGACTTGAACTATTTGAATTTCAGCTTGTGACTGGAAGAGAAGTTAGAGAGAAGTTGCAGGGCCTTTGATGCAAGGCTAGAAGCAGCTGTTTAAATCAGATTGAATAAGATAGTCATACTGATTTGCTCTGACCATAACATCATTGGACAGTAGATCAGTGGCTGAGCACAACTTTGGCACTCTATATAGCCTGTTGATAATTTGCTGTTATAAAAAATTTGTGTCAGAAAACAGTCTGGAAATGAAAGCAAAATTCCTTGTGGAAAAAAAGTCAATATCAATGATTCTTTCCACTGAGTAGAAGGAAGGACCCCACAGACTCTTGTCAGTCAGACTGGATTCCACTGAAATATTTGTGGTTTTCAGCTGGCTCATCCTTAGCCCCCAACAGGACAGATTCCTTGGGGCTGTATCCCAGCCATCAGTCCTTACATACCATTTGATGCATGCATCCTGGGGAGGCAGGGATGATGGGGATCCCCTGCCACAGCAGCCCAGCTGTCAGGTCCCACCTGGGCCACCTGTTACAGTGTGTCAGCTCATGCAATGCCAGTTTCTAGTGGCACTGACACCCACTGCCATTCTTCCCACTTTCCAGCTGCATGTCAGACACTTCCTGACTCACACTGGCCTGAGGACCGTTCTTTCTCTAGGTGTTTAGGCTGGCTAACTAGGAGCCCATTCTCCTGTCCTTAGGATAACCATGCAAAAATGATGGAGCCTTGCAATTTTGCAGACTCTGAAACTGCTCTTAGGAATGGGTAGGAAAAGCCAAAAGCAAATCTGGGTACCAAATTCAAGGAGAGTAACTCCACTGCCCGTGGAAACAGTTGGACAGAAATGAAGGGAAATGAAGCATGCCTCACACATGACTGCTCCATCAGCATGGTCCAGCTGAGAAGTTGCCAGCTACCCCCAACCCTTCTGTTGAGGACACTTTCAGCCAGCCTCATGTCCTCCTTTTGTACTCTTGAAAGAGGATGGGAATAGAGGGCATCCTGGTTTCTTTTACAACCCAACTCCACCTCTGGGTCTAACTCAGATTCAGAACTCTCCCTGATAGCCTAGTGCCACTCTCAACTGGCCATTGCTGACTGGAAGCAACTGTGCCCAGCTAAATCTTAGTAGGGTATTAACTTATCGTAAGGACTTGTCCACAGATATTATGCAAAGGCAAGAATAAACTTTTTCACATGTAAACTTAAAGTTCTTCATATACATCCACCTTATTAATTGTGTTTACTAGGACGCCACAACCAGACTGGTACGTGTGGTTCATTACCAACAGTCAGTTTACATAGGGTGGTAACCACCTCTGAGATGGCAATGAATTTAGGATCCTTACACCAACCTCTCTCCTGCAAGCTTAACTTTAAAGGCTCAATTTGAACACAATCAACTGGAGCTTTTAAGGTAACTGGGAATACTTTGAAAGCCATGTGCTTTCAGATCACTGGATTGAAACATTGCAATATTTCACTAGCACATTTTTAACCTTTTCATTTGAGACTTTTGTCACCATTCTGAATATAGGTTTTCAAAATATCAGAAACATGATAGCAGGAATGGCAGTTAAATTTTCTGGACTCTGAAAGCAGATACTCACAGGTTGGGTCTTCTAGGAAGCACCTTTCAAACCACACATGGGTGAGAGAGGTGCATCTAAGTCAAGGCATGGAAGCAAAACTGTAGCCATGCTGTTTCAAGCAGTTGAGAGAAGAAAAACTTTCAGTCATCCAGGCTGGGACATTATAGTGTTCGGTTTTCACAAGGTACAGTAAAACCTGCATTGTTTCCCAATGAAAAATTATACTGAGATGAAATAATGTACTTTAATTCATGAAATTTGGAAGAGCTGAAGGGTTACTTTTTAAATAGCATTCTCTGTTTTTACTGCAGACTGTAAGACACAGCAGTAAATGTAGTCCCTCTCCAGAGCCTGAAAGCTAAAGTGGCAGTGCTGACATATGAAATAGTGAATAATACAATTAAAGTAGTCTGCTCTTCTTCTAATATGAGCTTGGAGATGTCAGTGTTAGTACTCTTCAAAGTAATAACATTGTGCATTATTAAAGACAAGATTTCAACAGCTGTTTAATGTTAATACAAGACCCCTGAACGCGTTCTGAGAGGCTGCATGTCAGTCCAATATAGGCACTGCAATTTTAACTTGCAGTACAATTACTGCCTTCTCTTGCACTCTGAAAGTTTATTTCCTGTTTTGTCAGGCAATCATTAATCTTAAAAAGAAAAATAAAATTGAATGTTCAGAAAAAGCTACCCACAGTTCTCCATATCCCTATCTGAAGAAAAAGGAAGATATTTTAGAGGCAGCTAAACCTCTGCCCCTTCGTTGAGCCTTGGCATTCATGCCTCATCTTACTCATCTTCATTTTGCCTTCAGTAGAATTCTACTGTTCCTGTTTTCCAAGACCAAGCAATACTGGCAGCAGCTGTGATTTGTAAAGAGCCTCATGCAGGATCTGAGTTTAAATTCTAGCTGTTCACATACTGTGTGCTAGCATATGTTATAAGCAACTATAAATTGTGTACAGATGTGTTCCGGAATTCCAGTGAAGCCAAGCTAACAACATTGAATAACAACTCGTGTGCTTTGTAATTATACATAATGAATGTGTTTTCATATAACAGAGTCCATCTTGGTGGCAGGATTTATCCACTGGTTTTGGAAGCAAGAAATAAGAATAATGGTGTGAATTTTTAATACAAGATATACAAACCAAAGAGAGGAGACTGATTTCTGGGAAACGTTTCATGCAAGAGATTCTGATCAGATGAGCACACAATCCAGGACTTAAAAAAAAAAAAAAAAAAAAAAAAGTATTTGTTTATAACACGTTTTTAAAGTCTAAAGACAAAAAACATTTACATATAAGTAAAAAGAGAAAGTATGTGAAGATTGCCCTAGCTGGAAAAGCAAAGTGCCAATAAACAGGAAATAGAGGGAAGCACAATAAAGAAATGGGGGGTTGGGGAGGGTGCAGCCTGCAGGCAGAGAGAGGCCAATCTAACAACCAGGAAGAGCAGGGCTGAAGGGAGATGAGCATCCTTAAAGTACCTTGTACATATTCTCTGCCATACCCTTGTGAAAAACTGATGATTTTCATCAAGAGAAGATTAACAGCTTTCTCTCTGTAAATTAGAGTTTGGACTGGGAATGCTGGGAATACTGACCATCTCTGTTGTCTGTTGCAGGGAGAGGGCAGTCCCTTGTCACTGAAAATCATTGGGAAGAAATTAAACCCTCCAACACTACCTTTTAAGTGTTAGTGACTGAGGTTCTGACCTGGGCATGTAGCAAATCATTCCAGCTACATATGTCCTTTTCAAAATTTTTCACATATTTATACATCTTTAGCAAACAAAGAAATTAACATTCATTGGTTCCAGGTTACACAATTCTCTTCATTAAATAGTATTCTATCTTCTATTGGTTATTGATCTCTCGTCCTTAATGTTAATTTGGTCCACATTCTTTGGTCCTCTTCTCATTCTTCCTCAGAGAATCTCTAATTTTCTGGAGTAATATCGTTGTTAATCTCTGCATCTTCTGGTTATTCGCAACATGTAAATTTTTAAGATCCAAGATATCCAATTTTAAACCTCCTCAGACTTTGTTTATTGAAGCGTATGAGGTCTAGCCCAGCAAAACCCAAAGCCTCAGTTATTTAAAGATCAAATCAACAACAAAAAGTCTGTGAAGAGAAACCAAGCCACCCACTGGCAAAAGTGAACAAACCCATGACCATCTAAAATAATCAATTAAAAAGTTACTTGAAACTTGTAAAAAAAATTTAGGAAAGTTATATCACTTCCAACACCCCCATTGCTCACATACCAGCTGTGCCCTATCCATGGGTCCAACAGAGCAGCAGCACTTCATTTCTTGTCTTCTGATCAGTGGCAAACACCAAGCAGATACAGGCAGCCTGCCTGGAAGAAATAACTCTTTTCTTTTAGCTGTGTGACAAAGCAGTAGAGAAGAAAAAAAGGCCTGAACACAGTCTTAAAACGTGAGCATAGGCTAGCTAGCAGTTGGCAGAAGAGCAGACCTCTTGCGTCCCCTCCCACTCAGAGCCCTCAGGAAAGGCATCTCAGCACGTGTTTAAAGATAATCTAAATCAAAGTTGCTCTGATCCCACTATCCTGCCCATTTCCAGCTTTTTATCCCCTTCTCCTGTGTGACTTTGGCACAGGCACTTATTTGATTGCATAGTGAAGTGGTTCACAGAGCTGGAAAAACTCAAATCTTACCCTGAAATGAAATGACTAGCTTTCAGCCAGGTAAGTTTCCTGAATGGGATCCACGTGAAGTCAGAAAGATGCCAGGGCTAGTGCAAGGGTGGGGATGGAGGTGTGCAGTTCTGGTCCACAGGGAAAGTTCAGGTTACAGTTACCCAGTCCTAGATCACCTTCAACTGCTGTGGAAGCACACTTTGATGCCTCTCAGAGAATATCACAAGATTCTTTGCAACCCCATAGATACAATATTGTCCCTTCTGGCTAATAGAGAGAGAGACCTTTTCTTACATACTAAGACATTTCATGATTCCTCTTCCCCAGGTTGTTTTCCTGATAGAAAGAGGGCTTGTAGGTTTAATGAGAGTACTCCTCAAGTAGACGGTAGCGGCAAATCATTAGTGAACAGCATCAGCTTTGACAGAGCCACAGCTTTCAAGATTCATCCTGCATTTGAAGGTGATTTGCTATATCAAAGCTGAAAAAATATATTAATAAGGGAAAGGAAAAAAAACTCCATTAAAGTTTGATTATATCTTGCATTTTTGTTATTCAGCTTACCTTTTGGTATAGATCTTCTTTCTGCCTGTATTACACATTCCAGTGCATTTCTCCATACACATAGTATTTGCATCATTTGGCAGAGAACATGAAAACCTAAATGATGATCAGACTGTGCTGGAGAGGGTCTGTTAGCAGAAAACACAGGCAGTTAAATCATATCATATTAAATCAGCAACATTCTTAACCCTGAAGCACGGCATCTTATTATTTATGGACTATTTACTCTTGACTCTTTGGACTCCTTATATCTCGGGAGCCTGATTAGCTACATATTTGATGGTTATGTTTTCTCCTCTCTTAAACTCCTCGGATTAATCCATGCAGGTCATTTTGCTGACCCACTTTGTTCAGACTTGTGATACTGCTTGGTACCCTGAGAGTCTACCTGACAGTGTTGATATAGCTTAACGCTGGCTGGTCTCCAGCTGTCCTCTGCCACAAACAAGATGAATACTCCTATCCCTTATCTGGGAGGAACAGCCACAGCTGTACTTCCTAGCTCAATTTTAACTGTATATTTCTGAAAGAATTTGTGCTATATTCAAATTCAAAGTGAATCTTTTGAAAACATATCTATGGAAATCATGTAAAAGCAAAGAAGAACTAATACTAGGAAGGGCCATGGTTCAAAAATCCCAGGTAACACTAGCTTGTCTGCCTACAGACTGTACCAGTCAATCAGCAATATAGACTTCTGCTATTTTATTGTTCTATTGCCTTTTTTTGCACTGAATGTTATACTCTTTCCTTAAGACTTGGATGTAATTAGGGCAGACTGTATTAGACTACATTGTATAAAAATGTTTCCTGATTTTCTGGAAGAACTGGTCTGAAGTACATGACATTAATGAAGTACATGCCATATAATGATGGTAAGATGGCAAAGATGTTACCACTTAAGCAGTTTTTAAGCCAGGATAAACTGCAGTAGAGGAAGAGGACTTGGTGGTAAGTTATGAACGAAGGAATTTTTGCAAGGGATGGCATTTCATCTGAGTGTCTTGAACTTCATCTTAATAGCATGTCATAGTGTTGGGCAACTGATTTCAGTGGTAATGTGCAGGACTTCACAAAGCTGTCACCAGCTTTCAGACCAGAGTCATTATGGCAGACCTGGTATCAAGTACACAGCATACAGGGCAACTTGGTGAGAAAGTAAAATATGGTAAGTAGGAAAATATGAAGGTAGTGTGTCATACGTACAGAATAACCCTGGCCTCAACAACAAGAACCAACAGCTGTTGTTACTGGCTCTGGCCATTTTAATAATTTTAGAAGAAAAACAGCACAAGAGGAGTCTCTCCATCCCAAGGGATACGTGTTGTTACACCAAAGAGCAGCTAACTACATTGTTAGCGTTTAAGACTTAACATGCTCCAGTGCATTCCCAACCCAGAATTCCCAACTTAGCAGATAAGGAATTAGTTTGGTGATCAAATTATTTCCATCACATGCTCCCCTCTTTCAGCTATGCCGATTGTCCTTTTGTTGTTTTATTGACCCCATTTTCCAGGCCATTGCATTTCCAAACAGCAGTCTTCAGAAGCATTATCCCATTAAGGAAACAATCAGTTTGCAGATTTCAATGTATCTGGGGCCTTGCTGGGGGCCTTATTGGAATCTGGTTGCATTTCTTCATCTGTCAGTTTGTTTCAGGAGGTTTTGCATGCTTTTGTTGCCATTTTAATTGATTGCTTTGGTTTACTGGGAGAAGCACCGCTGTAGTTGCCAGATCCAATGCCCAAGAACTAGACCACATTGTGCTGGTATGCAATAATGCAGCTCCAGAGGCAGCCCCCCGGATTTCAGAGGCAGGGAGGGAACTCCTTGGAAATTTTTGCTAGGGCGTATTATTGTCATGACTAAAGACAAGCGAGTTCAAACTCGAAAAGGTGTCATAAGCACCAAAGTAGAACTTTCAGAGATCAGTCATGTCTCTGTAAGGACTTAGGCATGGTCTCCCTGCTGCAGCAGGGAGACAGTGTTGCCTTGTGCAGAAAATCAGGCAGGAGTGTGACTTTGCTTTTTTCCTTCATGACACCATTGGCCAATATCTGTCCTTGTAACCAGAAGCCATAAAAGATTTAATTGGGATTCATCCCTACACGATGCACGTGCGTTTTTTGCCTCCTTCCGTTTCAATATTGAACCAAGTTGCAGAGACAAAATCTGGCCCCATGGTATTACTCAAGGTGAACAGCTGAAGCATTCAGATAGTCATTCTCTGAATGAGCTTGCAGAGGCTAAGTAGCTAGATTAGAAGAGTACAGGTAGGAGAGTGATAAATCCCATGATCAGAGGCATTTACAACAAGCTATGAGACTCTGCTTTGTGCTGTTTGTTGCTTTAGGCTGGGATTTTTAAATCCCAGTCTTTGTTGTTTTCCCAGCTTTGTTTGCTCAAGGCAAAGTGATTGTCAAATACCTCACACAGAGGCCTCTAATTCTGAGTGGGACAGCCCATAATATACTACTTTAATGCAATACAATGCTAGTATGCAGAAATATGTGATTCTGGTCTTACTGCTGCTGGTATTTTACCATATGTTTGATGTTTTCAGAATGCTATTTTCCTATAGTTTCAGCCCATATGGCAAGGCATAGCATGATGTACAGTAAAGGCAAGATTTGCTCCCCTGCTGATGCGTCCTGTCAGACCTGACCAGCCCCCAAACAGCCACAGAAACCAAGCACTGGATTTTCCTGGTTCTGAAAGCAGCATCATGGCTAGTTAAGCAAATTTCTTTTGACTGACCTGACTGAGGGGAAGCAAGTAATTTCTGAAGCCTGGCTTATAATGTAACTACCCCTGTCTGGCATAAGCTTTTGGACTGCGGCTATTTTTACAATTTTTATGTTCTAGCTACAGACTTGATTGCTACAGTCGGCTTTTGTATGCTCAGAAGTAAAGGGTTACTGCTGAGGAGTCGAATGCTGAGTGCGGCTTTGGCTCTGCAATTGTAGGATAGATGCGCCCTCCCGTGTACCAGCTCCGAAGTGTTTGCAGAGCCACAGCATTTGGACATCAAGGCACCTCTCCAGAGACTTGGAGATTCTTTTTTTTAAAAAATGAAATTTCGTCTCTCCAAAACTCTCTTTCAGTCTTCCAGAATTTATTAGTAAAATTTTTCATTTGAAAAAAATAGAGAAGCTTAGACTTCCAAAACAGCTGTAAAAATAGTGGGGCTGGGTCCCCCCTCACCTGGTTTTCTCTGCTCATGCAAAGAACCCAAGTCAGAAGAAACAAATGAGTACATTCCCCAAGAGTTTTTGCTACTCCCAAGAATGCTCTGATAAGATTTTGTACATCCACCTTTAATAAAATCAGTACAATGCCTATCAAATGGAGTGGGGTAAAGAAAGAAATGTTTCAAGGTAACAGACACTTTGCATGAGCTTCTTCTAAGGAGTATAGCACCAGATGTACATTTTAATTTCAGGGAACTACCAGAGTTTAGCTAGAGCCACTGAGAAACGTTTTATTTTTTACTTTGATTTTGACACCATTATCGCTGCATCAATTCACCACAAAACACTGAATCAAAATAGTGGCCATCATATCTGTGTCCAACAATGGACATTACTGTGTTTTTTAAGTGTCTGTGTTTCTTCCTAAAATATGAGAGCTTATTAGTAAATTGTAAGGTGTCCATATTACAGAGCTGTAATACAGGAGTCTCTAACTGCCCAAGACAGCATCTTTGTTGACAAGGAAAAGATCATGAGGATAATTCAGGGCAGAAGAGTTATGTCAGCTTTTTCTTTATATTTTCCCTCAGCAGTGGCATGGAGTGGGAATGGGAGGCATTGCTATCGCCCATTTTCGTGTAGCTGACTAGTCCATCTCAGTTCTTGGCACGTCTCTTCCCCCATAACTGGGAGCAGGACACAGGCTGGAGGCTGTCTCTGTATCTTTGTCTGTCCATGGTCCCTGGAAGCAACTTAAAAGAGATCCTCAGAGTAACATAGGCAGTAAGCTAGCTGTTTAAAGTTGGGTACTGTGAATAATACCTTTTTGGGTGACAACATAGCTGCTTCAAAAATATGCTTTGCCTTCCCTTCTCCTTGCTACTGCTATCCAAGGCAATCAAATGGTTGGTGTCTTTATTCAGTATCGGACTGCTTTCCTTTCAGTGGATTATCCAGTCAGATTATTTTTTGTCTATTCTTCTTTTCCTTTTCTTTCTTCTACAAAAAAGAGTGGTATTTCTATCTTTGGGTAGTTTTCAGGCTATTTCTCTTCATCTTCTGTTGTAGGTAGGGAAATTCCAAATGTATTTTGTTTCCATTGATCTATTTTGCCTAGTCAGCATAAATTTCAATCTTTTTCCTCTGCTGCATTTGTTCTATCCAGTTGTCTTAAGTGGCAGTTTCTTTAATAGTCCTTGTTCACGTATGAGATTTTCATAGCTTTGAGCTACTTCATTTCTCTAGAGAGAAAATTAATTTGCACTTTAAACATAAGCACAAACTTAGTCTACATTCAGGCACTGACAGCTTTTATGCTGTGGGCTGCCTCAGATCTATCAGGTTTGTTGTTGGGTTTTTTACCCCAATTTGTTTGTTTCCTTTAATAAAAAAGAATCTTGTTACTGGAACCTGGTTTCAGAACGTGAAATTACACTTCTTTTCACTCAGGCCAACCAAGGAAGAAACCTACCAATTACTTCTGAAGTTAAAATCACTTCCTTTTCAATAAACCAGAAGCTGATGCTGTATCACTTTCTCATTCTGTAGCTCCTGTAAGTATGCCTTAAAAGCCAGGGGAAAAAAAAAAGCTTACAAAGATGACTATATAAAAGTGGAGATTGACACTGGTATTATTGCTAAATTCTCAAATATATTTACTGTACACAATATAAAGTTATCGCACAATATGACAGACTAGAAAGGGACCAAAATTGGATTTGACAAAACTCCAAGAGTACACATAAATGTCTTTCCAGAGTTGTTCTTTTGAATTGAATTTAAAACATAGATGGTAGTATTTACTATCCCCAAGACATTGTCCAAGACTACATGCTGGGATGCAGGATCCCAAAACTATGCACTTGAAACCAAAATTCTATTTGTTGTAGCTGTATTAATCTATAGATATAATTTGCAGATACCTTGGATAAGTTCCACAGTATGTTACCAATCATGGCGCCTATTCCCTCTAACCTCCATGCATTTCCCGTACGTCCTAAATTAGATGAAATTTGGGTTTGTCCTGCCTGTTAGAAAGGAGTCTAACAAAACCTATAAGAAGAGCCCAGAGCAGTATAAGGAAGAAAAGAAATAATTCAGAATGAAAAGATGCATCCTCATGATGTTCCTGCTCAATGAAACTTGATGTATTTTCCCCTAGATCTACTTGATAATTTGAAATTAAGAGAGTAACACGGTTGTCTTACAGAAACTTTCTATATTGATACTTCACAAGAATGTGGTATAAATTACTATCACTGTATGCAAGTAGCAAGACAAAAGATTGATGTTATTAATTTAGTTAAGGAACAAAAAATGCAAGGCTTAAAAAAGATTTGAGAACTAGTCTAACCTCTGATACACAAACACTATGAGGCATCTCCTATATGCAAGTACTTTTCAGATAGCTGTTGGATTCACACTAAGCTTCAGGAATAGCCTCCAATTTTTCCATTGCTAGTAGTGTTGCTTGATATTGGTGTACTGGAATGAACAGTTTAGTTTCACAACAATGAAGTTATTTTGTTTATTCCATGGATTGATAATAAGTTACTGATAGATTAGTCATTTTGGAGGTTTGTTTGTTTTTGTTCTACTAAAGAACACAATCAGGCCATTTTTTGGCTGACATACTGTTTCTGTGTTCCAGAGAAACGTGCAGGTGTATGAAGTGAATGTAGTTGCACAATAATTTGTGAATTGGGAATGTGGTCAGTGAAGCAGAGCCTCCTCTGGACATTTCTCAGGTCTCCACTCCCTGTCAGATATCACCATCCCAGCCAACACAACCTGTAGTGCTTGCACAGTCTATTCTGTGAGGTAGGATGTGTTTATTCCTCACCGTCGGGAAAACAGATTATATAGTTTGGATGCTACTTAAATAGGAAGAGAAAACCCGACCATTACTATTACTTTTGGTTAGATGGAATGGGAATTTGTGTCCTATACGTTTTACTTAGCAGCCTATAATGTTTATTGACATAACAAGTGGTAGGAAGAAGATCCCAGTGCAAAGATTCCTTTTTAAAATGAAGTAATTTGTCAGCATTTCCCTTCCCACTCATTTCAATTTGCATGCAAGGATACTAAGTTTTATCTCTGGCTGTGCTACAGGGCTATAGTTTATTCACAGCAGGAAAGAGAGCAAATATAAACAGCAAGCTAATGGGCTGAACCACTATCTAGCTGGAGCCGAACCTTAGGTTGATGTCACAGTACAGTAGCTGCAACAAACAAGTCAATGTGTCCTGCAGATTATAGCTCATTTGGGCCATATGAATGAATATAAGATTTTAAAGTGTGCATTTTAAAAATGCATCAGAGAGAGTTTGCGATTATAATTTGTGTACAGAAATGCTGTTTCAAGTTGCAATTGCTATCAGCCACTTCAAAACATGAAATATTGACATCGAGTTATAGGCTTGTCCTCTGGGCCCCTTTAGTGCCAGTGGAGAGACAGAGAAGGTTTTTCAGTGTCACTCACTTAGAATCATAGAACAGTTTGGGATGAAAGGGACCTCAAAGATCACAGAATGTGTTGAGTTGGAAGGGACCCACAAGGATCATTGAGTTCAACCCTTAGCCCTGCACAGGACCATCCCCAAGAGTCACGCTGTGTGCCTGAGAGGATTGTGTAGCTCCAAGCCCCCTGTCATGAGCAGTGACACCTTTCACTAGACCAGGTTACTCAGTGCTCCATTCAGTGCTTCCAGGAGAGGGCCTCCATAGCTTCTCTGGGCAAACTGTTCCAGCACCTGACCAACCTCACGGTAAAGAAGTTCTTAATATATCTAACCTCATCTCCTCTTGTTCAGTTTGAACACATTATTCCTTGTTCCTGATGAAGTGTCTCTCTCCAGCTTCCTCCCTTCAGAAACTGGAAGGTTGCAACCTTCTCTTCTCCAGGACGAACAGTCTAAACTCTCTGAGTGTCTTCATAGTGGAGGTACTCCAGTCCCCTTTGAAACTTCATGGCCCTCCTCTGGACTGGCTCCAAAAGTTCCATGTCCTTCTTAAGCTGGGGGCACCAGAACTTGGTTCTGGCACTTGGCACAGATCAGGGCTCTACTCGGAGGCAGGGGCGATGGCACCTGGAAGGACCTGTTTCTCTCCACTGACTACGAAAGGAGTGTGAGCAAAGCTCAGATGTAGATGCCTCCATTTCTGAGATACCGTAAGACTGCGGAGATAATTCCTTGCACAAATATAACAAAGTGACTATTTAACCAACACTAAGTCTTATGTTGTCCCTGTCAAGACCAACATTTTGTGCTTACTACTTTTCATGGGAACGCTTGTTGGATTTAAGTATCCCTTGCTGGCTACAAGTGCTTTTAATGTAAACTGATACTAAAATTGAATATTATTATATATGAATATCATACATAAAATATATTCTTTTCAGAGCATTTCCATAATGAATATGAGTTTCCCAAACCAAACAGGTGTCCTTGGATGAAGAAAGATGGGATTTTTTTTTTTATTATGCTTTTGTTACAGAAACAATATTAGCAAGCATAATTTGAATTATTTGTTATAACTACTACAACCCAGAGCATGACTGTGCACATACAGCAAGGTAAGGCTGGCCCTTGCCATCAAAACGCTTACATAAAGTTTCATGAGTAGCTACTGTACTGAGAACACAGTGGCTGCTTCATCTGAATGTGAAGAATTCTGCTGCCCTGTATTTGATGACAGTGATGGAGAGATAAGTACTCCTTTTTCAAACATATGAAATTTTCCACTGATGCAATAATGGTAAAATATCTGGAAAAAAAACCCTATCAATGAAAACTTTTCTTTACTGATTCACCGAGTTCATTCATTTCTGCATGTAAAAGCTGAATTATTTGTTTTCATGAGGTAATTTATTCTATGGGATTGCAGGAAATACTTGATGTCTTAGAAAAAAGTTTTACTTCATCAGATAGGTATAGGACTAAATTTCTTTCTTCAGATATATAGCTTATTGTTAACTACAGTCTAAAAGTGCTTCTACAAGCACAGCTTTGAGCTGGAGTTACAGACTTATTTTTAGACCAAAAGCCACAAAAAATTACCAAGTCTGTTGAGTTGCCTTAGCTGTTTGAATGACATCTTGTGAGTGAGATAGCCATCTAACTATTGATAAGCCTGGGTATCTCGTTACCTCCTGTGAGCTGTCAGGACAGCTACGTATTTTGTATTTCTGCTGCTGCTGAAAGAGTGAACAGAATTGATCAAATGGGCTGGTAGCAGGAACTGTTCACTGGAAATCTCAGATCTTTCTGGAGAAAGATGGAAATATATGAAAATACATAAGCTGAATTTCAAAAAGCTCTGTGTAAAAGACTGCACCCTGAGTTTGAGGGTGAAGTTGTCCAAATACCCCAAGAGGTGCATTTTCTCCTTTCTGGAAATCAGAAATTAATAGGAATAAAACTCCTCTACTCTCCCTGTTTGGTTTTGACTTTTTTTTTTTTTTTCCTTCTATGACTCTAAAATTCAGAATGTTCTTCTTTCCATGAGGAGGATCTCTGAATAGGCACAGGTAAGTGATGATTGGTAAGTGACTGGTTTGGATCCCGAAATCCAGATCTCGAAATCTCAGTTGAGAAGGATACATTAACATGAAAATCAGAAAAATATGTATACTAAATCTTGATTAATCTAATCTGATAACAAAGGGAGACCAACAGACATTGCAGTAGACTTCTGCTAGAAATTTTGGCCATTTCTGACTTGCATTTCTAGATGATTCTGTATTAGGAACAAAATGAATACTTGTGCTGTAGTTCAAACTTTTAGGATTCTGCCTCGAGCATGGTTTCCAAGCATCTCTGTACATACTAGTTCAATATCAGACTTTAAATTTCTCTGATGTGGAAGCTTGATCACAAGCACCAACATAGAAGACAAGTTCAAATAACTATGCTTTATTCACTGTGCATTAATTTCCCTTTGGAAGCTTGTAGGAAATTCTTGTGGCCAAAAAAGCCCAAGTTTCAGAGCACCTGTCTGTGAGAGGCTTTCTGTAGCGTCACATCTCTCCTGCCTCTCGTTTCTGGCACATGTATCCACTCTAATGTGGGCTACATACAGAAGACTTTGAAGTGTTAAAAGGCTCTCTGATATGGTGCCATTGCAATTTAATTATTTTTTCCAGTGCTGCCTCAGCTACAGTAAGCTTAAGGAATTAGATGGGAAGCAAGATTCTTGCTTCAACTTATAAAAATGCAAATGATCTGGAATTAAATTGCTCGGGAACTTCATTCTCCATCATACAGTGATAAGAAGCACTGGAGGTGCAGTTCTTTCTCACGGCACAGCAGCTTGCCTGAGTGATCACTGGATTGGGACCTTCTCCACCTCACCTCCTCTTCCCATCTCCAAAGAATTAATGTGCTACAGAGCACTTATCTTCCTCCCCACTCTGTTTTCAAGGAGGAAGTGACCTGAAGCGCAGATCACATTTCTGGAAAGTCCTTTCTGTTGTACTTCATATTTATATCGATGGAAAGTCCTCCATCTGCCCAGGATATCAGTTATCCAGGACTGCTTTTGTACAAGAAAATCAACAAATAGCTTTCAGCTTTGTTTGCCAGCACAAACCTTGGCAGACCTTGTGCCTTTACTCCACCTGCTTGATCTCTTCTGCTTTTGAAAAAAACAATCTGAAAGATCTCCCATTGCTGATTCCATTCAGGGTCTTCAGAAGATTATCGCAGATGAAGAAACACAAATTTCATTCAAGGTGAGAAAACAGCACGATTACAATTCATCTTCACTCATGCACATAACACAAAGATTGCCTGTTGCATCCCTGTCTCTCTGAATGCTGTGAGGACTTTTAAAGAGAGAAGTTATTATTTTTGCCTTCCTCATGTATTTTCTCACCAGACACTCTGGAAGTCTCCCACTAGCTTCCTTGACATAAGGGATTTGAGCTTCCTGTACAGGACATCTCTCCCTGACTGTTAATCTACTTAAATAATCTAAGTTTCTAGATCTTATTAACCCTATCACTACCTGTTCCTATTTCCCCGCTATGAGCTGAAGTTTCCTCTTCTCCTGCACCTCAGAGCTCTAAACAACTCTGTACCTCCTCTGTTTACTTTGCCCTGATTCGCTCCACCTTCTCCTCAGTTTAATTTTGCCATGGTATCATACTTATCTTCATCTGCTTTTTGCAGAAAATGTTCAGCACCCTGTATGGATATGGTATATGCAGAGTCACACCCTTGGAAGTTGCTTGTATTACTGACTTGCAAAACCTGCAAGATACATGGGAACAGAGCTGCAGAACTGAGAACTGAGGTTCTGTTGGTGCATTTGCTCTTGTAACGAAGGCTTTTAAGACTGTAAAACAGAAACACACCAAACCCATGTTTTGATGTGGTATGCAACGTGCTTGATGAAAACAATAAACAAAAGCTTTCCACTCTATATAGCATTTCATAAATATGCATTTATTTCCTCATCTTTCATCAGTTTTACAGTTTTAACCAGTGCCTCAGTGGTAATATTTGTCAGAAGCATACAATGGAACTTCAGATACTTCTGTAGTTCTGAAGTCAAAAACAAATTAACAGGCCATTCCATAAGGAACTGCCCCAAAAATAATGCAACTTATTTCTTATTACATATTACAGAGTTACATAAGATTTCAAATTAAATTTCTATCCTACTCCATGTATTTACACAGTTAACTAATTTATTATTTACATTTTTCAAATTCTGTAGTCATAGATCTTTTTTATATTGTACATTCTAGTTTAAATTTTTATTACAGAAATTATTTAACACGCATTTTAGACACTGCAATTTCAGTATTTCACATGAGTTCTAGGAAATTACTGCCTGGTTTCACTAATGATGTGTCAAGATGTCTCCTTCATAAGAAAATACACATTACAAAGGAATTTTATAATATTCAGAATCTTGAATTTTGAAAAAAGGAAGTACCTTGGATGTAATAATAATAATGTTGTTTCCTTTTCTATGCAGTACTTTGTTTGGAATGATTTTTTTCCTGAGATGTAAAATTGTGAAGTGTAAGTTGTGTTTTTTTAATAAAAATTTGAAATTTTACATAAATGTTGGCCTTCTTTTGAAAACTTTCTACTGAAAACTACTCCTATCTGTATAGATATATAAATGTTATTTATATACCTATATCATATTTTCCAGAAAAGTCTATATCTACATAAATAAACATTGCTATTATATTAGGAAACTTCCCATTATCCTTAAAAAGCAATGTGCTCAAGTACAATATTCAACTTCTGACACAGACACAACAGTAAATGTGACCTCTTATGGTAATACTTTCTTCCAAGGGAAGTAAGAGGTACCTGTTGAATTTGGAAGACATGGCAGACAACTTATGTGGACCCAATGAAGGAAATTTTATATATCCAGTCCCAAAAAAGTTATGCAGGAGCATCTGACACAGCAGACAACTTTGGGTCAACTTTCCATGTTACAAGTAACTACCTAAATAATGTCTTAATAGAAAAAAGTTAATTACAGAAAACCCTTACAACATTTAGTGCTGTGTGTCTTCTCTCATTACAATAATATGCATTTATACTAACAAATCATTGTAGAGACTAAGTTTAAAGCAAATGGTCATAAATTTCATGTTTCTTTTATTCTGTTACTGGTAGATACTGTTAGGCACAATATGACATTCTTTGTAAACATAAATTTCGATACATTAGACCATGAACTGAAGTTACAGAAAACAGTATACAGACACTTAAGAAGCAGAGATCCACTCCACCCTCCAGGTACAAATGCAGACATCCAGCTGACCTTGTAACCACTGCAACTGAAACCACCAGCTGACACCAGTAGAAAAGAAATGCATCCTAGTGACCAAGCATGCCTGCTTCTCAAATAATTCATTTTTTTTCTCTTTTACCAAAAACTTCATATATTTTTAAAATATAGGTCTCATAATCACATGTTGGTAAAAATGTATTTTACTCTATTTACTTTGAAACACCTAATTATTATAAAATCAGTGACAAGAACTAAGGCCCCTAAAGCAAGTAATGTAACTAACACATTTAGAAAGCTTTCTTCAAAATAGGTATCTACATATTTTTAAGAAGCTGAAAATAATCTTGCAATAACAAGTCATAAGACAAAATCTCTTGAAGGTTTTTTATTTCCCAAACTTAAAAGTGCACTACATTTTTGTGCAATGCTGTGCAACTCAAGAACCAAACTGAGGAATAATAAGTCTGAACTTCTAGTATACTGCTTATTGCACCTCTCACCGTTAATAACCTGCAAGTGTATGGTAGGCACAAATTAATGAGTTATTTACATCCAACAGAGCAAAATCAGAATTCTTATCAGAAAATATTTCTTGAAAAAAAATAGTGCACTTAAATGATGTAGGAAATTATTCAGTATCCCATGGTTATATGAAGAAACATTAATTTTAGTCTATAAACTCATAGAGGATTTTTGTTCTGCTAATGATCTGAGTATATAGTTACTGTTATTGTTATTGGGAACTAGCTTCTCACTGCCTCTGAATAATAAAGGAGAAAAGGTATTAAATTATTTAACAAATAAGCTTTGGAAAGATATATTAATTTTCCTTTTCTAACGTGCTAGAAATGGAGAATAAGGCAACAACTGAGATAAAAATATATCTTGCTTTGTAAACGAAGCTTCTTAATACATTTGTTAAAAGTGAACTTTCATGCTGAAAAATTGAAAGGCATTGAAAGAAAAAACGTTAATTACTTTGACAAGACCATGCCTTCTATTTAATTCAATATTTTAAAACACTCCAAAACATATTGAGAGGGATTTATTTTATTGTCATAGATGAGTCTTCAGCTTTAAGTAACTCCTTTGTATGGCTAAAAAGCATCTACAGCATCCTTCAAGACTGAGTAATGTTTAGAAATATTTCACCAATTTCCATTGCATGCTTCTATATTCTTATATTATTGAAGTATTCTAACCTAATTCCATGGAAAAAGAACAGATGATGTGCTAATATCACTGTCTTCTGAGTTATAGCAGACCTCAAAACACAGGCCTTCTGTCTCTTTATGGACTTTATGACCACGAGCTACTTTTCTACTCAAACTAAATAATTTTTACTGACCAAAACTGGCTGATAAAATCATGGCAGATGACACTGAAGTAATGACAAAATCATCTTAGGTACACAGGAAAATTGCTCAACATAAATTAGATAGTCAGACTGCAATTCTCCTACTTAGAGAAGGGGATAAAAGAAGAAAATTATGTGATAAGACTTCTGAACTTATTTTTCATCCTGAGCAAAAAAAATCACTTTTAAGTTCATTCAGTGCTTGATATCCTGCTTTGTCCATTTCTTTGGTATTCTGTTCTCATTCTGCAAATTCTAACAGAATTTTAATGGTCATCTTACTTCAAACGAAAGAGCAATGAGCTGAAAGCACAACCAGAACAACAGATGCCTTAATAGTGCAGAACATGATGGATCTAATGATGTCTCTCTCTGTATAGTCATTTCTTGTAATGATTGGGGGCATCTGCAAATGCAAACTTCAGTCTGTAGGCCTCTGCTAGGAGTACACTGATGTCTTCATTTCCCCATCGTCCCGTGGGCAAATTTTGCAAAAATATCAGTAACTCCTAGATGAAGAGAGAAAAAACCAAAAATAAATAAATATTTTTTTTCAAACAGCAAGTAGTGTAATACAAATGCATTACTTATACAATGATTATTTATAAGCAATAACTCATGTAGTACCTCTGTATCCCAAACAAACCTGAAATCCCATTAGTGCAATTTTCCAGTAACTTTTACAGAGACACTTGCTATTTAACCCTTCAGTTCAGAAACCTGCTACTAACTGTAGCTGAACTATGGTTATTTGCTAGATAATTTTTTTTTTGAGAAAAAAAAATCCATCTGTGTTGTTGCCTATCCAAATTATTGTTGTTACGCTCCAGGGCATGGAGTTATACAACTGGATACATTTTCAAAATTATAGATGTTTGTTAAGTCTGGGACTTCCTCACAGTGATGCAAAGATAAGCTACTTCTCTATTTATACATGAAAAATTATGAAATAAGTTATTGTTTCAGTCATTTGCAGTCAACTCCCACTTCAGTTCTTAGCCCTGGTTTCCCACTCTTTGCTGGTTTCTTGCCCCAGAATATTTTCCTATGGGTCAGTTTTTCCCCTCTCTTGTATTAGGTTTAGGCAAAATTCACTTCCAAGCAGCCTAAGCCCAGAAATAGAGGTAACAAGGAGCTCACTGGAACAGTGACTGTATGTTCAGTTCTGATGAACATACCCCAGAATCCACCATGATCCAAGGCTTCAAATACTCATGATATGCTGAAACCTGCCAGCTCTGGAATATCTGAAACCTGCCAGCCTCTTTGGAATATCAACCACCACAAATTCTCTCCTGAGTTCATGCAAGTGACAATTTTTATAAGGCTCATAATTTGACTAAACTCAGGAAGTTAGTTTGTTCTTTTTAAAAAAATGGTGACCCAAAAGGACGCAAACCCTCAAATGTGATGCAAAAGCCATCCTAGGTCAAAATTGAAGTTCATGCTTTAAATTTCCCAAAGAACAGATCACCTGGAGGACCCCCGTCTCATGGCCTTAATTGTTTTGATAATCTGTGGCAAAGCAGCAAAAGGGAAGTTTTGGATGAGTCAAAACAAAATGAATGTGGATTTTTATGATGGGAGGTGTATGGCAATCTTAGGAGTAAGTGCAGTTGCTAAGCATGCTTCTATCTTCTGTGTGCTCTATTTTGGCAGAAAACACAGACAGTTTGTGCAAATTTGTATACATGCATATATATTTGTGAGGATGTGCATTTGTATATTTATGCATGAATATGTTTGGTAAGGTTTATTCTAAAGATCAGTAATAAGTGAGCAGAAATGCAACTAAAACCACAGCCATTATCTTGCTATAAATCAGAATCCTGCATGTATAAGTACCCAGGGAAATTATTCGTCATAAGAGTCTTATTTTCCTTGTTCCCTCTTCTCCCTCCTCTGCACCTGCTTTCACAGAAGACAACTGCAGGAGCCCTTAGCAAGGATTCAGTGATTTTAGGAAATAGCTAGGAGTAGATATTAATATCAAGTGATTTTTTTCTGTTTGTGAGAAAATTATTTTGAATTCACCTATTTCACGGTCTTGCTATACTGGTTCTTATAATAGGAAAAGAGAAAGGATAGAAGTTGAGCAGTACCTTATATTTAATTACGAATAATAAGTAGTAATATAACAGTTAGCATGAGAATGTCTCTATTACACTTGAGAGAACACATTTTTAATAAAGTATTGTAAAACTGTCAAAATCCCACTCTTTTTTTCTTTTATTTCTATGTACTTATTTGACAATGATGCTGATAACTGTAATTAATAAATTAGCAGTGCAAAGCAGGAAAGTTGTGTGGAGGGATGATAAATGCCTACCTCCATGAAAGTTCTTTTCTTCTTCTTTTACAAAAGTAACTTTCAAGCAGCTCTACAACACAGCAATTAATTCAGCGAGCTTTGTGAAATTGCCTCTTATACTGTTTGCAGTCCCAAGATTTCTCTGGGTCAGGCTTCTGGTGCAAACTGGTACAAATGATTCATATTACTGGAGCAGTGCTTTGGTTTTCCTCTGCGCTACCAGTCAAATACATTTGGCCCAAACCAACCCTCCAGCCCCTGGAGAACCCTGAGCCTCCCACCAGACCTCAGCCCTTGTAGTTGGTAGGACATCATCTCACCGGTGACACAGCCCCCACCTGCCTGCACAGAAGGTACTACTAAGCTACTCAACAGCTAGGGAAGGAAAGCTGAACTGCTTGAGAATGAGACTAGAATGCAAGAATCTATGTTGCTTACACATTTGGTCCACTACAATGATTGTTTCTCTGGCAACTGGACATGTTTTTCAAACCAGTAAATGTTGCTACACATTTGTGCAACACAAATAATTCTTGTAGATGAACGAATCCTGTTCATAAATTCAGTTTTGACAATAAGGCAATCACACTGGATATGCATATAAAAAAATTATTACAAAAATACAGTTTATTTTCTTAAAACCATCTACATAACATTTGGTTTTTCAATCATCTAACTGTTCAATGATTAAAAACCAAATAAAATAACAGTCACTCATATTAATTTTTTTACATTTACTTCTCCAAAGCAGTGAAGGTACATTATCTTACTGACCAAACCATGTTTTCTAGAATAAGCTCACAATTATAAAGGTTTATTTGGAAAGGACCCATGGAAAAAACATAAAACATGCGATTTTTCTCCTAGGAGACACAGTACAACAGCAGGAGAAATCATGTGCTTCAGGCTTACAGCTGGAAAACCAGAAACATTTAACCTTATGCTCTTCACTAAACATGCAAAGACTATAGCTTCAATACCCAAACTATATGAAATTTAACATGCAGCTCAAATTTGAAATAGGACTAGTTTAATACTTCTACAATTAATTTCAAATTTAATAATAATTTTCATCAGAATTGAATATATAAATAAATGACAGAGTAATCCATTGACTGTCCAAGTGCATTTCTGTTTGACTGGGCATTTTTCCACTGTGACCAAGGCAAAAGACCAAACTAAAAGACTGATACTGACTAGGAAATATGTGTTATAAATCCACATGAAGTAACTGGCCAAAAACATACTACTTGTGTGATTGTCTAAAGATAAGGCTTATTTTCCTGTGATCTGTTACAGAGCTTTAAAACTTGCTCAGATAGAAATAAAACTTATATCTTGTTAAAAATAAAGTAAAACTTGGCAAAAACCACACTGAAGAAAATTTAAAAATTTTTTTAAATAAGAAAATTTCATTTTCTTATTTTGACATTTATTGCTGTTTGAGTATGGCACATTTTTTGGAAACAAGAAAACTACCACAAACAAACAAACACAAACCGCCAAACAAACATCCTTTGGATTTGAAGAAATGTACAGACATAAACTACTTAATAGTTACAGGACCACATGACAACTTTGTCTAAAACTGCTCAATTCAGCATTTTACAGTTAAAAAGAGTAAAGACTACTAAAAGTGACTGAAGCCTTCTGATTTATTTTTAATTATTATTCTTAATTTTTCACCAACAGATAAAGCAGGAACTACTGCAAACTGCTTAAATTAAATTTCTTATCCACATCAGAATTAAAATATGAGGCACTCTGAAATATGATGAATCATAATATGAATTAGTATTTATCATTAAAAACTCATTGGTGATAAACTGCCTGGTCTATTTTAGAACAAGAAAAGCAATATTTGTAAAATATTCCTGAAAAAATTCTATTTTCTCCTTAATTTAAATGATATTGTGATGCCACCTGGCTGAGGAATCAGCACAGCCAGTAGATCATCATCAAAGCTGGGGTTTCCAAAATCCCAGTCCAATATTTGTTTATATTTTGGCTCTATCAACAAAAAATATGCTCAAAATTATATCCTTTGTATTTGGCGGATGGCGTGCCCTGGTTTCTTGGACTCCTACTAAGCGGAATAGCCATATTAATCTCTTGAACTAGGGCACAGCTGCACGGTCCAGCCTGCCAGCACAACTTCAGCTCAGTCTATATGTGGTGCTTGCCCTCTCATGCCACACCCTAGAAAGGCATCTCCAATCTTCCTTCCTCCTCGACAGTCAAGAAGTGGCAGATTTTCCCCTCACCGAGGAAGTCACAGGTATCTGAGGTACTGACAAGCAGCAGGCAATTCCTCATCTATGGAATAACTTTGTTAAATTAAAACAACCAACCAACAAACCAACCAACACAACCACCGCACTCCTACTTTTCTTTCCTGTTTACTTTTACCTCTGTTAAAACTTAAAGAAAAATGAGAGTGTTTTCAAAGTGGTAAAAGCTCGAACATTGTAGAGAATGGGAGAACAGTCTGATTACCTTCTTGCCTCACTCTTGACTGACCACATCTGCTCTGAAACATCACAAGACTCCATGTTCAAGAGCAACATGAGTTGGGTGAAGAGGTACTACCCATAGCAGAGGAGGATTAAGGTACCACTCATACTTGCTCCTGCCCCCCATCAAGCACAAGAAAAAGTGAAGACATTTCAAGCACAGTGTCACTAACATGGTTAGGGGGCTGCAGCTGATGTTATAGCAGGAGTGTGAGAAAACTGTGGGGTTTTTTAGTGGGCAGAAGAGAAGGCTAAGGCAGGATCTAAGAGCAGTTCTCCACTACATACAGTGAGAGTTAGAAAGAAAGAGGGGCCAAGAGACAGGAGTAACAAGCTGAAGCTAACTTGTCTTAAGGAGAAAATCCTTTGCAGCGAGGGTGCTTCAGCAGCTTGTCACAGAAACCTAAAATCTGTCCATTAGGATTTTCACAGCTCGCCTGGGCAAGCCCCTGAACAGGCTGCTCGAGCTCTGATGCCTGCCTGGCTTGCAACAGCAGATTGCACTGTGGACCGCCCTTCCACACTGACATTTTCCAGTGTCTTATTTTTTCAAGGACGAGGGCTTAATTAGAAAAGAAGTCCAAAAGCACAACAAAAAAACACTAAACATTTACTCATTTGGACCATTTCAAGAAACAATAATGGTATGTTTCCTAACAAGAAGAAGTATGTATTTTTTATTTGGAATTAAAGAATGTAACAGGCTGGTTGTTGGGTCAGACTATGAATAAATTAAAAATCTATATATCAAACTGACTTTTTAATATGGCAAAAGATCTGAATGTAAACTATATACTATGCTTTGTAAGAGATTTCTAGTTTATGGTGATGTATTTAAACCGCAATTCTTAAATAATTCTTCAGCACATTTGAAATTCAATATTTTTGTTACCCCTTCTTTTACAAAATTTCACTCATTATATTTCTGCTACTTTAACTGCAACTGAATTTACGTACTTTACATGTGTGTGTTTGTAGAAGACACTAAAATATGCTAAAACACTTCATATATAGCATGCTCAACAATGTAGACAATGAAGTATTTTTAAACACTTAGAAGCAGCTGTATAGAATCTAATTTTAAAGTAAATGTACTTTCAAAATGTAATTTTCTTTGATAATTAACATGTATTCTAGAACTATCCTATTCACCATGTAGTCAAGACAACACAGTCGTAAACATGCTGCAAGTGGTCTGGTGTAAAAGCACCTTTAGCCATATGAGAAATAAAAGTATGAGGTCTATGATTTACACACCACAACAGGAAGATCTAGGAGCAGTACTGCCTGTTAAGCAATGGCTCTTATCAGAGACAGAATTATTCTTGAGGGAAAAAAATGTTATCCCACAAGATCTAATACACGTATCTAAAATACGACCAGACTACCACACTACCACATAGCTCAGAAAGGTGATTTCCAAAGCCCTTATCAATCAGTATATTCCTAAGTTTCCTCTAAAATCAAAAAGGTCAAGGTCTGGTCCTTGTAATACAATGCTAATAAAACTTCAAAAAATACATTTTAATGATTATTACAAAGATATCAGGTTCTTTCTCCTCACTGAGATTGCAACCCAGTGAAATCTCAGTATATTAAAACAATCTTTAGAAACCCCAAACCCAAAAGCAAAGAAAGAAAATTTTACCAAGTTTTGAAATCCAGTTCATTAGCAAATCTCCTTAAAGTCCGCTATAATCCCTTTAATCAATAGAGGTTTTAGCATAAGATTTGGCAATAATACTGGTTATCTGGCAATGGCTATCTGTAATTATTCTACTTATTGTCATCCCTACTCTGTGGATCTTGAAGGAAGGAACATCAAAACCAATTACAGAAAAATAACATGCTGATAGTTAATAAAGCATTCAAATGTTATTCTAACGAGTAGAGCATGAAGGTATCTTCTGTGATAATCAAAGCAATATATTTACTTTGAAAATTCAGTTCAGACTTTTTGTCTGTGAATTATTGTCAAAGTTCAATTGCAGGTTTGTTTTTTTTTAATAGAAGATACTTAACAGATCTTAAAAACCAGTAATAGTGGTTTTATTTCTAGATAATATAAAATGGCAATAACTAAAGTTAAAATCAAACTTGAACATACCGAGGACATTAATAGAGTTAGTTTTAAATGTCAAAACTGAGAATCGGTCTATTAATTTAACAAATAAAGGCAGTCCTAAAATGCAGTATTTTTCTATGAGAGTTGTTAATCCTTCCTGCTCCTAACTGCAATGTAATTATGGTCTGAGTACTTCTGGTCTACCACAGCCCTATTTTGTACTGATATGCAGAACCTGCAATCTTACTATATTCTATGAACAAAAACTTTTCAATATTATACTTCTGAGCTAAATATAAGTAAATGAAAGGTAAATTAAATTTATTTATAATCTTTCATTATTTCATAAGGAATTGCTAACAACTACATTTTTAACAAGAGTTGTATCTGTTTGTACATTATGCACACATATAAAACACTTCAAAATTTATGCTGGCAGTTTGATTAAATGGCTCCTTTATGAGTTATTTGTACTTTCAAAAGTTGTGCTTGAAATTCTAGAATTTAGCATCTACTTCTCAAAGAACTAATGAGGTGAAATTCCACTAAAACTTATTTAGAGTAATTATTAAGAAGCTAAGGAGGAAACCAATTATTGCCAGAAAAAAAGGCCCATTTATCTTTTTAAATAATATAAGAGAGAAGCAAACCAAATGTAAGCATACAAAAAAGTTCTAGATGTTTTTATGATTTTATTGGAAATCGCACAATATTGTGCTAAATATGAACAATGCTGGACTATGATTCAAAATTTTTTTTGCAGATGTAACTATACAGGCAAAAGAAATCCTTAATATGGGAATTATTTAATTCCTTTCCTATTTCTTTTACAACATTCTTTTTCACCTGATTCTATTTGGGATTGTCAAGTCCAAAAGGAGAGGGTTAGATGGATGGCTAGGGCAAAGAGGGCATCCCCTCCGTGGCCTCAGTCCCTTCCCTGCGCTATGAAGCCGACAGACAGATGTGCCAGAGCTACAGAGTGGCTCAGACCCTGTAAGAGCTGCAGTGACCAGGCTGGTAATGTGCTGTGCTCTGTTAACCTCTCATCCTCTTCCCAGATATTCAGGATGAAGGATATCTGCTGCTTTGGGACTCAGCCAAGCTCACTCCAAATCCTCCCCCTTCAACCTGCTATCAAAGCAGTAACAACCACACTGGCTGTGACACGAAGGCACAGGTCCAGCGCACACTGAAGAGCCCAGCTGACCTTGTTCAGCTGCCTTAGAGATGCTTTTCCCTTCTCTCTGCCCCTCGCTGTTGATTCCATAGTGCACCAAACGAACAGGGCTCTAGCTCTGAGACAAGTTCTCTTTTCTTTCTTGAATACTGTTTCTCCTCTTTCAATGTGCTCAGCAATACTCCCTGTGCTGCTGCCACTTCTTACTTCTCCAGCTGCCCTAACCTGCTACATGGAGTTGCAAATTATAAGCTGTACTTCTGGAGTACTATGCATCTTATTAATTACCTATGTCTTGGAGTCGGAGAAAACATTTATTTCCTGTTGGGCACAGCTGGAATTGAGAATACTAAGATTTCAAAATCTAATATTAAAGAGAGCAGGAATAGGTCACCTACTGCAGCAGAAATTTTTGCTGCAGATAACAGGTTAAGAGGCGTTAGTGGTCCTCGATCCTGTTTCCTGAGCATGGAAAGCTATGTGCCCCCTCATTCAGCGTAGGCAGAAATGGCTGACAGAACACAGAACAGTTCCTTTTGGATACTGGATGCAACAGTGCCCTCCTTGTTCTTGTAATTTCAAAGGCTATGGATGAACCTAAACTTTGATAAGCACAAGATGAGGAAACCCTGGTTTATCTCTGCCAAGTGGGAGGACTGTTGAAGTCTGCACTGGACACAGTCTGAAGGATTTAGGAGACAGATGTTCTTGACCAGTCTCAAATCAGTGTCACTCAAGAACTCCCACTCTGAATGGGAAAGTTCACATCCCGTCCATGATAGTTTAGATGAAAAAACAAAAAAAGCCTAAAACCCCAACCCAAATGTTTGCTGAAATAGTGTAACACTGGACTTCCTAAATTCAGTGCTAAATTTGATTTTTTTCTTGTACCTTCCTTTATTGTGCATTACTTAAATTATACCTCTGGAATTGCTTGAAAGGGTTATTAATTATTTCAATCAGTCTTATACATTTTGATTTTGACCTTTCCCTCATACACCATGAAATCTCAACCAATAGCATATAGAACTTGGAACAGTAGGAATCTAACTACAGGGAAAAATGTTATTCAGAATTCAAGCTAGACTTGTTGCATCTTAAAATGATGCAAAAAAATCAAAATAGTTTAAAGGTTAATTTCTTTTGCTACCAGCTAACATTCAGCAGGTCAAGGGCACATGATTCTCAATAAGTATATATATTTTTATCCTTTGATTAAAATATATATATAGTCTTCGATTCAAATACATACACATGTTCATTTCAACTGATTAATCTCTCATTAATCTTATTAAAACAAAAAGAAGTATGCTATTCTTATAATTAATTTCATATTCCTAACAAGAACTTCATAGAAACATACCTTAACATCCTGAAAATGAAAGCTTATGGAAAGTTGATTGTCCTATCATTTCCCTTTCATGTTTTTCTTTTCATGACTACTGAAGAAGATTCCTGGACTCAGCATAGTAAACTAGCAATTAAAGTCGTGTTTCATCCACTATGGATCTCTTACACAAGTCATTAGCAACCTTAATTGCTAATCATAAAATATGTGGTTCTAAAGGACTATGTCAAAGAAGCTGTGCTCACTTAGCTGAAGAGAAGATTTGCATCTTTATTTACAAGAGTATGAAAATATATAAATTACTATGGTTAAAAAGTACAACGTAAGACCACATCTTAGCTGGTATTATAGGTACTCTTAGGTCCTTGCTCTCAAATGTAAATAAAACCAAACACACAAGTAATCTCCATGCCTAAAATAGGAAATAAATTTGCATGCTAGATCTTTTTCTTAACTAAACTTACTATCCACACATTATTATCTCAAGTTTGTACTAGGTTAAGGAGTTAAAATCAAAGAGAGCATTTCCACAGAACCTAAAAGATTCTGTTCAACTCCATAAACAAACATTTTATTTTTGTAATACCTTTTTATGCTGAACTGCCTCAAAATGCTTCAAAATTACATGCATGTGAAATAGAAGTTAAGGTACTGATACAGAATATCCAACACTCAAGAAAGAAGAGGAAGTCATCTTAACATCTTCCAAAAGTACCCAGGTCAGGGCAGTTCCAAGCACAAGAACAGGCTGGGAGGAGAATGGATTGAAAGCAGCCCAGGGGAGAAAGACTTAGGGGGTGTTTGTAGGCAAAAAACTTAACGTGGGCTTGCACAAAAAGTGGCAATGTGTGCTCGTAGCACAGGAAGCCAAATGTATCATGGGCTGCACCAAAAGAAAGGTGACCAGCAGGTTAAAGGAAGGTGATTCTGCTGCTCTACTCTGTTCTGAGACCCCATCAGGACTACTGCCTCCAGGTCTGGATTTTGCAGCACAGGAGGGATACAGACCTGTTGGAATGAGTCCATGGAAGAGACACTATGTTGATCACAGGGCTGGAGAACCTCTCCTGTGATGACAGGCTGAGAGAGTTGGGGTTGTTCAGTCTGGAGAAGGCTCTGGAGAAACCTTAGAGCACCTTCCAATACATAAGGGGGGCTACAAGACAGCTAGAGAGGGACTTTTTACAAGGGCATGTAGTAATAGAACAAGGGGGAATGACCTAAGGTTGAAGGAGGAAAGGTTTAGATTAGATTCAGAAGAAATTCTTTACTGTGAGGATGATGAACAGGTTGCCAAGAGAAGTTGTGGATGCCCCATCCCTGGAAGTGTTCAAGGCCAAGATGGATGGGGCTCTGAGTAACCTGATCTAGTGGAAAGTTCCCCGCCCATGGCAGGGGGCATAGAGCTAGATGATCTTTAAGGTCCTTTCCATCCAAAACCATTTGATGATTCTAAGATACTTGAACTCTTATCTAAACTCATACTTTAATCAGACAAACAAAAACAGTCTTAGGTCCTTTCTCACATTCAAACTAGAAAAAACAGAGCTTCTATGTTACATAACTCGTATGAAAACTGAATATCCCAGGAAGCATTCAGAAAGGTTTCACAGGACTCCAATTGCTACAGCTCAGAGCAGAATGGCCCTGAACCACTGTGACTATAATTTTTTGCCATATTGTTTTATGACATATTGCTCTATTGATGGTATTTGGACACGTGTACTTCTTATGAACCAAAATATAACTCATAACAATAATAAAAAAAGCCTGCGTATATCACTTGCCACTAGTTCCATGTAAAACACAACAAGTAATGAAAACAGATGCAAATATTCAGAGCACAAAATAGTCATGAAGACCAGTTGTCATTCTATTAAAAGAAAATCCAAACAAAACCCATCCAAACATAGAATGTACTGTACCAATTAAGACTACAGCTATGATGGCAGAATGGAATTTCTGAAATGACTTGCCAATGAGTAAGTTACTGCATTCTATCTATTTTTTTCTGTAGTCAAGCAAGATAAAAATATTTGTAGAGCAGATTCCAAGGGAAAATTTACAATTCTGCCTCTCCATAAAGTCCATATGCTACCCTCTCTTCTTGGTTGGGTTCTCCTGACCATAATCTGGCAATGCGTTTTAAATAGAGCAGTTTCTACAGTTACAAATTTGCACATATTTCATTTCCTTATCTACAGTGACTTAGATTTTAACACTGTGGTATGAATAGCTAAAATCTCAGCAAAAAAAAATTAGAAAGAAAATCATAAAATGCTAATTGAATATAATGAACCACAAGGACAAGAGCGTACAAAAATTTTATGTATTTTGGACTTGAACTAATTATTATGTTTTGTCAATAAGGTATTTCACACTGTAAAATTTTCTGTGTAAAATCTCATCTTGTTTTAGAGAAATATGTATTAAGGATGGCTGATGCAAAATTGCCTGTATATATAAGCTAAATAGTACTGTCTCAGATACAAAACTTTTACAACCAATAAACAGGCCACAACGCAGTGGCTACTTAAAGTAGTGTATTTTTAAAAGTAAAACAAGTAGTTCTAAACACAATTCAAATGGAATACTGTCAGTATCCCAAGGATATAGGACTGAAAGAGGTCAATTTCATTACATTGCTAAATCACCACCCCATGAAGCCATATATTGGTACTTTGTTCTGAATAATAAACAACCAATCCCCACTTGTCATGTCAAAGCCTGTAAAGCTTTTGTGCACCTCTAACAGTCTTAAGGACAACAATACAAAGAACCAACGTCTTGCCAGTGGAAGAGAAGGGCCAAAGCACCTTCATGAAGATATTACAGCTAAAGGAAAGGATAGGATAAAGAACCTGCCCAAGTTTTAGGTCTCTATATTGGCAGGGAATCTGACAACTGAGAATTTCCAAGTTAACCTGAGAAGCCTCACAAAAATCAGTAAGAAGTAATCAAAAAATCCTTTAATCTCTGAGGAGAACACCACCGTTCACATTAAGAAATCTTTAAGCTTCCTCGGTGAGCATAGCACGCAGGTACAAGAGCACAAGGCAGGGGATCACCCAAGCTGCACAAGTTTTCCCAACATACAAAACCACCATCATCCCCACAGATTTCTATCCACTCCTCGATTCCTTAACAGAAAAATATACAATACAGAATGCTTCATTCAGAGAGAAACTCCAAAAATGCATCCATAGACAATCAGACAAACATCAATTCAAATTAACACAGTATAATTCAATTCCACATTATTAGCTAAAGAATGAAAATATTCTAAAACGGAATAAGTACCATGCAAGAAACATGATTAACAACTATGCTCAAGACATCTTTTAATTTGTTTAGGGACAACAAAAAACCCAAACCAGGATTAATCTTAGTGTATCACACAATAACATAAATATATTGAGCTTTGTCAGAAAATATATACTGCTCTTTATCTCCTGACATTTTACATAGAAAGTGCTTGCCTTTATCTAGTGTTTTATAAATCAAAGTGAAATAATTTATATATTTTTGATCTTTCACCAAAATTATGTTATGACTTGAATCTTTACCCCCATTAAAAAGCATTGCAAATGCATTCAGGAAGATAATCATATTCCTTCTCAAGCTTTGCTTCACAAGGTTAAATAAGCAACATTCTTTTAATACTCTCTGCTAGGACCAGCTTTTCATTTCTCAGCCTACTGCTGTTAAACACAATTCTAAAGAAATTACATAAAATCCAAACACATAATTCTCATGCAAGTCCCAGAGAGATGCAATTTTTCAAAAACATACAGACAAAGAATATATTACTGGGACCACGGGAAAATAATAACTCTAAACAGAAGCTCTAAGGTAGACACAAATATCCTAAGGCCCTGGACTTCTAAGACACTTAAAATACTATCACATTTTCTTTATATAGTATTTAATTGCCTTACCTACGTATCACTATACTGACAAAACCAGAAATCTACAGCTTAACTTTGGCCAGTCAGAATTTGAGATCAAATTTCTGTATAGGATGATAAATACCTCTATGTTCATAGAAAATATGAGTTCGCAAACCAACAGCTGAATGCAGCGTTTATTCTTTGCTCATCTATGAAAGAACAGCCTCCAGACACAAACATGAGAGAACTAAATGTCTGACAGTGGGGTAGGTTAATCTTTCCTGACTGCTCATTTTTAAGATTTCCAAAATTAAAGTCCTAAAAGCACTTAGGCCATGAGTACCTCTTCTTGGCAATCCTGGTCCACACACATAAGAAAATAACAAGTTTACACTTTAAAACTTCAAAAGAATCTGCATGCTGAAAGCAGTGACCTCTGTCACGGTATCAATACCCAACAGAGCAGTTTGGCAAAGGAACACTAACAATTGCACAGCAGCTCCCAATCAGTCATCAAAGATCAAGCAAGTCAAAGTCCTTAATTTTCCCACTATATAAGGACAAATATTACTCAAACCAGGGAAAAATCAATACAGAGGGAGAAATCCTGTTTTAATAACAACAGCTTTATCATGTGACAATTAGTATTATGTAAACTAAATATGAATAATACTTTGCAGTATTTCTCCCTGGTGCTGGGTTCTTACCCACTGGGTTTCGTAAAAATTCAAACTGCATTAACAAAAGGTTTGTAGCCTTCAGAGATTCAGAGAAAAGCCTCAAAAAATCTGTCTGAAGGGGTTATCCAAAGAATCAAAATCATGTATAAACCAAATGGGCTTTAAGGACAACATTATACTCAAATTCATTTTCTTTGGAGAATTGGACTTTTGACAAAATTATTTCTTTTAAAAAGCCATAACTCATAAATAAAATGCCATTGTTTTTAAATAAGTAAACATGACCAAAGGGTGTTTAAGGGTATGGACAAAACTGTACTAACAATTCTAACGGATAAACACTTCAGTGATGCATTATGTGGTATAACATAAATGTTTGATGGTCTGGTTACCGATGGTGATGACATCCCTCATCTGTTCCTTGGCAGGCAGATGAGAGGAAGAATTCCTGTATTTATCACCATAATCTCCTAGAAAGGAAAATATAGCACAGCTTGGAAGATGTGGCCTCTTCTCACAGAAGAGAATGAAGACGCCAGTTCCGTGAAATGTAACTTTCAGAGGTGTATTACCGCTGGCAATTTCAGTTCGCTTTAACAAGCTTGCTTGTGAGCTGGCAATTACAAAGCAGCTCCGTGCTATGCTCTGTCATCTTTTCTTGGGGATGGCAATATTTAAGAAAGGATGTGGTAGAGAACAACAGCTATTAAGGATTTCAGATGCCCCTGTTTAACCTGCTGACCTATGCGGATCAGCACCTGAAACTAAGCAAGATGTACAAGAATTGTGAGGAAAAAAAAATAACACAAAGTTTTAGTGAATCAGCTCCTGAGGAGTGGATGCAACCATTGTAATTTGCTCAGCTAACAGCAAGAAAATGCTACTGTGAAGAAAATGAATTAGGATGGGATAAATGGGAGCTCTTATTATATTTGCAAAGGGATATCTAATGAAAAAAACCCACTACCGAGAGCAAATGAGCTGCCATGTGCAAAGACTTCACTCTTTATGGCAACTGAAAGAGCTAACTAGGAGGCTACAAAGTAATAGTAAATCTACTGTAATGGCATTCCTGGAAAAAATTTAAATCTGATTTGTTTACAAGTAGATGACAAAACAACAGGCATTTCAGCTCTTGTTATTCTTACTGTCTTTTGGTTGCAATGAGACAATTTTGTTGTAAGATAGCAAAATCTACATGCACCAGCATTTAGGAAACCATAGGAGAGAACAGAAAATTGAAAGAAAGAAAATTAATCCTCTTCCATCTGCTTGTCTCAAAGAAGGGCATATGTCACTTCTTCCTATTATTCAGCTCATACTCCAAAAGCTTCTGGTTTCTCTTTGTTCTCTTATCAGTAGTTTTGATTGAGTTTGGTTGTCAAGTGTACAGGCTCCTGTGATTTTAGTCTTCTCCAGGGTTACACACTGATAAGGCCAATAATTGACATTGTTATGCAGCAGTTTCTGCTGAAGAAATAAACATGGAAAGAAAACAGTTTTCTTTGTAGAGAGATGTCTTCAGTGACAGCTCTGAATTACTAACTAAATGAAAGCCCTGCCAGTGCATTTAGTTTAGCAGGTCACTTAAATTGTTCAGGACGAACAAGAATTCTTTCTTTGTTCAAGAAAATACTTTTATATTGAAATAGAGACAATGCAGAGATCCCTTCATGGTATTTACTGAAAATAAATAAAAACATTTGTTGATGAGAGAAAAATACCTTAGAGGAATCAGAAAGTGCTTTTTTTAGAAACTTACAGGACAATAAAATCAGATTTTCATTGTGTGGAAGATTTGATTTATAACTTGGATAGTAACAGCAGCTCTGTGAAGTACAAGCCATAAACAAAGGCTTACAGGAAATCTCTCCAGATTATACACACTTGGCATCACATCCTTCCCTTCCTTTAGCAGGAGTCAGACCAAACACAACTCTTGACAGCATGTGAAGGTTAGGGGGGACCCCCGTTCTACAATGTGTCCCTCCCAGCCTGCAAAACGCACTGCTGGATCTGTAGGGAGTTTAGTCCCACCACCCACAGAGCTGTAGAGCTTTGAACAGAAAATATACATCTATTTTTTTTTACTTCATGTAGGCTTCCACATCAAGGAAGGACACAACTTACAGGTAGAACAAAATGAACCTGCTTCTAGAGTTCAATTATGTTACTCTACTGGGTAACAAAAATTCAAAATAATACAGAGGAAAAGCAGCGAGTACTCAACAACTATTGACCCTTCTTTAAACAAAATAGTGCTTTTCCTCTGCTACTAGGCTTTTACAGAGAATCACAATTTTAGAAATCTTTAACCACAGTAATGTTGTTCTAACACTGTGTGCTTTTCAGCTGGTAAGGATAACTAAAATTTAGTAGATACCACAATGTTTAGGAAGTGTTTGTGTGAAGGCAAAAACATTATGCATGTTTTAGAATGATGATTGCCATTTCGAAATTATACTATAAGGCCAAATCATTCTCTAATTGTTTCAACAACCATGAGAACTTCGAATGCTTTCTGTACCTGTATATGATAGCAACCATGTATGTCAGTGGCAGTATTATTTGTCAGATACACAATACAAATTTGGGGCTGGTTCCCACAGTCACAGATGATACTGCCAGGAAAGATCATTACTTATCCTCGTCTGACGTCTTGTGTGGATAGTAGGAACTAAATATAAACTTTCATTTTTTTAAATTCCAGGTCAAACATCAATTTGAAATCTTAAGGAGCTGCAGAAATTCATTACTTACTTTGTTAGTGTCTTGGGATTTTTCTCATATCAAATTTCTCAATATTCATCAATTCACCTATTGGTTTTCTTTTTGACAAATTCAGTATTTCTAATACTTCAGTCATCCTCTCTGAGCCCTTTCTATGTCTTTGACTTAATATATCAAAATTGGATGCAATACTGCCAAAGACAGAAAACCACCAAAAGGCAAAATAAACTCTTAGGTTCATTAATTCAAGGATCCAATCTCTCCCAGGTGTCATTGCACCACTCTGGGAGCTCATATCAAGAGAGTTATCAGCATTGTCCACCCAATGGATCTCTCTCAGAGCCACACGTCCCAGCCTCACACCCCAGAAGTATAACCTATTCTAAGTTTCCTTTATTTGCAAAATTTTTTATTTGACTATGTCAAAATACAGCTTGCCTGAAGACGTTAACTGAACAAATGATTCAAGATCTGTTTATGTAACTGCTTTGTCCTCACTGTGTCAGAATGGTAAATCTGTGTCATCCACAGATTTTCATTATCCACTATTTTGTTAGTGGAAATGCTGAATAGCATCATGCCAGTTACTGAGTCCCACAGACGCTCACCAGACAAACCTCCTCTTGAACAGGACTAACAAAAACATATTCTTTTAGTCTCCCTGGTAAGATGCCATGTTATATTTTTGTTGATATTGTTAAAAGCTATTTAAATGTACAGAAAAAAATAAACAAACCACAGTATGAAATTATTATTTTGCACACTTGCATCTATCAATGTCGGTTCATTTTTCAAAAATAAAGATAGAAATGCAACTGTTAGGAATGACCCTGGGCAGAAAAAAAAAGCTGCATATGATCTTAACTGATAGTAAAAAAATTGGATACGTAAAAAGATTAATAATTATTAGAGACATATTAAGTAAAGCTGATAGAATTTAATACTTATAATTAAAACTGTATCTTTACTATCTTTGTGAACATATTATTTTCTTCCCACGGTATCTTCTGACATAAATAAACAAAAATTGTCACAGATACAGGAAGCACTTACATGGTACAAGATTGCCATTAAAATCCATAGAGAAAAATTAACATAGAATTATTTTTGTAGATAATATTAATAACTCATTACTGTTGTTAGCTGGACACACTGTGGTCACTGTAGAACCACAGTCTCTTTACAGTATTATCCTCAGATATGTTGGAGTTTCCATATTTACAGTCTTCCAGAAAACTAGGAAAAGCTTTGGATACACAAAGAGAACAAGCCCATTAATAGCAAGAGTTCTGACACAGCTGTAGATATATTAACCAAAATTAACTGAGTATTCAAAATCTGCATGGAGGCAAAAATAAATATCCAAGATTATCCAAATAGCCAAAAATATCCAAAATAATTTTAATTGAATTTCTTTATAAAGAAATATAAATAAAGGCAATAAAATGAGACATTTTTTCATTACAGTTTCCCATTCATGACCTACAGTGTCTCACGTACTGGTGAGTGATCATGCTGCCACAAGGGAAATGATAACACACTTGGCAAGACTGAGATAGGACTGAAGGCTGAAACAGCATCCTTGCAGCCCCGGTGAAGCATAAAGTCAGGCTACTTACGATGACTGGAACCACTTCAACCCTAATGCTACCTCATTTACTTTCTAACATTCTGTTGAGATAGCAAAGTTGCAGTAAGGAATTGGAAAGCCACAACAGTCCACTGCTGATTCACGCTGTTAAATCATGCTGTTACTACATTATATTTATGCTGCTATCACACAACTTTATGATGGGAGTCTTCATTATGGTCAGAGCCAAAGCAGATGGCGAACTACATGTTAAGAGGAAACAACACTTGCTTGCTTGCATTAAAATATATAAAGTCTACATATATCAGGTATATTGAGACTGTAATGAGAGATTTTAGGTTTTTTCATCCAGAGTCTGTATTTAGTCGTGTGTGTTCTTTATATCTTCAGGAATACCGTGGATTGTTGTAGTGCTTCTTACAGTGCATCTTTAGCAAATCTACCAACTATAATTAAATAATTTGAAAAAAAATTCTGGGAACCTGAACAGAAGGAAAACCCTCTGCCTTACTTACAAGATTTTATCTGAAAAGCCAAATTTGGAAAGGACTAAACAAATATGGTCTATTGTTCACCTGAAGAATCCTCAAATCAAAAACTTCATCTTTTAATTTCAAACTTTGATCAAGTCTTCAAATAAATTCAGACATTTCACTGATGTATAATTTTAGACACTGAGTTTCTTTTGCTGAATACCTGGACTTTAGTCGCTCTGAAATAAACTGGGATATTTTCTCAATTTTGTGATGTCCACTGAATTACTTTACATCTTTTTAGATAATTTCATTTTTCCTAAGTAAAATCTATATTCATTCTGTGCCTAATTCTCTCCTCATTAAGTCTGTAGAAATAGGCATTATAAAATAAATGTTAAAACACCTTCCAACTCCATGTTTCTGGCATTAGTCATTTTCTCTTGGTCAACTTTCTCAATTCTGTTGGTATTCAACACATAACTTTTAGCTGAATTAGTTTCAGTATAATTTGTTGACACACTGACAGTCTGGTATTGCTTTTCTACAGCAAATGTCCTCTATTATGTAGATATTTTTATCCTAAGGCTCTAATGGTTGTGGCGGACAACTTTACTGAAGTCAAAATATGACAATTCTGCAATTAAGACAAACTCAGTGTTTCCTCTGAGAAAGAAGTAATTATGATGAAACCATTCAAGATACGGTATAACTTTAACATAGCAAAAAAATGAAATCTGGACTGACAAGAACAACCAATGGAACTTACAGAATCAAAACCCCCTTCAGTGGCAAGAGGTGTACTTCTGTGTCAGGTCAAAATTCAAACATATTGGAAAGTTACACATTACGTGCTATTTCAATGCACAAATTATAACTGGAATGTCTACAGATGAACCTGTTAAAAAGTACCTTTTTTTTTTTTTTTTCCCCAGATAGCATAGACAGCCTTTTCTGGTTTGAATGTTTTTGGTTGGGCTTTTTGGGAGCTTTTTTCTTTGTTTGGTTGTTTTTTTAACATGCAGGGAGATCCAATACCTTTGAAGTTTTGCCAGACCGAAAATTTCTGGTGGTGATTTTATTTTCTATTGGTAGAAAGCCTTATCTGGTTTTGCTACTCACTTAAGATCAGCCACAAACAGCACGTCCAGAGTAAAACGGCACTTTTTAAGAGCATGGATGATATCAGAATATGGATGTAAAAACCTCAGCTCAGCTTTTTCATCTAATTTGCTACCAGGAGTTCATTATGCAGTATTAACAAAGATATTGCGTAAGTCTTAACTATAAAACAGAAAGTCTAAAACCTTAGCATCTTGGTAAAATGCTCTGCAAATTATACTTGAATTACTCTGCATATTTGCAAAACATTTTTTGTTTTGAAGCCTATTTACTGAACTTATATTCTATTGATTCTCAATGTGCCCAAGTGAATACTCTTTGAAAAGAAGTATGATTGCATTTATGTAACAGCAGTGCCTCTGGATCACTGAAGTCCTACTCAAAATAGTCAAAAGCCTATGCCATTTTCTTCCTCTGGGATCAATTTAACTCTTCAACAGCAGCATTTATAAAAAAGGTGAGTTGAATTTCTCAAATGATGCAACTGAAGCCAAAATCAAATGATTATTCTGATTCACTTAAAGTTATCCAAGGACTTTAAGGGTTATCAAGAAACTACTTATGGAAAAGCAAACAAAAATCAAACTATATTCTTGCATCTTTCCCAAAGACTTATTAGACAAGCAGTATCCACCATACCAATTGCATTCTATGTATATACTTTAAGTCTCATTCTTTTTTTCTAGAAGAGCAAAATAGAATTCTGTTTCAATTATGACAATGTGATTTTTAGATGCAATCACAACTACTTAACCTAAATGTAATTAGAAAACTGTGCCAAAACCATAAAGGTTTAGGCAAAAGTTATTTATATAAACTTACTGAAAAAAGACCAGATTTGTTGGAGACTCAAGAGTCTTCTGTTCCTAACCAGCTGTTTTTCCTCTTCATATCTAATTATCTTTTAAAGACTTGGAGGGAAAAAACCCTTCATTTTAACCTACAGATTTATGAATTCTAGGATAATACTAAATTTTCGTAAATGTGTATTCGTTGTGCTGTTTGCACACTAGTAGAGTTAATGATGTTTGTCTTTCTGAACAGTATGGATTTGCAAGAGTATTTTGCCCTATTATTTTCTGTAGTTGAATATAAAATACTGTGGATCCTCTGTATTATGGAAAGAAACTGCACCAGGGTTTTTGTGGGTTTTTCTTTTTTAAACCCCAACCTATCATCACCCTGTGTAATATCCTGATAACGTTAACAAATATTCTAAACATATGAGTGCCATTAGTTAGAACAGTACATCTACAGTTCTATTAAAAAATCCAAATGAACAACAAGAAAATATGCAACCCACATTATAAAGAGCATTGTAAAATTATTTTCTGACCTTGAAATGTCTAAGTACTGTTCAAGTACTTGCACTAAAAAATCACTAGAAAAATCCAAACCACAGTATTCCTGAAGATATAAAGAACCCACAAGGCTAAATACAGACTCTTTGGATGAAAGAAAAATAAAAGCTCTCATTACAGGCTCAATATAACTGCTGTCCTCACATGATTAACAGCTAAATATTTTATTTGGTAAAAAATGCCTGTATGTTTGTATAATCATTGAAACAGAGTTCTGTGTGGCTACATCTGAAACTTGTAATGGTTCTTTATCACTAGAATTAATTTCAGATGATATATATAGACTTCATATATATGCAGGCAAGCATGTGCGAAGCTTCAAGTACTGCTCTTCAGCTCAGGAACAAATTGTTATCCATCATTAAATATCTTATGTGTGAACGCTTTAGGATCCCATCAGGATATCTGGACCCAAAAATTAAAGTTTCCATTCAAAAAGAAACCTTCTTTAAAACAGCAATGATTACACTGCATTCAGTCCAGGCCAGTCTCATTAATCCAAAATTTGCATTTGCTATTCATTTTTGTTGCCTGTATATTGGGTGGCATTTCATTCTTCAAGGACGAGTTTCAACAAAAACAATCACAAAAGGGACATACAGCCATATTAAATATTTTCTTGCAATTAAAACAACAACATTAATGAAAATGAAAAAAAGCACTTCATCTAGCACAAATTTCACCAGGCAATCTCCATTAAAATATTGAGAATTAATTCCTGGGGCAAATAGGAATAGCTGACCAATTACACTATAAGGTTAATGGGTTCAATCTAATCCCATTCAAAAGATGCAATTTCCAGGGAGTATAATGAAATAAAGATTTTTGTAAACTGCAGAACTTTGTAGATATGCAACACTAGATAGTCAGCTTTACAAGACTGAGTTACAATCCTAGTGTTTTTATGGTACCCGGAGTTCACAACAGAAATTATTACTACGTCACTGTTACTGGAATGATCTCTGAAGCTCTACTTTCAGGTTACTCTCCATGTCCTCTCTATTTTGTAATCTTTTCCATTTCCTTCTTCAAGAAACTCTGATTCTGAAGAAACTGGTCCCTTAGTCAGGAACCAAGTGATCCATTGGCAATATCCTTTTTTTTAGGTTGCTCTGCTAATTACTCACTATGCAAAATGGGTAGTTATCGAAAGGTTTAAAACCAATCAATTATTGGCAAGAATATACAGAACACATAGTATGATTTTACAAAATAACTGTAAGTAAAATAAGAGTGCATTTTAGGTTACACTCAGTTATAGTAAAAGAATAAAATTCATTACTAACCAAGAGTTAAAGTTATCTTCCTATTACAACCACAACGATATGTTTCCCACAAAAAAACCCACAAACAAACTGTACTGAAATCTGTAACACTAAATTCCTTAAACTCAAATAATAAGAACAGAGTTCGACATAAAGGCAAGGCCTTGGGATTCTCCCAAGAGTCAAATAACTCTATCCCAAAGAAGGAAGGCTTGCTAAAGGAGCAGATTTTTTTTCCATGTGTCGTGGTTTTGCCTTGGGTTAATTTGCTTTTACACTCCCCACACAATTACTATTAGTTGAGAGAAGGTTTATGCAGACAAAAGAGACTGG
>JAYRBT010000042.1:15177109-15193439 GCA_036023395.1 Myiotriccus ornatus | reverse complement strand
AGCAAAGGCATCACTACGAGTTTTGATTGGGTTTTGTCCGGAAATCTACTTGGACAAAACCATTCACAGCCCCAGGGCTGGTGGGCAAAACCACGACACCACGAAAACATTCAGAATGTAAAGGGATCTTCCAAGCAATATAAATTGTGTAAACGCTATGGTCCAAAGTTTTTCTCCACACAACAGCAAGTTTTACAAGTGGAAGTATGTTCAATATCTCTTTCCCTCTACTGAGCAGTCTCCACTGGATTTGCTTCTGGATGCTTCAGAGCTTCCATCCCTCCTCCTTACCGGTAGCATCTCTGGTAACAATCACTACAGGAAACAATACTCAGGCTTTCAGGAGACATTCAGATCTTCAAGGAAGTCTTTACAGAATATTTAATTTTCAGACCATTAAATGTGGGATTTCTGTCAATGCCATGTTCCTCTGTAATTAGTGGAATGAGGTAAATATTTGCAGAGGATAGGGTGAGATCAGAAGTGACTGATTCACACTTATGTATTTCCACTGACTGCAAATGTAATTTAAAGTGACTTTATTTCTAATTTAGACCTGACTCACAGGATTCGCTTTCTTTCATTAAACCTTAAGCCTAGGTATATAATGTAACACATTTTCAATCTCACTGTAATATGAATCATATCTACATATAGTATTTGTACTGAACCATGCACCTGGTTAACACCTTTTTTGTTACTCAGAAGATTAATACTGAAAAATAAGGAAGACATATTAGTTAATATCACATAATTTATTTAGAAAATAGAAATGACTGTTCACATTGTCATATAGTTGCTTTGTTTTGGTTTTTTTGAAGGGCGCAGAGAAACATTAGAGTTAGAACTCTGTCCTACTAATATACAGTATGATGAACTCAGTTGTCAAATACACTAAATCTGTATTAAAGATTTTGTTCTGCATGAAAGAAGGGGTAAAAGTTAATGAATTGCAGTGTATTGTATCCAAGCACAAATCTGCACTTTCAGTGCTTACATTTGAAATTTTTAATTTGATGTATCATCTGAAATTGCAACACATTCCCTATCACAAAAGCCAACTATTCATATAGCAACTAATCTGGAACTAACTGAAGAAAAACACTGATGAAATCCAATGCTTGAAATGGCATGAACATTCACATGGAAGAAAACACAGAATACTGAGGATTACAAGTTACTATACTCCTTTTTGAAGATTTTTGTTTCAAACAGTAAACAAATGTAAAAGTATTACACAGACACTTGTGTGCAGTGAGTCAAAATATGTCTCCAAACTGTTCTGACAAGAGATATAAGTTAAGACCTTTGCTCTTCAAGCATACTCCCCATCTACTTGCAAGAAAGAGCAGCTGGCAATCACTGCAAAACACTTCTTACATCTTACACATTTCCTCTAGAAAGAGCCACTGCAGCTTTTACAGTGGAGTACCTTGTTCCCTTTTAGATGCTCTCAACCAATGTGCTGGGGTAAAAGGCACTTATTTCTATGTCCCAGTACCTTGATTTCCAAATTTGTTAAACTCCTGAGTAATAAATGACTTGGTAAAAGCCATGTGCCTTTGAATTACACTTAATAAAGGTTAGAGTAAAAATGAAAATAAAGTTACTATATCTCAACACTCATTACAGTTATAAATAGATATAAAAGATGAAGAAATTAAGAAAATATATTTATCCTACTTATATCAATATTGAAAGCTAAAGACCCTTCTCCTATTTATCACCAAGGTTTTCAGCTTTCTATTTTTCATGCTACATTCCTAATAAAAGTTCTACTGATAAAGTAGCCTGGCCCTGTGGAGCTAGTCTCCTTCAGGAGGGATTTTTAAAATGTCTTACTGTTTTGGCAAACCTATTTCAATACCAAAAAATATAGACAGATTTCCCAAGATAACTCATGGCTGCAGTAATTAGGTATTCCAGGACTTCGTTTTGCTCAATTGCTTTGGAGAGAGCAGGGCTTTGTTTCACAGACTCCTGTGATTTCTTTGATAATATTAGACTAGTTCATATCACAAAGTAACTTGTGAGTTTCAGCAGCAAATACACATATTTAAGCTACTTGCAATTCAATATCATTGTATTGTAACTTGCAATTTTACTATGTGCAACAGTTCCAAATGTCTCGAGGAGTAAGTATGACTTCTGGGAGAGAACTAGATGGAAAGAGGGCAGCAGATTCCAAATCCAGATACTACAAAATTTATATGTGTTACAGTAGGTCTGTTAAATATTTTTAAAATGCTGCAATGAGTATTATTACTATAGACTCTTGGCCTATAAACTCAAGCAAAAGAAAGAAAAAGAGGTGAATTTAGGTGTAAAAATAAGCACATTGCTATCTGTATGAAATGTAAATAAAAAGTGGGGCTTGTTTGTTGCTATTTTTTTAATTATTTCCATTCTCAGCTTTGCACATTAAGGCCGAGCTTTGAGAAAAAAGTACGTATAACATAGGAAAAATAGGCCTATAATCTCATCAAAAGAGAAAGGAAAGCCACACTTAAACTTCAGAGATAAGTAAGGGTAGTGTTAGGATTTTTATTTCCTTTTCCATCCTTCTTAGGTCATTTTTAGTGTACTACATAAACTGGTCAGAATCTTCCAGTAACCTTCTAGACAGAGGGCAAGTCCTCCTCCTGGTACAAGGCAAACACCATTAGTTTCTCCAAGTTAAAAGAAGGATGACATACAGTTTATCTTTTATATTTCAGTTGAATATTAAAATGTTGCAATAATAAGTTCTGTGGGATAAAACATATTTCTAAGACTGTATGTCGAAACATCTTTGTGTTTACAATATACTCACATGGGAAGTCAAGATATTCACGATAATCAAAATATGCAGAAGTTTTTGACGAAGTTGAGGAGGGTTGTTAACAGATCAGATAAACTTTTGCCAGTCACATCATTGTCTGTTCATTAAGCACTTTGCAGGCAAAAATAAAGTCAGTACTTTCATTATTGTAAATTGGCTCTTCAGAACATAAATGATTCAACAATGTTGAATCCCAGCTGTCTGCCACCAATACTCAGAGATTAAGGAGCAATCTCACTTTAGATTGCTAGCTATGATGTTCAAAGTCTAAAACAGCAGAGCTCCCACTTTCTTGCCAACACATGACAATATACTGAACATCTTCCAAAAGTGTTCACAGCAGGGAATAAAATCACAGCAATGTTAGAAGATAGGCTCTTTAAAGTTAGAAAGATTTCCATGTTCACTCTCCTTAATTCTTTACAGGTTTTGGTACATTCACAGAAAAGACCCTCTTAGGTTCCACACACAGAAGAGTGAGGGTGCAGGGTCCAGACTCACAAAATCATCTAATCATAAAGCTCACAGTAAAGGAGAGCAAACACTCCTCTTATTCAGAAAACTAATCCTTTCAGAAACATTTTTTTCCCTTTAATTTAGAAACATTATTTTTACTGCGGTAGCGACGGAAATTAAATTTCTAGCGAAGTACACACCAAGCTAAATTAAAATATATTTATTAGTTACGCCTCATATAATATGAACGGAGAACTCCTGTACTTTCATGCAGAAAAAGTAACTATTTAAAAATTTACATCATAAACTAGATACAAGATCACAAAAGATTAATGAAACCTGTATTACTGTAGTTCAGTGTAAAAAGATAGTAAAAAAATCACATTTCTGATATCTGACATGTTTCTAGAGTAGATAATTGCTAGGAAGAATATTAATATTAAACTTTTTAAATGAAAGCCTGTTACTTATATACACAGCAGTATGACTTGGTCTTCTAAGCATCTTATTAGCATATATCTAAATTTTAATAATTTTAATAATGCATAATTGTGCATGCATTCACTTTGGTAATGAGGTCAATAAGGCTTATTTCCTAGTACTTATCTAAAATAATAATTAAACAATAATTATTTTAAATATTATATGAATCAGAATAAAGCACAATTACTATTCTGAAGATTTTATGGCTCAAGTATAAGACAAGAGACAACAAACTCATAGAAAAGTAAAACAAAGCAACAAAAAACTATTCAGTGTGATTGTGCTATTAACAGATTCAAGTGCACATGTCAAATCTATTCTGGGCATTGCAAAGAAACCCGAACTTAACCGAATTTAAAGAAAAGTAACTAAGTATCTGCATTAGGTGCTCCATTTAAGAAAGCAGTCACCTGGGAGACAGCACAGACACTTTCTTGAGAGCTCAAGTGCATGATGAGGCTCTGTCATCACTGGCAGAGTGGTAGTCAGCATCTCAATGCTGAATCTGAGATGACATGCAAGGTGTCAGTATTAGTCCATTAAAGGCCTTGAAAGACAAAGTGTCTAAGTTTTCCTTAATGCAATAAAGAAAAGGGAGCTAAGGGAGATGCAAAGCAAGAAAGCGAGAAAAAATGGTGGGCTGAAAAATGATCTTTACAGCTTCTTTGCAGTCTGGGTGAATGTAATTGAAGTAAAAATGCATTTGTCAAAGAAAAGGACACTGCAGTAATAAAGATGTGAGTTCATGACAGCACGGGCGAAAATGTCTGTTAGACAGGCAGAAAAGCCTGTATCTTAGAATTATGAATAAGAAAAGACAGATTCCTTACTACAATATATTGACTATATTTTTACAGCTCAGCTATGTCAACAAAATGATAACTTACTTAAACTAGAAATTTGAACTAAATCTAACAGATAAACCAGTATCGGTCTAACTATTACTTACTTAATAATAATTACTATTAGTTTATATTCAGTTCGACAGCTGGATCTGTCCCTGAAGTCCTGTATCCTTACAAATCTCTCAGGTATCTTGTACGTGACACCATTAAACTCAACAGCCATATTTTCTATTAATATTTTAATTCTAAATATGCTCAAAATTGTGCTTGAATATTTTATCACTTAACAGCATCAACCATTCACATCTCTCAAGAATTCAGGAGAATTTTGGAATTATGGCTGTAGGTAGGAAAATGAATAAAAGTAAATCAAAGTTTAAGACATGCTGATGAGTAGAAAGGTTTTCATTACTTGCACGTTTAATTACTTAGTAAAAACTAAATGAATTTCACATTTTTCATTCACAAAACATACTTTATCACATTTTAAAAAATTGTATTTTTATCTATATTAAACTTTCGGCTTTTTTCTTTTTTTAATCTGATACTAATATGGAACCAGTAAATTAACATAGAACATTTATACCATCAACAGAAACATCATAAACCAAGAATGACCTGTTTGATTCTATAAAACATCACATCAGTTACAAAGGAAAATCTGAGGCAGGATTAAAAGGTCTTCCATTTACTGTCTGCACATTTTGTTCCCTTCTCCCACACATGTGAAGTATAAATTGCTAATCTGAAGTACGAATAGAGCTACAGAGCTACCCAAACTAGCTCTCTGTACCTGGGTTTGTAGGGTATCCTGTCTAGGTAAAGAAGACTCTTCCTAGAAGTGAGAACCATGAGAGAATAACAAGCTGTAATGAAAACTAAAAAATCCTCATTCTTTCCAATAATATTAATCTTTGTTTACAAGAAAACATGTAGGTTTAGTTTTGCTGCTATCAAAAATTGACACTGGGGAATTTGAAAATTACATGTAAGAATTCTTGCCCTCATTACATAGCAAGGCATCACACAGCTCATTGCATTAAGTAGCAAATTCCAAAACGGGATCAAAGCTTACTAGAAAGATTACTGATTAAGCAGCAGGAAATGCAAGCAACTATAAACTCCTAGGAAAACAAAACTATTTGACATTTCCCCCCTCCCCATCTTTGTAAAATCAGGTGTTTTCTCTTGGGGCACTGGAGTTTGACATGGTTGTTCTCTGTTGCCCACTGTATTTTACAATAGAAAGGCAGGAACAATTTATAAGGACATGGAATGGAGAAGTGGTGTGGAATCTTCTCTGAAAAGCCAAAAAGTCCCAGTTTTCATAAGCCAGAAACATGAGACAACTTCTACACATAATGCAAATTGCTTGAGATTTATATATAGAGAATCATCTTTCTCCTCACTTGTCCTTGGTAAAACTTACATTAACCTGCAACTCTCATGTTTCAGATGAGATCTACACTGATAGCTTGTACTTAACCAAAAAGATGGCAGTGAGAGCAATTCTATCATGACTTATCACCTTACAGTGAAAAAATAATTTTTTATGTTATTTGAAACATGAAAAATATGGCAGAGCATCCACACAGTTTTCTATGCTTGTGTTGCGAGTCTATATATATACCTCTTCAGGTATATACATGTACATCTATAATATATATATATAACATATACACATGAACATTTGAACATTGGGGGCCTTAGTTGGAACCTTTATTTCTTCCTCTATTTCCCTCATCAAAACTTACTTCTGGTGATATCTTAATATTTAAGTCTACAGATACAAACCAAATACCAAGCAATTTTCAGGTTGTATCACTCTATAGAATGAGTCCAGTCAGCCTAACTTCTTTCACTGCAGAATTTCTTTCTCTGCTACACAACAATACACAAAAAAAGCCCCCAAACAAGAATGACATACACATGGTGTCTGTAATAAGGAACTATTATTACTGAAGGACATTTGGTATACAAGTCAATTAATCTGTTCATGAGGAAGAATAAACTTCATACTTTTACTGATTACTTAGTTGTAACAAAACATACTTACGAGAATGCTCTTAAAATATTTGTTTCCAAAGACTGTTTTCTATCACTGTCCTGTCTGTAACATTACTGATATTATACTTCATCAAACAATAGGAATAAAAGTACTGCATAACCAAGTCCTTTAAAACTTGTCTTTGATTCAAAACCTGATCAGTGTCTTATCCAGCATATTGCCACACCTGATGTTCTGGGGAAATTATTCTGACTTAAAATTCCTGTGAGGTTTGTAATTCTACTGAAAGAGGTCAAACAGAAGAGCAGGAGTTTTCACAGCTAGTAGTAAAGAACCAGGCCCTCTGACTGACAATTAGGAGAGACCTCCTTTATTCCTGTCATATGCAGAAAAACAAATACAACCCACACAATGTGCAAGAGAAATTACTGGATGCATATGATTCTTGATGCAGTTTACGGTACAAAAAACTTCTGTACAAAATGTACTATAGCTATGACTTCTCAATAATGTGAATTCAGTGCAATCACAGTACTCCAACAGCGTATACTGAACTTCCCAATTTTCCAATGTAGTTTAAGTGCTTATTACTTGAGCTACTCCTTTGAAGACTGAGCAGTGATCTACAGCTATTATTAACAAAGCAGAAGAATAATGCATTTTATTCTTGCCTGTGGGACAGAAGTATCATTTAGAGAATTGATAACACTTTAGTTTAGTCATTTTAAAAGGTCATGTTACACAATAAAGAAGGCCAAGCTGTTCAGTGATAACATATGATAGTGATAAAACTAGCACTGGTCTACAGATCCTTAAAATTACTAATTGCATTTCTACATTGTAAGCAAGCTAAAGCAGTCTGATAAATGTATTCTAAGCGTGTTCCTGATTTTTGTACTTCAGAGTGTAGTTTACATACCCTATAAAGAAATTAAACCATAAAGGAATAACATAATTATTAAATAAGTAAACAAATCTGAATGCATGTAAGGAGAACAAAACAAATATTCATAGTACTATACCTTGGGATTATTTACTTAAAACATAATTGAAACAGATTCAGTAGTGAGGGGAAAATACTTTTTGGTGCAGGAAAACAACAGGAAAAAATCTAATAGGAAGGATTAAGAGTGAACAACTGTAGTTGAGAGGCATGGATATCAACATTAAAGTTGCTTTTGACAAAATACCATAAATTGAAAAAATCTGATAGTGCTAGCAGGTAGTATAAATTAAAGCTGTTATGTTGTGCCCTTAGGGATTAATTTATTGCAAAGACAGGCAACAACAACTAAAGTACTCTGAAGAAATCATTTTATGAAGAAAGATAAACTAGATTGAATTGATGCACAAATTTGCACAATGGTTTATTTGTACAGGGCCACAGAGTTCAGTCAGATGGAGAGAAATAAACTGGTAACGGGCCATTTCCCCCGGGTAGGCAATGGTGGGGGCTTCACAGCACGGGTTGTTTACATTCAGCCTCCAAACAAGACTTTAAAGCCTTTTAGGCATTGAATGCATCATCATAGGGTAAAATCCAATATAAACATTTCTATGAAACTGAACTGTCACCAGTTCATAAAAATAACTGAACTTCTACAAATGTATGCAAATGATTTGCCTACCTACCATATTCAAATCCTCTTCTAAACAACTTCCTGATATGCTTTTTGCTGGAAAAATGTAAGGTTTTGATGTGTAGAGGCCTGAAGTCCTTTTACTTCCTACTGAAAATGAGTCTCCTTATTTTAAGAGACTGCTTGCCCAGTTTTTTTAAAAGAATGAAAATTACGTTATTGTAGAAAGTTGTTATATTACATAGATGAGATATTTTAAATAAATACTTCAGTGATGCATTTAAGATTAAAAAAAATCCAGTTACCTTTTCAGAAAATCTCTTTGTGAAATACGAAGGTAACAGCACCTCCAGAAATCATCTTCTCAAAGTCTGCCTCAGTTAAAACAAGACCTTTTTTTTTCCCCAGTGTGGACAAAGAAAATACATCTTCTACTGCTCATAGTACATCACTTCAGGCCTAACAGTTTTGGAGAAACTCTAACTAACAGGAAGACATTGTCAGTCCTGCTGCAATTGCTACTATTGGTCTTAAATTCATCCCCAAGTAATGTTAGGAAGGTAAATCTAAGAAATACCCCCCTGCGCTTGAAAAACTATTCCCCTCACTTACCTGAAAATCTTTCTCTTCCAAGATTTCTTTCCGCCACCTGACAAGGAAGGCAGCACAGACGTACAAATGGAAGTGAGAAAAACCCTCTGGTTCAGACTAGAAAAAATAAAAATATATCACCCTTTCAATACACAAATAATAATACTTATGATCAGCATATACTCCAAGGGTATTTTTATGACATTCACTACTAACTACAAATGTCAGGTACATCTGTCTCTCTGTGTACCACAAATATGCCTGCATTTCATCTATGCCAAACCTATCCATAGCTATTATCTGTAACAGGGATGGAGGTGAGGTATGCATCCATTTCTCACATTTAAATTCATTCTTTACTGATGTGTTTTCCACTTCTGGTGTTACCCATTAGCTTATATATAGCATGAAATACTGTACTTTCCAGCTCAACATTGTGAAATGAACATAATACTTCATCTCCATTATTAGAAGCAAACTCTACTACTAGTAGTAGCTTTTGAAGTATAACTTCTGCTATAGGAAATTATTAAGCATTTTAAAAATAAACAATTTGCTTTATATTCAACTGAATTAAAGGTTTTCACTAAAGGAAAAAATATCCTCATTGTAACATGAAACATTTACAATTTAGTTTTGCATTCAGATCTGCAGCCTTCTGTTCCAGTTCCAGTCATCAGAATCTGTCACTTTATAAAATTCCCTCTAGAAATCAGTATTTTATAAGTATATCTAACAGTTCAGAAATATTTGTGATCCTATCTTTAAAAGACATCACTAAGTTTTCTCATACTACCAAATTAATCTTAGCTTTCATTTTCTATAACACTGAGAATTGAAAAAATAATTATGATATTAAATTATCAATGTGATGACTGAACTAGTGCTTTGTAAAATCTCATTTAAAAATTTAAAAATAATATTTGTCAAATTAAAATACATAATCTGACAAATGTAGAGATATTTAAATGTTGATATCTTTATAATTTACAAGATCTTTAAAATATAGCAAGTTTTTTCATATTCTCTGCTGGTATTTCAAAACTGCAGATTACTCTTTAGAAAAATACAGTATTCTGATCGAGTATAGTGAACTGAAACAACTTCTTCTGTAAAGCATAACTTCTATAAAATATCTATTTTATTGCTATTTAACCAAGAAGAACATTGTATCTAAAATATGTGCAAAAACTTCCCTGCTATCATAAGGGGAGAAGGAAAAGTATTTTCCTGCTACTTTCCCTTCTCCTCTACCCTTGCCTGATAGAAGAGCACAGTGGTGGTTAAAAGTGGATAAAAGAGCACAAGAGGTTTGTACAAACACCTTGTTAACAGCTACAGAAACTACAGATCATCTTGTCTACCAAATTGGTAAGAATGAAGAAAAGAAATAACGCCAATTATTTGGAGGGAAGATTTAAGTTTAAAAGTGTACTTTGAACTGAAAATAAGAATTAGCTAATTTTGGAAGCAGAGAAGATATGTTTGGATTATAAAATCCTGTGATATGTTTCCTACTCTAGGAAAACACTCAAATAACATCGTAAAATCCCAAGAGAGAGAAAGCATATGGTAATTTTAACTAAACTTCTCTCTAGAGTCTGTCTTAACCAGAAAAATCAAGGTAAAGTCCAATTTACAATATCGAAGTTAGCATTTTACAGAATCATGTACTCAGTACCATTCTACTGAAAAATTCATGTCTTTTACTTCAGTTTTGACATTTCTCCTGGGATGGAAAGTTAACATATATAAAAGCATAAAATAGTATCTCAAGAAGACATACTTGTAAGCCAAGTGCTGTTTCCACTTATCATATCAGACACTAACATGACAATATTTAAATAATCAAACACAACTCTGAAAAATACAAGGAACTAATTCTAAGAAAACAAACCTCCTTCTACCATATTGTGTAAATAAATTCACAGAACAGGAAGTATTTCTTTTAAATTCAGCCTTTGATAATATTTTATAAACTTTCATCTCTAAAATGAGAAAAATATTTTAAAATTTTAAAAATTAAGTATAAAAACAGTACTTGCAGGCTATTTTTTCTCAGCCTGAACTGCAACCTCTTTCTCACTTTTAACATGAATTTTAAAAATGTCCTTTAATGTAGTAGCCTTTAATCATAGATTATCATATTATTTTGGATATAGAACATAATCTCATAAGTGACCACCTTTCTTTAATTTTGGAAGGAAACAGGGAAGTAATGTCCAATGAAAACAGACTGTGTTTAAGATTAACTCCACAGTCTGTACAAGAAAACATCAACACATTTTCCAGAAGCCACTCTAAAGTGTGAGTTGTCACCAATGAAGATTTTCTGACATAGCAAGAACCAGCCCAGTTCACCATTGCATGATGAACTATGATGTGTGTGAACTACAGATTTACTTCAAAGAATGTAACTGAAACACACGGCACGAGCCTCAGCATTTGTAATCAAACAGGAAAGCAGGGAAGAGGAGAAACGATGGTTGTGGGATGAAGCCAAACAAAGCTGGATTGAGATTGCTGTAAATTAAAGTACAGAATTATTGCAGAGGGTAGATAAGAAAAAGTAAGAACATTTTTACAGATGAAGAAGTAGAATGACCAAATAGCTTGTAGGCAGAAAAACTTAATTTCAAGTAACAATTGTTAATCAGGATATTTGATGTATTGGATTATACGTTACCCTACCTAAATATAATGAAGGTGTAGACTACTTTAATTACATGATATAAGCAAGAAAGAGAGAACTCAAAGGAACTTGGATTGGTAATAATATATACAAATTCTCCTTAAACCTCCTCACCCCTCCAACATTATATAATTTCTTGAAAAGCACATGGGAAAAGGAGACAGGTTTAAATAAATCTATTTGAAAGCAGCATTTTAACTTTCAAAGTCACTTTACAGTAGCTGCTGGCAAAATTGTTTATTTTGCTCTCTCTTACAGTGACTCACAAAACCATATTGCATAGGTAGTCAAATTGGACCAAAGTACTCTCTTTTTCTGATAATAACCTAAGATTCTGATTTTAAACCTAATAATTCATTCTATTATCACTTAATAAAGAAAATTCTCCCATAAAAAAAGTCAAGATAAATAGCTTTAAAAAATAAAAGCAAAAATGCCCAGAATTGCAATTCTGGAAATCGAAAATTTTTCTAAGGAATTACAGAAAAATTATCTGGAAGTATATAAGAACAAGTACTTTGTCTTGTGATTTTTCTGTTCAACTTTTTTTTCCCACCAATGTGATTTTCTTCAGCCTTTTAAAATGAAACCAAATAGGCTTAAATATGCAATTCATTAGAGAAAAAATGCATATCCCCTACAGATTTAAAAATTCATCATGCTTCAGAGATAAGTCTAGGTACAAAGTATTTCCAATGGATAGTTTTAGACAGTTTTAGAAATTGAGTAAAACGGCTAATGCATAATTGCCTTTTCTAACACCTGCTACCTATTATACTTTTCCATTTGTAGCTTTTGGAGTTACAAACAGTTTGATCTCTAAATGCACAGAAATGCAGACTACAGCTAAAACCTATTTAAAATCAAGTATAAACAATGACCTTGATTTAAATATTTTAGCAAAAGATCTCAAGACAGATGTACAACCTTCCAGAAGACTTATTCTGAACATATTACAGACAACTCAGAGCACATTATCTAAGAACCATCTGTCATTATCAATAAAAATCATTTAGACTGTTAACATCACAAATACCTCATTGCCCTGCAAATGCTGTATCTCCTCTGCAGCTGAAACAAAAGGCATACTTTATATTGCATTTCCCAAACTTCTTGAATTAGACAATCACTGAAAGAATTTAAATTTTGTTTTATGACTAGACTGATTATTGTCTAGTGAGTGATTAGTCTAAGCTGTCTTCCACATCCTGGATGCTTTAAGATTTATGGAGAGTAATACCTCATGCTATTGTATTTGTTGATAAAGGAAATACAATACGTGATTAGTATTTAAGTACTCAGAATAATTAAAGCTATGAAGTTCTGCCAAGGTTAGGTATTAAACCACCACAATTCACACTCAAACAATGGCTCAGACACAAGGACTTTCAAACACTCAATGATTACATACAAATAAAGCAAGTTTAAGAACCTTCATTTCCACTGCATTAGAGAGAGCAGATAGTAGAGATGAAAAGAGACTTAAAAATTTTTGTCCAAATTATACAAGCCATTTATGTCAGAAAAAGAGAAAGAAGCCAGCACATGAACATCACGGAAAGTGGAATATGTTTTGCCTTTTCAATTAGCCAGGACCTTTAACTTCCTAGGCACAGACCCAATGCACTGTCAAAACTGAGACTTGAAGTTCCAATCTGAGAAGAAAAACAGCACAACCACAGAGAGGTCCATCACAGTAACTAGCCTGTCACCAGGAATGACCAACAGCAGATGACTAAGAGCATAGGAGAGCAAGCATATAGCAGTACCTCTCCAGAACACACTTCCAGCTTTCAGAGATTTCATGCTCACATAGGTGTTAATGGATTTGCATTCACCTGTTTTCCTAAACCTTTCTGCAACTCTAAGCTTTTTGGTAAATCGCCAAGTCCTGTGGCGAAGAATTCCAAAACACTAGTGCGTGCTACATATCATGTCTGTTTTAAACCCAAGACCGGCTAGTTTTATTCAAAATACTTCAGTTATTGCATTGAAAGAGTATGAACAATCAGTTCCTTCACTTTCTTCAGTCCGTTCATATTTACTTCACTTTTGTGGACTAGAATTTTTTTGTCTATTCCACTGCCCCTCATGTACCAGTTCCATCACCTTTGCTCAGCCTTCTTAAGCATCCTTTCCTGCAATTTTCTGATTTTGAAATAAGGTCCAAGCTATATACAGCATCTAAGTTTCAGAAAGAACATTACTCTTGCAGCTGCATGATATTGTGTTCTCCTTTTCTTTCCAAGTAACTCCTAGCCTTTGGGTTTTTTTTCTTTTTCTATTCTTGACTGTTACTGAGCTCATATTTTCCTCTTGTTCTTGACTGTAGAAAGCTAGCTTGAAGCCCATAATTATACTAGTAAAGCTTGGATTTGTCAAAACACACAATACCACTTTATATCTGTCCATAAGGAATTTCACCTGTTATTTACACCTGATTGTCAACAGCAACATGTGACTCCTTGCAGTCCACCCCTCACTGTTACTGCTCTTAGTAACATGGTGGTATCAGCAAACTTCGCTGTCTCACTTGCTCCTGCACCCCTTTTTAATCTCTTCAGTAGAAAGAGCTTAAGTATCATGACAAACTGTAAAAGAATTACAAGTTATTTCCTTTAACTTTGAATCTTGTCTGTTTGTTCTTACTCCCTCTTTTCTGTGTTTCAGGCAGTTAGTCACACAAGGGCATTCCCTTGAATTCCACAGATGCGGTTCTTCTTTAATAACCTTCAGTGAAGAACTTTCTTCACTGTTTTCAGCAACCTCAATATTCTACATCAACTTGTGTTCATTGGCTCTTAAAAGTGAGGTGTGATTTCTCACCACAAAAATCATGACAACACTTTCTTAAAATGACATATTTAGTCGTGGTGAAAGAACATTATGATTAAATTTAGAGAACACTGAATTGAAGTCATCCTAAAAGTCATTCTAAAAGATCCTGGAATAGTTTGAGGACTGAAGCTATTTCTATTGTACAGTAACCCACCAACTCACATAGGATCATAACCTTCTCCTGCCTGCCAGTTTTACAGTCAGTTATATAAAGAAATTTTTATTATTCAGAGGTGCTAAAATTTAAACTTTAGTCATTATACATGTTAAAAAGTTTTTCACGGTTATATGTAAAATACCTATTAAACCCACTTATTTTTGCTGAGTTTGCACATTTTGGATTGTCTTCTGTCATTACTTTTACTTCAATATGACTATTTCCAAGAGGATGATCTTAAATGCAATAAGTGACCAACAGCACTTGTCTAAGGTGAATCTAATCTCACAATAAACACAGAAATGAAATTGGATCTTTTATGCTTAAAAAAAAAACCAAAAAAAAAACCCAAAAAAACCAAATACACCCTCACTTACAGGTAAGGCTTACAAGTAGCTTCTTCTAATGCAAAAATCCATCAATTAACATTAAAAAAATCTGATTCAAACACATTTCATAGCACTTCAAAAATCTGTAATGGAAAGTAACATTTCCAGGTCATAAAAGCAAGCTAAAAGTACCTGTCACAGCCAAAACACAACGCAAAAATTATTATTTCAATGCTTAGAGCTCACTAAGTCCCTCATAGAAGAGCTATTTTAAAAAAGCCTTGACAAGAACTGTGTTCAATTTCCTATTTCTGCTAGGTATATTCAAAAAATTATTTATCTTACTATGTTCTATTATTAGATTTGGTAAATTTATGCTGGAAACTAGGTGAAGATCAGTTTTCATACCAATTTAGTCACTGGGCCCTCTGATCTAGTCAACAACAACTTGGCAACAGTTCCTAAAAGATGACTTGTGATATAAATCTACTGTGAAATCCCAGCCACAAAGAACACAAGACCATTGCTGGATTTTTTTTTTTTAGATTGATATCTTGCCCTGTTAGAAAGCTCCATATGGCATGTAAAATTCATGTTAAGAATATTAATCAATATCAAATATAAACAGATGCTAGTGATAAATTACCTGACTTATCTACTCTCCAACTATTTAGTTTTAAGAAGCATCTTTCATATAAATCTCCACATTACCTTGTATTTTGAGAATAGAGTTTAAATTACTGTCCTCTTCACTTGCTAATATGCTCAATTCAGATAAAATTCAAAATGTCAAGTGGGTATTTGACTTTTTTTCCCCTAGCTTTTCCAGAATAAAGTGGGGGGCGGGGGGGTGGGAAGGGGGGAAGGAATCAGTGTTTCTCATTTGGTTCATTTAAAGAATTCACCACGAAGTTTTTAAAGAGTTCAGTCATGATTAGGATGTCAAGCAGATTCTCACTCAATGAGGTACCTTCACATCCAATACTGAAATGTGATTTTCCTTTACAGCTATTTTTCTCCTCATGTGTGGTGGTTTATTACCTTTGCATGCAGGAATGTTGCTCGATCTTAGCAATCGAATGGAGCTTCTTATGCAACTTCCTTACAGTCCTTTCTTGCAGAAGTGGGTATTTAAAGAAGAAAGTGGAGTAAGGCAATGATTTTGGAGAATGCCTTCCATACAAATGCAAGAAGATACTGCACTGTACACAAGGAGAACACTTTGTGACACTTATTTCCAACACTACTTTGAAAAGAACCCAGACAGACACAGAAGCATTATGTTTAGTAAAACGATCAGAAAGCACATTGATTTCTTCTCTCTAATTTCCCATTGTCGGGGTTTGACTTGGCCACTGCCTCTCTGGGCAGTCTTTGCCCGCATTCTCCACCAAAAAATGTCGTGGTTTTGCCTTGGGTCAATTTGCTTTTACACCCCCCACACAATTACTACTAGTTGAGAGAAGGTTTATGCAGACAAAAGAGACTGGATTTAGGAAAATAGCATGAACATTTATTACTAGCAAAATA
>JAYRBT010000042.1:15149498-15171392 GCA_036023395.1 Myiotriccus ornatus | reverse complement strand
ACCTAAAAAATCCAGTGCGCAGGCTGGAAGGTGTAAAGACCTTCCCCGGTTCTTCGTTCGCAAAGACTGGCCATTATTATATTATTATTATTTTTCAGGGTAGCATTAAAAACTTACTGGTATGAAATCTCTGCTCTTACAGAATGGCTCTGTGGAAAGATGAAGCTCCTCACATACTGACAACATCTGTAGCTCACTCCAAAGCAAAAAGAGGCAGTACAGGGCTAATAGTTGAAAGAAACATGCTCTAAACAAGCACTGTGCAAAACGAGATGCAAAATGAAGTAATCAGCTCACACAAAGTTACACTGAGAGTTTATACATTGAAAAGACTCCCAGAGCCATGCAGAAACTGCTCCTCCAGGAGCAGGGATTGAAACAGTGGTGATCAACAAGTAACTGATTCCAGAAGTTTTACAATTCTCAGGACTACTGATGAGCTACTGAACATGGATCCTGGCCACCTTTCAAAAATCTGCATTTGCCACGTAACTTTCAGACAACTACGACTCCATCAGGAACACTTCTAGGGCTGTTTATTTTTCAGGTTACCTCACTAAAGTGTGGCCAGCCTTTGAAGGCTGTAAGAAGTTGCTGCATCCCTCAGCACTTAAATTATAAACCAAATTAATTATCATTTCTGAAAAGTGACAAGGTGCTGCTTGTATGGAAACAGGTACAAAGCACAGGTTGTCAGGACTGCTCACTGAGAGTCCTGTTTCCATAATGGATACAGGACCAGAGGCAAAAAGAATTTAAAACAAAAAGTCATAGCTCAGTTAGAATAAGAGACACGAAGAATACATGTGTAATGAAACAAGAGCAAGGGGATCTACAAGTCAGAAAACCAAAAACCTCTTTACCACGTATCTAAGTATTAATAATCACACTTAAACGACCATAACCATACAACATTTAGTTTGCACTTAAATATTTAACTTCAAAAAGTGATATGGTGCCATGAAATAAAACATATTTCAAATTGTATTTTATCAAAAACCCAACAGATTTTTTTTTAAAGTTCTTAATTATGCCAATGTTTTATTAAGAAACAGGTGTTGGCTTGTTTCAAAATTAACCAAGAGCACATCATCCCCAGGAAAACATTTTTTTTCCTGAAATACTAGAATGAAGTTAAAACATACCTAAGAGACAACTTTCCTCTGTCTGAAATTTAAGCTTTAAAAAAGTATCATTAATGAAAGTTGTTTATACCTCTCAGAAAGGACAGATTGATTTGTTTTCCCACTAACACACTGCTTTTCCACAGGTTTGATAAATTACTATGAACAAGAATCCCATTAGAAAGAAGAAAAACCTGTTTTTTAACAAACAGGAAGACTATTAGAACTTAAAGCCTCAATCATGAAAATGCTACTATTAGTTTTGTGGAACATTCACCACAATGTATAAGAATTTTTTTCAGCAGCATGAGAATTTATTAAAGAATAATCAGAAGATACAGTCTTTGTTGAGCTGATTTGTATTCGATAATTTATCAAAAGCTTTCAAAAAAATCTGTTCTTTTACAGAAAGGAAAGAAAATTATGTTATCTGGAAATTTGCATCGATGACTTTTTGGAAAAGAGAAAAATAATTGACTATATTTAAATGACAAAGGAGGAAAGTACAGGCATTTCAAGCGTTATCTCTATTGCCCTATCTACTAGGCCATGTTTTCTCTCCAAAATATTCATTTCTGCTTAGAACACAAAAAACCTGCTATATAGCTTTTTATATCTATTTAGCTTATTCAAGGTATTATTACTATTTCCTAAGTCACTACATAAAACTTGCATTTTCAGTACTATTTATTGTGTTTCATAAAAGTTCCATTAGAAACAAATTCAGAGCAAATATAAGTTGGAGGCATCATTTCCATTTATTACTTCTCATAATACCTTTTTCATTCAGAGTTATCAACACAATCTACAGAATTATTGCCATTGTTCTCAAAGACAGATAAAGGACAAAAAAATCACAGCTTGTAATTACTGTAATCCTTCAAAAACAATGGAATACATATTAAAGGTTATACAATACAATGTACAGTAATCATATGTATATTTATGATGATCCAATTTAAGAGTATTGTAAAAGATTATTATACGTCTTCAGTTTGTGTGGGTTATATTTCATTTCAAAAAGAGGCACCAGGAGGTCAGGATGATGTCTGCAGAGGAAAACTGAGATCCCTTAGGGCCTTCCCTTCAGAGCAACTGAGGAAGGAAAGTTCCACAGGGACCACAGTGAAGACCAGAAGAAAATTACAGCAAAGAACTGGGGGCCTGCACCAACCAGAGCTAGCAAGACTGATGAGAGGATCAGAAGTAAACAGAGTATAATGAAAGGAATCTTGTAGGGGCCAGAGACGGCTCTCAGGAGATTGCTCGGATTCAGAAAGTCATCTGAATGACATCTACTGCAGTGTTTTGGTTTGGATTGCAACAGTTCTTTTGAAATACCTTCTCACTTTCAGTCATGTACTGAATCACGTTTCTCTCCACAGATCCATTCCTATTGCATTAAACTTTTTGCCAGTGTGGACACTCAAAAGACAGAAACAGAACCCGAAACCAAACCCATCCTACAAGGATGCATTGCATAAATGTAGAGTTGCCTACAAACCTCCTCTTCTGCTCTCCCATAAATAGAAAGAATTTTGTGACTAGTAAAGTAAATAATTATTCTAACTTCTACTTAATAAAAATCAACCTTTAAACAATTCAAAAAGCCATTCTGGAATGCTTTCAAGTGAAAGAATTAGCCCACTTCAAAGCTCAGGCCATCCTAAGTTTCTACTGGGCATCCAGGGTCTTGTCAGATGTCGTGGTACATGTAGTTAAGAACTATCCTCTTGCACTGGGAAGTCTTCTTGCAAAGTTTTTTTAAATCTCATATTCCACACTACTTACAAGCACACCATTTGATGTCATGTTTTCTCATACACTCCCTCTCTGCAGGGAAAAACAATCAGACACAAAGTATTTTGTTTCAAAAACATTCAGCCAAACTAAATCACAGTGGAGCCTTCGACTTTATCTCAGTCATCTGCTTCATTTATAAGCAAAGAATGTTTCATGTACTGCAATAAATTCAAAGCCTTCAATCTGTCTCCTGTCATAAGAAAAAAAAGAATGTTGCAGTGTAAAAGATGAAAAAAACTCTGAATTTCCATTAATTCCTGAAGTGGCCCAACATCTTTCGATTCCAGAGTAAAGCAGAATATCATACCCAATTTCCTCTATTCTGATATTCAGAAATAGAGAACTAATACAGCCACAGGTCCAATTACCATTTAAAAATGAAGATTTCTCAGATCTTTGGTAAACATTTATCACACAATTATTAGCACTCTGAAGTAAAAATGGACACCACCATCTTCCCTCTAAGAAAGGAAAGCATAGCTAATTCAGAATTATTAACACATGCTCTCTTTCATTATTCACTCTAAGAAAGCATGGACATGCACAATTGCTAGTCCAACCTCCAGCAGTAATAGTATTCATCAGTAATCTTCTTGTGAGCCTTTACAATGGCTCTACTACTTGACTTCAATCAGCTGTAAAGCTCTTTTATTCTGTTATCACATCAGTGTGAGGGAATGAATGCCAAGGATTGAATGCCCTCCTAAAGGAGCGCAGTCATGCTGATAGAATAGCAATGAGCTTCATCTCACACTGCTCAACACGTTCTTTCACACTCTCACTCTGGCAGAGGAATGCATGCATGACAGAAATAAATATTTGTTGAGTAGGAATGCTAAAAAACATATCTATACAATAATATACTAAATAGAGCATATCACAGTTTAATAAAAAGAGCTGGAAGTTGATAAAAAGGATGCAATTAATAGACAACTGGCAGCAGTTGTGTTCCATTTGTCAGAAGAAAGGGATGAGCAGAATAATTATTCTACTAGTGAGAAAGATTCAGAATTTCAACACAGAATTACTCTTCTACTAACACTAAATTCTCCTTAAGCACTTTTTATTTTTGCTGATGCAGGGACCTAAGAACAGACTTTTCTTGCTCATTTTAACAAAGTGAGGAAAACAAGGTCAGATAAAAAAATCGTGATTGTTGATATTTTAAGTAGAATCTGTCTCCTTCCTGTACTCTTTAGTGTCATGCACATTGTTTTAGCCAAAACAAGGGGTTTGGCCTGATGAAATCTGTACAAGTATGCCCTCCCTATCAACAAAGTTATCAGACAACTCAGGAAGGAAACTGAACCATCATTCATAACTTAATATTGCTTTTAGGATTAACTCAGAGTCTTTTACTTGTGTCATTTCAAATACATCATCAACACTCCACCATGAAAGTAAGCTATGCTTCAGCAGGAAAAATAAAAAGTTCATTTTTCCAGCTCAAGTATATGGGTGGGTTTTCAGTAATAAATATATTATAAAATGTTTTCCAAAAATTTATATTTCAATAGTTAGTCCACTGATTCAATAAAGTCCACTTTCTGACCAGTTATAAAGTAGTGTTGTTCCTCTAGAAAGATTACTTCTACCAAATATTTTTAAAATATTTCAATCAAAAATTATTTTTGTGATATGGAAAAACATACACTATCTTGTGAATATCAGACAGAGCGGCTGAAAGGAGGAATGACATCAGAAAGCCTGGCAAAGAAAATTAAGCAAATAAACTAAGAAAAAAAAATCTTTTTTGGGACATTCTCTTTTACATTAATACTAGGCTGCAAGTCCATTAATTCTGTAAACCTTACATGTCATAATCACAAAACTACTGGATTTATGCTTCTATTTCCTGACAGTCACTAAGACATTCTGATTTTCTCCCACCAGTTAAAATGTTTATATTAAAAAGAAATAATCTTCCTTGTATGTGACCTTATTTAAATTCCTGTGCTGCTCCATAAAGGATGAAGAGGAAGGAGGGTACTGTAGACTGCAAAATGCCTTTGTGTTTGAGCAGAAGCAGATTGTGTCAATACTGCACCACATTCCACAGTTCATTTTAAGGTGAACAGGAATACAGTGAATCTCTCTGCTGTGAATTATGCCAGCATCAACTCCAGCTTGCATAAACAAGGACAACATTTGTGCCTCTTCTCAGGAATAAGGTGTAGATGTGGCAACTGAATGGAGCTTCTGAACAATCTTTTGAGAACATGAACTGACATCTCAGCATAGTGGAGATGCAATAAAACTTAATGAGTGACTCAACTGATCACATTTTCTTGAAGAACTACACCGATCCAGTGACATAAACAGCAACTTTCCCTGTAGAAATGTGTTAAATACTTTCCCACACCTCTCAATCATGCTTGTAAAAAGATCAAAACTCAGGATGGAGCTCTACAAAACACCTTCACCAGTGAAAGCATATAGCTAAAACTACATCTGCAGTGGTGCTAGACCTTAGTATATAATATTTTGGTGAAACCCTTTCCCAGTAATGTAAGGAGGAGAAGGCATCAACAGAAATCAGTTAACATTATTCCAAAGAACTAGGCTGCACCAAAATTAGATTGCAACAAGACGTGCTTGACGAGCTAAAGACCTCTCAACGTTGTTAACACACTGTTTTTACACATTAATGAACTTATGGGAATCAGTTTCAGGATTAGGTATGAAGTTAGGTTTGCTTTAGCACAGGTATGCATGTTTCCATATATGCTCATCTTCACACTTCCAAGAACTCTGTAAAGTTTTCTGATTCAGAATTTATTTGCACTTCTGAAAACAATGAAGCAGAATAAGGGCAAGACAAAGAAAAAAAATAAATTACTGCATTGGTGAGTGAAAACATTTAATGAAGATTTACCTCTACAAAGTCTAGTTTTCTACTGATACTAGCAGAATATTTGGAAATGACACTAGCAAAAATATTAATAGCAATAAGCTGATTAATCTGAAAAAAAGCTAAGGTGATAAAATGCATAGACTAGCTTAAATCATACAAATATAAACTCAAACACATCTAAAAGAAAACAGATATTCATTACATTTTAATACCAAAATGAGTAATTGTTAAATTCCTCATTAAAAAGTCCTTTGCAAGACTTATTTACTATAATAAAAGCACCTGCAACATTACTCTGACTTTGCATAATATTCTGTTAATTACCTAGACTTAGCAACGTGATGGAAAACCTAATAATGCAGTATTTCGTACTTATATAAAAGAACAAACTGGCAGAAAAACAAATTCAGACTCAAAAAGATAAAAGAATTTCCTTAGCTTTCTTTGATTTTCTGAACAGTTATTTGAAGGATCAAAGCATGTTAACACAACTGTTTTATTTAGAAATCTTAAAAACAAGATAACCCATTTCTCCTATACTTTGCTCTCCCCATTCCATCCCTGCTCCCCTGCTGAAGGAATAACATTAGGCTTTGTTAATGCTGTTAAACAATATAAATGTATTGTACTGAGTGGAAAGTTATCATGTTTAAAATTGAAGAAATATTTATTTCCAAATATATGCACTCCTGGCATATAGAACTGATATTAATGTTTTGTGTCGAACAAAATGCTTCTGATATGAAGAATGTGGAACTAAGTAAGATATAAATAATAAAAAATGGATTACTGGAAACACTGGAGATCAAAACTGACACTAGGAAAAGCAAGCATTAAAGACAGAAGGAGATGAACAAAAAGCAGGCTTTGTCTCTGTAAGCAATATTAATACCTGAAGGAAGCCACTTTGTACTTTAACACAAAAAGGTCTACCTATCACAATCTCATTAAAAATAAGGGTTTTAATGAATAATTCTTTAAAGGTTTTCTTGGCTTATTTAGAAGACAAAGATATATTTTTCCTATAACACAAATCAGATTTTATGTAAAATATTTCTATCAATTTTTTTCTTATTTATTTGTCAGCAAATAAGCAACCTGCTGAACCGGACTGAATGATGAGGTCAGCTCTTCTCTCAGCTCTCTTCATACTTGGAGAACAAACAGGGAAGTTAACTTTTCCTACTGCATTATATTGCCAAGTGATCAAACAAAATGTACACAGAAAGAAGAGCAGAAAATATATTTGAAAAATACGGGATGACACATTCCAGAATATTGCTTTTAAACAAAACAGATTTACACAGGAAAAAAAGGTATTGACATCTAGCAAATCAACTTATTTTTTCGATTTAAATATGGAAATTAGTAGAAAAATTCATTATCAATATTGTAAGCTAAAAAAATTGTGAAGGAAGAAGTGCTGCCTAATTTTGCTTGTTGACTTTGCATTTCTTAGACCCCAAATGGTAAATAAAACATTCCAACCATGATGTGGTTATGAAAAAACACAGTGCCTTGCAGAAGAAAGACAATCTTCTATCACATGGAGTTTGTAAAAAATTGCTAAAAATAATATTTTCTTCAATCTTTCTAACCTAAACATCTTTTATTATGTAGAAAATATCCAAATGTTTTCAATGGAACTTCAGTGTCCCAGTATGGCTACTCCAAAAGAACCCAGGTTGAATACCTTGTGTTTGACAGTAAGGGAAAATTCAAGGAAGCGTTTAAGCTTTAGGTAACTTCTTCCCATCCTCCAACATCTTAGCACAGGCGTCTTGAACCAGATATTGGAATCTGCTTCAATTCGTAATGATAGATTCTTCTCCCACAAGTTTGCTCAGTCACTTTTTGAATCCCCATAAAATTTGGGACTGTTATGGTAAAGAATTCAACAATTAAACTGTGTGCTGTATAAAGAACTATCTTAGGCTTGGACCTGACACCTATTTTTAAATGTGACTTTTCCCTATGCCACATGTACTTTGTACATCTGTGCTACATTCCCCTCCCAACCTTTCTTCCCCCAGGCTAAGGAGTCTTCAAAGGAGCATTTTCAGTCATTCTTGATTTCCTCAACCCGGACCCTGTTCCATAGGAACAACATAGATTTATGTAACGGCAATTTTAGGGTCTCTTTTATTCTCCATTCTAACATTTTCATAGAAATATTATGACCTCCAGTCCTTGTTACTAAGTGGCAATGCATGGCTCATGGTTAAAGATTATGTAGCAAAACATAATTTCCTTTTTCTGTCCAAATCTTTCCACGACACTTAGCATTTATGTGAATGGGAATTTCAAGTGCCATTTTATCACTGTCACTTTGTCTCAGGTCTTTCTGCTTTTCTTGGTTCAGAAGTTCAGTTCTGTGCTTATTCTGAACATACTGTTACCAGCTGTGGGCTTTCCTATCCTGTTATTCACCTTCCTTTCCCGATCACTTGTGATGATACTAAATAATGACATGTTCAAAATTAAATATGTAACATTTACGTAATGCGTACAAATGTAGGAAAAATACAAAGATATCTGCAGTGCTTTCTGTTCCTCGACTTAAAAATTGTATTTTGATCTGAAAACTTTCTACTTTTTATACTACCAGGTACTACTCATTTGCTCAGATACGAAATAAAGGAAAATCTGTTTTATTTCAACTTTATCTACATTTGAAAGTTAACTGAATTACCTTTTATATTTGTAATCAACAGAGTGAGCTCCTTGACAGTGAAAAAAGAATATTGTTATGTCAAAATATATCTTTACACTAATACCTCCCAGAGGCTTGCAGTCTTCTCTGAATTGATAACTACTCAACAACTGTATTATGTCAAAATTGATAACAAAAAAAAAAGGTTCACCAAACTATCCTGAAATGTGTTTAGCTGAGGTTTTTAAACCCTGTAATCTGCTCAGTAACAGTAATATTTCTGTGCAACTTATCTCCACTTTCATAGTTTAATAATAAAGCACCACAACTATTAATGCTTCCTCTGTGCTCAGTCTCTTAATACAAGGCAACAGAAAGAAAAGACAGAGTTAAAATAACTATGCTTATCTAAAGTATACTAGGATAAAATTACACTTAGACATCTTTTCTTTTATCTTTTAATTTTTCCACTTCATTGAAATCCTCTGTCCAGCTGAGATAATTTTTTTCAATTTAAGCAGATTTACCAATTAAGAATAAATCTAGTTACCTTTTCCTGAATTTTAATACCAAAAATATCTAACAGAAGATAACTCCAGACTTGAGGACTTTCAGAAACATAGCAAGAAGACGTTTTAAATACTCAGACATAGTTCTGCTGTAGTTAATCTTTAAACATAAATATCTGAGACAATGTTATAAGTCCTGTTACTATCTCTACTTGCTTCCAGATGATAAAGTTTTCCGAAATCCTTATCAAGCTTCTCTAAAATAAAATCTCAGTTTTAGTCAGTGGGAAAAAAATTAGAAATAAACCTCTTATGATGAATCTCTGTCTTAAAATATGCATTAATCTGCAGGTTAAAAGAACATCACACAGGAAGATAATGTGGGCTTTGTATGAATCATTACTAATCAGCTATCCTCAAAAAGGAAAGTATCTTTGATTGAAATGCTACATTAAAAAGTCTAGAATCTATGTACTTTATATGTGTTCTTTATAAAGTATCAGCTGTAAGTTTATAAACTATATTTTAATTACTGTTGATGAGCAACGGGCATAGGTTTTCCTGTTCATTACTCACAGTTGTGTATCAGTTTGGCAGTTAAATCTTCATTAATATCCTCATTTCTAAATCTTTTGAGTGTGATCAATGCTTACTTTCTGCTAAGAAAATGGCATAAACGACAAATTCAAACATTTAATGGATTTATGAAGAAGAATATTGTAAGAAGGACTATTTGGACAGTTTGATTAACACAATCAAGCAGTTTCAACAACATATGTCATCCTTAAAAATACTAGTACTGCAACTTTCTTAGTGGATGCTACTGCACTTAAATTGAAAAGCTTTCACAGTTTTCCAATGCAAATTTCCATGGAAAACAAACTGAAACACACTGAATGGCATTTGATGATGGCATTTAAACACACTCTTCTCATGACAGAATAAGTCAAAAAGAAATGAAGCAGAGCTACCTGTGTGTTTGCTTCTGAAGATGTAATTATATTTTAAAAACGTACATGAAATCTGTAACTAGCTTCTGTATATGGAAAACAACATGACAATTTTTGGAATTATTGAGCTGTACAGAAAAAGATTACTAAGATAAAAATTGAAAAATTTATAAAAGGTGGGTCCTGCTTGACTAACCTGAGCTCTTTCTATGACAAGGCAACCTGTTGGGCTAGGTTCTGATTTATGGTTGCACAAATAAATGATGAATTTCATCTTGTATAATACTACTTAATGATTCTACCATGATATAGCAATGTCAGATCATCTAGATATATGTGAACTTTTCTTAACCAAGAACAAATAGCCTGAAATGGGTATTGCAAAAATGTGCATAGCTTCTACATTTTTTCAGCAGATGTTGAAGATGCACTGAGTAACCTTAGCTACAGACTAAGAACCATTCAACAGTTTGCAGTGATCTCTCTATAATAAAGTGCCTACTTAATCCAGGACTACGTGAGACGGATCAAATAGGGTCATCTGAAAGCTTTTGTTTGCATTTACATTAGCAAGTAACTGAAGGCAATAGGAGATGATGGGAAGATCAAAGCAAGTTGGGCTGCGGTTTCTACAGGATATTGCCTATAAGCACCTGCAAGTACAAACCTGAGTAACGAGCAGCACAGCTATTAACACCACATTGTTCAAAAAAGCTGGAAGTTCTCATTTCCATGGCTGTAAAAATATATCTTTAAAACAACAGCTTAACGGTTCTAGAGAGAGAAAACATTTTTAATTTCAAGGCAAAGAGAAAAACAAAAAAAGGAAAATATGAAAGCTGCAGTTAGAGGACTTGGAAACAAAAGTAGAAAGGTTGAATTGTCAGAGCTGATTAAGACAGTGGAGAAATAAAAGCTAGCCTGGGTGAAATTAAAGCATTGTGAAACTCTGCAAGTGGAATGAAATCACAGTAATCAACTAAATACAAGTGTACTTTATTAGTCTGCTAAAAGGGCTGAAGTATCCATAGTGTAAAAATATTCAACCTTTCAAAATAATAGTAGCTAAATTCAGCACACTATAAACATTAGAGAAAAGGGTATTGTTCAACTTTAAATTACCAGTTTTGGAGTGTTCAACCAGAGGCACTTAGAGGAAAAAAAAAACCAAGTATGATTTTTTTAACTCATTTCATAAGTTACCTTCAAATTAAGTTCCCAAAGGCATTTTTTGCAACTTGTGTCAGCATACATGAATGAGAAACTTGTGCCATTGGCAAAACACAATCCAACTTCTATCTGATTGTACGAACACTGTATTTCTCAAATATCAGGGTTAATACAAACTGAGAACGCTATATAAAGCACATAATTCCTTCTTACAATAAACTTTCTTATTAAATAAAAATCAAGTACTATTTTTCCCTCTCTGCTGTGGAAACACACAGTTCCAGAATTTAACTCACATACTTCCAGTCTGAATAGAAATTTATCTTCCTTCAATTACCACCAGTCATGGCTTTCAAAAACAAAGGCACATGTGCAGTCACCATCTCTGAAAGATGTTTCTCACAACAGCTATTTTCACTTGATAAACTCTTTCATTGTTCACAAAGTCATGACAGTATCGCAGCACAGTAACGATGCTCAAGTTGGGACTCAGGGATTATCCTTAGTCTTGAGTGAGCATTTTAGATAAATTTGGTTTTTAACTTCACTGGAAGATATTACTACTGTATGGGACATGACTGAAGACAACTGAGTTACCCGAAATGAATCTTACCTGCTGACTCCCATGTTAACTGCTTTACTAAAAAAAATTATACTTTCATGTAATATACTCTGTTCAGAGATCTGAATAATCAGGACAACTTACTTTCTGAACCACTCAACTGAAGATTCCTACGCTGAAATTTTTTGTTGTTAGGAAATTAATCTTAATAGTTAAAGGTGGCAAACATTCAGTGGAATAATGCTTACTAAAGAGAGTTTGGAGGGCAGCTGAAATCAGATTTAATTTGAAAAGCACTGTCCATTTCTGATGCCATATTGGGCATCACTTTAGAACCTCTTCATACTGCAGCATGTGTTTCATTATTTCAGTTTCACATTCCAACTAACTCCAACTAAGCACAGAACAGACAAAATTTTGCACAGATTTATATACACTTTGAAATAGTTGGGAGTTTTTTGATCAGTCATTCCCGAACTACTGCTGGGAGAAAAGAAACTAAATTGGGATAACCACATGAATACTTACGAAGAAAAGTGGCAAGAAAATGAAGGAACTGAATGATGGAAGATCTGAGTAATGACAGAAGAAGAAAATTACATATTCTATCTGATTTAAAGGGATTCATATTATTCGTATTAAACAAAAGTTCAAAACAAGAATAAGAACTGAGCTTTTTGAAATTCTGTGAGAGGAAAGTACAGCACAGATTGTCTGGAAAATGTAAGAGAAAAATACGTTGAACAAAAAAATCCTATGCTGTATCTACTACAAAAAGTTACGAAATAAGAGATGCAAGAGCTTTATTCAGGAACAGAGGAATTCTTGGTATCAGTAATTGTCATCAGCTATCTAGGGAGAACTGTCATACAGATGCTCTGAAAGGCATATCTTAAGTAAGGAAGACAGGTCAGGGGGAAAAAAAAGTAGATATGCAAATCACCAGCAAAAGCTGACAGTGAAGTTGTAAGAAAGTCTCAGATCACCCATGAATAGGATGGAGAAGGAAAACTGAAAAAGAACCAAGAACCCCTGTGAGACTGGAAGAAAGGGCAGAGTAGCTCTCAAAATAGACAGTCAAGGACAATGCAAGTGGCAGAGCAAAGCACAAAACTGTCATGTATCAGGAAAACAAGAAAGGCCAGAATATTAAAGAAGTAGTGATCATTACTAGGAGCTAAAGCTCTGGAGAGACAAAAGAAGATAAGATTCTTAATATTTCATGCAGTTCTATTGACGTTATGCATTCCAGAAACAAACAGTAATTATATCAATTTCAAAATCTCTCTACAAGTATCTATGCTACTATAAAGAAGCTATTTTTACTGGGTTTTACTGGACTTGTTGAAAACTAGTCTGTCCTTTCTTCCCCCTGCTCTTCGAAGGTTGTGTCTGAATTTAGGTATTATGTCTTACACAGTGGCAAAGAATTAAAATAATCTTGAAAGATTAACAGATTTTCTGTGCAGGCTGTGTTAGCTATGGATGCTTTAATAAATTTGAAACAAGGAACCAAAGAACCGAACAATGTTAGGACTTTTTTACGTTTGTTCAGGTTTTACAACAACAAGACATCAGAAAGAAAAGGAAAAAATCAAATGGCATTCATGGTTTTGTTGTTTATGAACACAAATAATCAACAGAACTAACAGGACCCTCAGAAAAGAGAACTAAGGAGACTCCCATTTTAAAATACTAAAGTAAACAACTTGAAAATATAGTGTAGCCTTAATGCAGTAATTTAGTCTTAATAATGTAAAGTAGTAATGTAGTCTTAAGACACATAAGTAAAGCTGATGAGAGGAAGGAGCAGCTCCATCCTGTATTGAACAGGTGCCCTGCTAAGTTCCAATTGTGCTCCAGCTTATTCCTCTGGGAATTGTGACTTACACACGGACTCCACATCCCTGCTGACAACCTACACTGGGGAGTCCATGACACAAACAGGAGCACAAACAGAATGCAATAGTATTGCGTACACTAACTCTCATATTTAAAGAACAGCAGGGGTATAAGAAGAAAACCCATAATCAGCAAGCTGAAAGAAGTTTCAGACAAGAAAGCTTGTAATGCAGTGTTCCCCTTGTTTTTCTTTTTTTTTTTTTTTTTTAAGAGTACCTAAAGGAAGAGAAAGTGAAACAAGCAAGCATAACTTACGCTGGATGAATTTTAACTGAACATCCTACAAAGACAGTGGCAATTATTCTACTATGTTGTATTAAATAATGCTTACAATAGATCTGAAATTTTTTTCAGTAGTGGTTAAGATCTAATAATAACAATCTATTTTTGAAGTAATGCAGGAAGCTTACTCTCCTTTCCTCAGTGTAAGAGAAATCCATGTGTTTGTAAAAGCCATGCAACAGACAGTGCTCAGTAGCTTTCGATCTGAGCTGCTTCATGCAACATCAAAGGTACTTTTTATCAACAGTGAACCAGTTTGTCATAAACAACTGCCCTGAAGACAAACTTAGAGTTATCTATTACTACAGCCATCCTTTGGAAATTTTGGCTTTGGAAATTTTATTGTGCATAGCTAAAATTAAGAAATTTCTTTGACTTTCACATACTAGTTTTAGATTACTGTATTGGCAGTTCCATAATGAAATTAAATGACTGAAATAAACAGCATATTAGACAGACACTGGAGTACTATTCTTAAGATAAAACAGCAATAACCAAAGTAAAACAGGTTACAACTTTTAGAATACTGTATGTAAAGAATGATCTACTTTTCAGAAGCATTGATATTACCTATTTTAAGAATCTGGTTTATGCAGATCTGTGTGACAAAAACTATAAAAGTTACAGAATTAAATTCCAATAGAGTCATATCTGGCAGTGATACTTCAGAAGATGGTCATTCAGAGGACTCAAGTTAGGCCTAAGTAAACTGAGAGAATACCTATTCAATCAACAGAAAGTGTGGAGTACCATTTTCAGAGAACAACCATACGCTTAAAAGTATGCAGAGTTCCTACAAAATGGAAAAAAAAAAGAATCCATGTACAAAGACAGCTTTATGAAAAATTTCCTAAAAATGGAGTTCCAGAGCTGCTTTAGGACAAAGTAAGTTTAGGTTCACCACCTTCCACGTACTTAGGTGATTTCATTTATGCCAACATAAAGAGCTACACAGTCATATAAGGAGACAGATCATTAAACTCATCCAGATCCAACAGAAAATTATATCATCTGAAAGCAACAATGAAATTACTACAAAGACGGACAGTTCAGCATGCCAGGAAACCTTTGACAGCTCACTCATCAGGAAGACATTCACCTTTGCCATTCTAGATGATTCAGCACACTGTGGGGCAGGAAAGCATGAGATCAGTGTAAGGAAAGTCGTAGTAATGAACAACAGCCCATGTGGAAGCAAAGGCTAAAAAATGTGTTAGTGATCGCTTCATTCAGATGTATGTGATATATTCACAGTTCCTGACTTCCTAATCTGCGTAGGCAAAACAGATGTGAAGCAGCTACTCTTAATACATACTCATTTAACTTACGTCTAACATAAATCACTTAGGTTGGAAAAGATCTCCCAAGATCCTAATAACCTGCTAAACAAGGGTTACCTAGACAGGGTGGTCTACAAACACATCCATCTGGCATCTGAATATCTCCAAGGATGGAAACCCCATAAATTAGGCAACCTATGGCAGTGTCCAATGACCTTCAGGGGACAAAAGTGTTTTGTTGTGTTCACAAAGAATTCTATGTGTTTCGATTCGTGCCCACTACTTCTTGTCCTCTCACTGGGCACTGCTGAGAACTTTTAAAAATACAAACACAATCCAGAGACTAAGGGAATACATGGGGAACAGAGATACTAATTTTAAAAATACCTTTGAAATTACAGAAAAGTGTTAGGAAATTCTGATGTGTACAGAATCTAAAAGATGCAAAATTAAAGAGCATATGAATGTGAGAAAGGTAATTTTCCTTCCTATCTTCTTGTATAGCAACACAATTTCTCTTTCTTAAAAACTTTTTTCTTTAAGAACAATATTTAATTTTAATAAAGCCTTCTTCTAGAAACACCGACTACATAAAAGTAGCTAAGGAGTAAAACAAACTATTTTCTAGACTGTATCTAGCATTCTACTAGCATCCTATATTCATTCATCAAGACCCTGATCAATAAAGCACTTGAGAGTACATGCTTAAATAACGAAATTCATGAGTTGTTCTATGGAAGTCAATGAGATCATTCACATTCTTTAATCTAAGTATAAGAGAAAGTACTTTCTCTCATCCTCTCTGCATTCACAATCAACTTCCACAGAAAAATTAACATCTTTTGAAAGCTGCCTTTAAGAACTTGAACCTAGAAAAACCTACAAGCTTTCCTATGCATACAACTGAGTTTTGTTTTTGTATGGTTTTTGCAGGTCTAAATACCTTCCTCTTAAGAGAGCATGGGTACACAACTTTTTCCTTCTTTCATTTTCCACACTGAATCTTTCCTGATGTCAGTGAATGCTACCAAAGAAAAGCAGACAAAAATTAGCAATACATGAACTTATTTGGAATCCACACTTGCTTACGTTAAAACAGTTGATCTGGTGATCAAGAATGTCACGTCATTAAAAGCACTTTTGAATATTATGAAAGAAATTTTAACTCACTTTTCACAGAAACTCAGCTTCCATTTTGAGACAAAGACTTCTAAATTTAAGTGTCTACAAGCATGCTGTGTACTTAAGCTATGCAGGTAATAAAGGTGTAGTGAGTATGTTCAATGGAGTCTAAAAAGGGATTCAGCTGACCAGCCACTCTAAACCATAAATCTCATAAATAACTCTAAATCTCTCTCTAAGCTCCTCTGAGTTTATTTATTAGGTGAAGCCTAGATATCTAACACAGCAATGAACACATACAAACTTACAGTAAGACACCTATGTTTTTGCATTTATATCTCAAACTGAACCCCACCTTGGTAAGCCCACAGGTAGGAAGGCCAGAGACTAGGAACTTGAACTAGTCCTAGATATGACAGACCTCTAAATACAAAAATTCCCATGGATTGGCAAGTAATATGCAAACCCATTCAAAGCATGAATTTATGCCAGATAACAATTTCAACTACTGTCAGTAGTAGCTACTGTCAGTTTTATAATTGCTAGAGTAAGTGCAGATCACAGTTTGGAATCTGAATGGGAATACTGCTCTGTCCAAGAATGTGGTCCAGTGCAAAATCAGGACCCACTTAATCTGCTTTCATTGGGAATTCTTTAACCCTGTCTCTCCATAAGAAACTACAAAACAAATAGGAACAACTAACAAACTAGGCTTAGATGATCAACAAAAGAGTACAAACAGTATGTACACATCATTATAATTCTACAAATACCATTTGGCTTTTTTTCTATTCTAGGAGTAAACATCAGACTGATATTTATATATAAATGAATGAGTGTATTTAAAGTCACACTGAAAAGCTGAATTATTGCTTAAGAAACTTGTTTTTTCTCCATTATGCACATAATCCTTAGGCATCTTAAAGACTCTACATAAAGTTATATACATATATATACACAGTTAAGATAAAGCAGTGTGGTTCTTTTTTTTGACTAACACTCTTACCTTTTTTTCTTTGAGTTTTCTGTTATTCCAGATTGCAGTTAGCACAAAATAAACAAGAGGTCGCTGACTTCAGTGCTATACCACTGAAATATAATTGCCAGCCACAATAAACTCCTAATGAGCACAACTCTCACCAGTGGAAGGTTACCCTGGCAACAAAGTTATCTCAGAAGGTAACTTATCCATGTGGTAGAAGGTGATGACAGTGAGTTTCCTGACAAAGATTCGAAGCATATAAAAACTTTTCAATTGCTCAAGTTGATTGGAATCTTTATGTAGCAGGAGTGTATTGACACAAGAGAAAATACTTGCTGAATACAAAAGGATCAAGAATCTTCCAAGGCAGAGTTAAAGTAAGGATGTTATATTTACAATAAGAATGTTAGATTGCCAGTCTTGCAATAAAATGTTCTTTTCTCACTTGTTCACAACTTTCTATGGTTTCAAATAACTAAATTTGATTTAAATCATACTTTTACATTTACTTTTAAAGAGAAAAATATGAAAAGGTGTCCTTGAATTACAATGAAAGAAGACAAGATCAAGGCTGGACTCAGCAGACAGCAGGATGGTGAATTCCAGCTCCCAGGTAGGAAGCTAAAAAATATTCCCAAGAGAAAACAAGAGGTGCCAGAATCAAATGGAGAGGCATGACTTGAGTACAGGCTCCAAAAGATGCTGTTGCTTTTTAATCCCAGAGCTGGTTTCTCTTACAGTATATGGCAGGTGGAAAAGAAGTGACACTACCAAGCCATACAGTATTTTTAACTTTATTTCCTAAGAAAATCAAACTTTTATGTTCACATTTCACATCTGGGAGGAAAGGTTATATCCCACTATATCTGCCTCCTCTACTCCACAACATTTAACCAACTGGCCAGATTCAGTCAAAATGACAAATGCATAGAAATCTGAAAGACATGATCCTACCCACATGTTAGTAATTGGATATTAAATATTCTGATATTCAGACACTTCTAACAAGGTCACTAAGCAACATTCTAAAAGTAAGTTATTGTCAAACAAGAGAGAAAATGTCCAGGAATTAAAAGGACGAAATTAACAGAATAAGATCTGCGTTGTTCACTAAAATACCAGGTGGTCCTGAAAAAGATTAGTTTGGTAGAGATGCAAAACTATTCAGGATGGCTTTTATTGGTAAAAAATAAAGCTGGCTGCAAAAAAGTTACAGAAAGCTGTTGTGTCACTGAATCACAAACTGGCAAATGAAATTCAGTCTGGATATACACATAAAGGTAAAAACACTGCCAAGTATAAATACCTGATGTCATCCTTGATATTAGCCACTAAGACAGTCAAGCTGGATGAACTACAAATACCTACCTGAAAAAAATCATTTTCAACAGGAGAAAAGGCATGAGAAATTATAAATACAGAAATAAAAAAATTAGAAAGCAATATGATTTATGAATCTAAGGAGTGCTCATCCATTGAAAAAGTCTCCATTTAATATGCAACAGAAAGAAGACAAAAAGTGCATGAAATGGCTACTTTAAGTACAGATATTTTCAGCTTGGAAATGGAGTAATTGCATATAGAGACAGAAAACAGGTTTGAGACAGTTGATGAGGAAAAAGGGAATAAAGAATGATTTGACACAAATACTGATAAATCAAAGAAATAAGTGGAAGAGAATTCAAAAGAATCTTTTGTTAAATCAAAAAAGGAAAATTTCTTTTCACACTGAAAAAAAGAAATTGCAAAAGAATCACTGACATGGGATGTTTTAAACAGTATACTTTAAAACAATTAGTTACACATTTAATAATACTCAATGGGCATTAAAAAAAAGTGTAACAGATAGATATATAATAAATTTTGCAACTAGGAGAAGATGGGAGGGTATATACCTTTCCCATTCTTCTGCTCTCACTCTGAATGTTTGGTTTTGTCCACTTAACCTAATCTAGTTCAAGGATCTTTATGATCCAAACCATGCTTCCTAATAAAAAAAAAAAAAAGTCCAGACCACTGGAACAGTGAGAGCTCTTAGGCTCTCTATATTCCTGGCCATGGAAAATTAAATCTGCTTTCAGCAGATGTATTTTTGAGTCTCTTGTCTCAGATGGCTTAAGGCTTTGATTGAGACCAGAGTAATAATAATGTCTTTCTTTTATAGATTCCACCATGTCTGTTGAGAAATGCACTCCACTTTCAACTTTAATTGATTTTTTTTTTAAATGAGTACTAAACACAAGACAACTACTGGAAGACAGATTTAAATCATTCTCGTGTTCAGGGAATGAGAATCTCTGATTGAGTCTATATAAAAAAATAGAAACATAGGAAAAAAATTTTAACTGCATTTTTGAACACTTCTTAAATTCCAGTGACTTATGATGAGACAAAAATCATTATTCTGCATAATATTTCTTCCCCCTCTTTATCTCTTGTTTATTTGTTTGGGGTGGGGAAAAGTGGAGGAAGAGATAGTGGTGTTAATTTCTGTAACCAAATTTTTATTTTAACAATTCCTATTGTTAAAATATTTTTCCATCTAGATAAAGAGAAACCCTGTGCTTCTACAGTTTTTTGTGAGCTTCAATAAGCACTTCCGGAAAATAGTACCAATATTATTTATTAAAATATAAAACTAGATGCCTACTTCTAAACAAAATCTGATTGATCAAAAGCTAATAATGAGCTACATAAATTATACCATCAAATAAATGAGAAACAAATATGTCTGCTACCATATTGGCCCATAGAGCATATGAAGTCCAACATGAATTACATGACAATAAAAATGAACACTAAGTCAGAAAGAGGAAAAATACAGTTCAGCCCTCCTTGAAGAAGGAAAGAATATAAATGGCTGGGCAATTACCTGTGATAATACTAGTTCCAACTGAGAAAAAAAATTAATAATGTTTATCTTGGACAAAGAAAGCATCAGTCTCCTGGATTAAGAAGAAATAATAAATTTCAAGGAGGAAAAAGAAATATTTTTCTGGACCCATCTACAGGATTTCAGGATGAAAGATATAAGGCAGCAGACTCTACCAGCAATGAGTGCTCCCTATTGAAGTGTGTCTAACGGATGCAACCTGAGAAATGTACCATCTACCAAAAAGGAAAATCTTCTTAGGGAAGATGGCAAATAAGGACAAGCAATCATTCTGATCTAACACTAGGGCTGGAATCACAGCTCTTCTCTCTCATCCTCTCTCCCTTGCACTGGCTGTGGTACTTAGCAGCCTCCTCACTTTGCTAATCTGAAGAAAACTAACAGATACTGTCAAGGAGTTGAGGGGAACAGAAACTAGGAGAAAAGCCTATTTCAGCAGTGAGACAGTAAATCAACTCACCAGTGCAGTCAAATTCTATCAGTGTTATTATTTGCTTTTTCCTGTAACTTTGTATACAATCTTTGTAACTGTTTTGCATTTTACATAGTATGCCTTATAAACATGCTTTACCCCTTATTTTACATTGTAAGCCTTAAGGTATCTCGGTAACACTAAAATTTTCCTCATACAAGAACAAGGCAAAGCTGCAAAGCAGGACAGCAGGGCCCTGTAAACAGTACCCATCTCATTGCCTGGTTTTGTGTATCCAATGAGTCTGAGTGTGTGACTCGTGCCAGCTATACCAGCCTACTTACTGGTCAGCTGGCAATACAGCAGTCAGCTAAAGAGCGCTAACCAAAAGGCATCATGGCAGGTGAAAATATTATGCTGTACATTTGAACTCTGAACAGTCACACAGCGTATGATACCACATATATAGAATTGAAAACTAATACAGATAGTTGTCACTTTTTTTTCATTTTTCATGTTCTTTTTCCTTCTGAGCAAGTTTTTAGCTACGGAACCTGTGTCAGCATCTCTTCTGAAAATTTTGTACTACTGATAGAGTGAGTTACACAGAGAAATCACTGCAAAAAGGACAGCACAAAAAGGTAATTTATGTAAGAACATCAGAAGGAAAATGCTTTAATGAAAAATACATGCATTTCATTCTACAGGAAAAGTTAATAAAATTAAGTACCTATATGCCTATGAAAACACTTGTCCTATTTACAACACCACTCAGCATAACATTGTGTTATCTTGTATCAGGATGATTTGATGGCATTATTAGAGACTTCCAGCTGCAAACTGCCTACAAATCAAATGTAGTTTCGAACTCAATATTAAAGCAGTTTAAAAATACCGACAGTTAAAACTGAACGCTGTTCTGCTCTAAGTATTGGTATATAACCACTGACGTTCAAGTCCTGTATTGTCATTTCTAGTCAAAAATGAAGAGCTCAGAATGGATGCCACCACTGTAATGGCATTGCTTTCTTCCCCCCAACACAGGAGAACACGGTTCCATAAAGACAGTGGATCTCAAAAGTGCCTGAAGGGCAACACATATTTTAAGAAATAAAATAAAGAAAATGAAAACTTGATGCAAACATCAATAAAATGTCTTAGTCTGAAGCAAGGATACTTCTGAGGCTTTGATGCCCAACATTTAAAACATTTATTTAGAGTAGGACAGTGTAGATCATAGAATCATAGAATCTACTGGGTTGGAAGAGACCTCCGAGATCATCAAGTCCAACCCTTGATCCAACTCCACTGTGATTACGAGATCATGGCACTCAGTGCCACATCCAGCCTCATCTTAAAACCTCCAGGGACGGTGAATCCACCACCTCTCTGGGCA
>JAYRBT010000042.1:15102157-15137291 GCA_036023395.1 Myiotriccus ornatus | reverse complement strand
CAGTGGACCTTGAACTTCATATTTAAAGTGCAACACACAAGAAAGAAAAACATGTTTGATTAGACACTTCTTACTTCGACGTACCACCACTGGACTTCTCTAGGCTGTTCTTCTGGATTGTAACTGTGTGCATTCATAAGAGGGTTTATGTCTAATACTTTTTAAATTCCCCATCATATTAAACATTTTTTTTTTTGTCCTTTTGTCCTTTTTTTTAATTTGCCATGAAAATAGTAAGTTTTGGCTATTTAAAAAGTGCTCACAGCAGTCAGGAATTTCCAAACGATTTTACACTCAGTCTCAACTCTTGCTAAGATCTCTGAATCTGTAATAGCACACAAATATAATCTTCACGGTAAAACATAAAAATATTATTTTAAAGATATATTAATTAATTATAATGCCCAGTGAACAGCACTTACAAGTGGATTAAAATATAATACAGTAATTACAACCATAAAATCAGATATAAAATAACTACTAGTGAGCTAAATAAAATAGCTTTATTAAAATGAAAAAGAGCTTTATGGTACAAATTAATTAAAACAATTATGAAATGCTTACAAGATTTTTAATCGCTTCAGCACCAAGCTGACATATAAAGATGGACCAACAGGCAAGGTCCTTATTAATCACACATTTTCAATAGCAGCACTTATGTCTTAATAAATTCTATGTCCATTTCCAATCCAAAACGCTTTCACATGGTTGAAAATACCAGTTTTGCGACTCTTACAATTAGAGCTCTTTATTCCAGATACTTCAACACTATCCTAATTCAAAATTATTGGTGTCAGAAAAATGTTTTACAATATAATTAAACATGAACATAATTTTGCACATACAATTATGCATTCCTTAACCATCAACCAAAAAATCATTAGCATGATTGAGTATGTAACAAAGATAGATCAAATGTCACCTATTACCACAGTTTCATTATCAGTTCATTGTATGGCCACCCCAGATTCCAATTGAAAAACAAATTCATTAATCTGTATCACGTATATTGAACAGATCACTTGTTCTGAGAGTTCTTATTAACAACAGTAAACCATTTAATAAGAATATGTATTAGTCTTGGTTGATATTTTGCCTTTTTGAGACCCAGATTTTCTTTTTTAAAAAAGCAAAACAATTTTCTCTGCAGTTTAAAAGTTCAATCAGCAGCGAAACTGAATGTCCTTCAGAAACTATGAAAGTATTAAAACTACTCAGTAGGTATCTCTAAGTACTCTTTGGCTTAACTCATCATATGAAATTAAGTTCTGAGCAGAACTGGGAATCATTTGGATTTGAAGCACTGACAGTTCTACGGGAATAGACAGCTTTATCTCTTGGGACAAGAACCTGCTGAATGCCAAACATCCACACAATGTTCAGAAAAGAAACTGTAAGAAACCCAAGTGAATTCTGGACATTTGAAACTTTAGCAGCCCACAAAGAACACACAACTCTTAAATAAATTCAGAAGTTATAAAGGATAATTCCACTGGTACTAATCCTATTCCAATGAAGGATGTTTTATGAACCTCTCCAACTAAAATCATACTACTATACATAAATATTAAGAATTTCATCAGCTAAGCTTTTCGATGTATCTACAGAAAATATTTCAAAGCATGAGAAGTACACAGAATGCAATTAAATAAGCTCTTTCACCACGGCTAAACAAAAATGAAAAATTTTTGACTGCATTTCATGAAGAACTTGATCTGCACATATTTACACAAAACTCGTAACTATTTACCAGATAGTCATATTTAAAATTTTTATGCGAATAGCAAAACTATGCAAAATATAAATTTAAGGCCACAGTATGAAAATACTTTATTAAAAGTCCTTATTTGTGGCATTATCTACAGAACTTCAGACAACTGGACAACCAAGATATTTGTAACCCAAGATAGAAATAAGAAGTAAAATATGACTAATGGAGTCATGGTTTTAAAAGGTGAAAGAGCATTTTAACTGCACTTAGGTATAGGCAAAAATATTTCCCCAAACAATACTATGCAGTATTTCTTAAAAGTCATTATTTGAAATAATCCAAACATAACAACTTCAATTTGGCACTACAAATACCTCCCTCTTTAAAAAAATGTAATTTTTTTTTGTACCATTAAAATGGAAACGAACTAGAAATTGTCCAGTTAAAATATCATGTGTAAGAATAGCTGTCATCCAAAACAGATGACCAGAAGATGCGTTCACAGTGGAAACAGTGAAAATTCTAAAATATTACTGAAAATGGAAATATGTAGTTGAATTCTAGATAAACTTCCTTATGGGAAAGTCAAAACGCAGCGCTCTTTTTATTCCTTGGTATTTTTCCATCTCTTCCATTTTCAAGAAAAGAGGAAAGCTATATACAGTAACAGTAAGTGCTTTTTTATTTTTATTTTTAATAATTTTCTGCATTTTTATTTTTCCCTGACTTGTTACTAAGATTTGAGGGTCAATTCTGCAAAAAGATTAGTGATTTCTGGTGAAAGAATCTGGAACAGTAATAGCACAGAATTTCTTTAACTACAAGAAAAAACATGATCGGGCTGTGCAGAACACAAATGCAAACCATAGGCCAAGCTGTTCTATTAAAGATGCAGAAAAAAAATCTTTTCAAACTTATCCTCACACAAGATGCAGAATACTTATACTAAGTTGAGTCGCCAATACCGCCTTTATAGTTTTCTGCAACACTAGTAAGAAGCCAACATAAATAAAAAATGTTTAACATTACAGTAGGCTGGTCTTTTTCATAGAACTGCCTTCTCGCTAATTTTAGAGAATGCTTCACGATTTTAACATCTTTTATCAATGTTCGTGGAAACCTAAGACTACTTTTATCTACAAAAGCTCAGACTTCTACCTCAAGTTCTACTGTAATTACCAGATGTCTTAAGAGTAAACTGAAGAAATTGAGACTCTCTCAAGCATGAAACCAGCCAAACACTAAGCACCTCTAAATTCTGGAAACACAAAGTCTGAATTAATTTTGGCATTCATATACCATGTCTCTTTGCTTTCAAGCCTAAATGAAGCAAAAGTGGAAGACAGCACGCCATGTGAGTATGACCTTTTACAAATCATGAGAAATGGTTCATGATTAACAGCAGAAAAGGTTTACTGGCATTACAGGAAACAGAAAAGATAATTAGTTATCACAGATTTCTTACATTATTGAGCCATCTATTGACCCTCCCTCTCAATTTTTTTTTTATAACTCCTAAAAAAATCTGAATTATGATGACAAGGAGATAAATGAGACTGAATAACGTTTTATCTTCAAATTCCATCTCATCTATAACAACGATAATTAACAAACTAAAAAATTCCATTAAACACAATTCATCAAAATTGTTTTCTGGAGTTTAAGCAGAATGAGATTATGATTAAATTAAGAGAGTATTTTGTCTGTTTGAAGTCTTCTGCAATGTTCTGCACAAGGATAGTTTCTTTGAGGGGAGTTGTGATCCGTAATGCTGGGTTAATAAAGTTTGTTTGAATCACTAAAATACTGCATTAGCACTCTCCAAAGCAAAAGCATCACTTTCTATACACTGGTAATCCATTACTATTAGAAAATAAGCTGTATGAGCTTCATCCACTCACACAGCCACTTACTACATCAAGATTCCCTTCACCATGCAGTTACCCAGCATCAAGAAAATAATGTAACAAGAGGAACATTATTTTCTTCCAGAGAACCTTAATTAGCACTTAGGGTATGTACAGATAACATAGATTGTGAGTTCGTTCTTTTTAAAAAGCCACTGAGTTCATATCAACCATACATTCCCTTTAACTACAATATAGCAGACCCAGTATAAAAGACAAAAGCAAAAAGAAATGAAGACTAAAGCACAATAATACATAATTTAACCAAACTGTCATGATGCCACCAAAAAGCCAACAAGTTCAGGATCTCTTACCTCAGGCATTCAAAAGTTTATTACAGTAGTACACATCAATCATTCTCTAATTAACAGCTAAAACTTTATTTGAATCTTGCATGTACTTTGGTGTGCTTTTCTTGCAAAAGAAAGTAACTGAGTGGACAGTCTTGTAGACAAAAAGAAACAGCCCTAAGGATATCGAAAGTATCTTTTACCACCCAAAACCTTTCACTGGATCCCCTCTATTATAAAGGTTGTGATCAGTAGGACAAAGTCCAGTTGACAACTACTTACTAACGGCATCCCTTGGGAGTCAGCGCTTGGGCCAATACTGTGCAACACCTTTATTAAAAACTAATGATAACATAGAGTGGACTGTTTGTGGATGTTACCAAATTGGGAGGAGTGGTTGACATGTTGAAAGTGAGAGCTACTACTTGAAGGGACCTTGGCAGGCTGAAGGAATGGCTGACAGGAACCTCCTGAGGTTCGGGAGAGGCAGATGTCCTCTATCTGGGATGGAATAGTCTCATTCAACAAGCACTGACTGGGTAGAACTTGATGGAAAGCAGCTCTGCCAAGGATTTGGGAATCCTGGTGGACAACAGGCTGTAACCCGAGCCAAAAGTGTCCCTGCAGAAAGGTCAAATGTATGTTGGGCTTTCTAAGCAAGAGAGAAGCCAACAGGTCAGGAGAAGTGATTCTTCCTCTGTATTCGCCACTTGGGAAACCGTGTCTGTAGCATGACATCCAGTTCTGCGACACTGGCACTCATGAGCAAGTCCAGTGGGTGCATAGGGAGCTGAAGTATTTTACACATGAAAGGAGGCTGACAGCACTGGGTTTGTTCAGTCTTAAAAAGAAGTCTATGAACAGCCGCAACTACCTATTGGGAGCATATAGAGAATGTGGAGCCAGATTCTTCTCAGAGGTACACTGAGATAAAATAAAAGGCAGTGGACATAAGTTCCATTTTTTATTTATTTATTTATTAAAAAAAGAAAAAATCATAATGGAAGTAGTTAAATTTCCAGCAGCCTTACCCGAAGAAGCTGCACAATCTGCATCCCCAGAATTACTCATAACTCAACAGGGCAAGACTCTACACAGCCTGATTGAAGTTGATCCTGTCCCCATAGATAGAATTCAAGAGAGGCAAGGGCAGAAGTTTGGAACACTGATTTCCAGAGGCCCCACATAACCTAAATAATTATAAATTTCCATAATGTCAACTACATTAATTACTAGCTTCTTTTTCAAAGAGCAATGACAGGTTTTTAAAATATTTCCTAATTTCTACAATGGAAAAACAGCTAATAAAATTTCCACCATTCGGAAGCATTTTAAACCCATTACTTTATAAAATTGTTTCCCTTAATATCTCTTCTACATATGCTACAGGTATGTCATATGGACAAGCTACAAAATACACCTCCTAGAGGATGACAAATTCTTTATAGTAAGGATTTTGCTTTGCTTTCTCCAATTATACTGCTCAAAACATCCTTTACTACTCAACCATAGAAATGATCTAGCATTAAAATTAATCTGAGATTTTACTTTGTAAGTATTAAAGACAGTAGGAAAAATCAACATTAGCCAGCAAACACTCATAATGTCTACCGAAAACTACAAAAAATTATAAAGATCTCACACAAATATTTTATAAATTAGATAAAAATCAGGAACCACATTTTACTTTCAGTTACAAAGAGTATAAGAGTATAAGAAAACACAACTGTTTGCTATAACAGTCTGCCTTATCTTTTTAAAGAATGAAATCTTAAAAATAATGCTTCCTAAACCCACAGAAGTTATTTCACTATATCTCCAAAGCACTGAAGATACAAATAAGACTCGAGCATTTCTTTCTTCCTTAAAAACTAAACAATAATGTATTGTATTATACTGAATATTTTTATCAAATCAAAAAATAAAATGGATTATCAGAAAGCTATTTTTAATTTTAAAAACTTGGTTAAACAATTTGTTTATATAAATATTCACTGACCAAGTTAAGTCTATTTATAGGCCTTATAATTATACACTTCATTTAATATATTGATGCAAACATAAAATGACATATAAAAAGTCACATTACAAGCAGTTAGATTATTTTTGAAGTAACTAAATACACTGATTTAAAGATATTTTTCATGTAAGTATTTGGCTACCTAATATACAGAAATATTCCCATTTATTTTTCATATTCATTGGTATTTCATAAAAAGTATCTACACCAAGAATTTTTACATACATTTGAATTTACAGTGTAATATTACACAAACATTGTTCTCCTGCCCTTAGTTTTTGATCATTAAAAATACTTTAACATCCTAGAAAAGCACAAAGACCATTGTCAAATATTCAGGATGTACATATGAGCAGGCAAAATCTCCTGTGGTAAGCACTGGCCCAAAAAAACTTCACAGTATGTGTAACAAAAAAAGGGAATTAATGTTTTCAAGAAGATTATCAAATATTAAGCTACACAAGGAATATTTTTTCTAAGCCATCACTGACAGGCTAGTGTTGCCTGGTTCTGCTTGGCAACACTTTGTTAATACTCTGTTTGTTAATTTAACAAACTATCAGGAGAGTATGTTTAGAATGGGCAAGCATTATCTCTTGCATTTCATTTAATTAAACTCTGTTCTAGCAATATGACAGTCAGCATTTCATGAAGGGAATTATTTTAAAGATGAAGGTAGAAAATATTTCAAAGTGCCCTGCTAAAACATGAAAGCATAATCTAAAATTATCCCTGCACATACTGTAATTTATCTATAAAATTAAAGATGTTATTTCCAGAGTTCATAATTAATTGGATTCCACTGAGAAATTATGCAGGCATTCCAGAGAGCAAAATGATGCACAAAGGCACAAAACATAGTGCCACAGGACAACCATAAACAACCACTGTGACTTGCATGAATTACAACAATCATTGAGACTTAATGTGAAATGAATACTGGATGCCTTTTGTATGTGGTCATTAGTCTGCTGCAAAGAAATTGCCATTGAATTTTGATTATATTGCCTTAATAAAAAGTAATGAAAGTGGCTCATGCTCTAGAGGCTTTCTTTTAAATGATACTCGACAGTGATCCACAAAGGCCAGTGTGCCACACACTAATGATGACACCTCACCTGAGGAAGGTAATGTTACCCCACTATTGCAAGTGACTGCAGTGAAGTTGGCTTGTCTTCTTGCAAACATTTTAACTAAACACTTCCAATGAAATATCAGCGAGAAATAAGTTTACCCTTTAAGACTTACCATCAATCCGACTAACAAGTTCTTCCAACATTTTCACTTTCTTCTGAATCCCTGGCTGTGCAAATGTGTAGTTATCCTAAAGAGGAGACCACATGCAAGTATTAGTTGTAGAAAAGAAAAAAAGTTTCTTTTCTTTCAATTACTTATCCAAATCCATGCATTTTTCTATGTTTTCCTATAGTCTTTCTGTTTTGCTTCTACATTTCCTAGATCTCCTTCTACAGTAGAATAGTAAATCACCATAGTGTATAGTCCTGAGAGTCCCCATCTCCAACAGTATATTCTGTATAGCTATGCCTGCAACAATTGCTCTCTACTTGCTAATCTACTGAAGCTACAGCTTTATTGCACAAGTCCAAGTAGCTTTGAAAGGCTCTCATCTTACATACCAAAATGTGCCATGCTAGAGTTTTTTAAGGTGATTTTTTTTCTCATAAATTTACAATTCTAATACAAATAATGTAGGAAGCATGAAAATTTAGACCATAATCAGAGACAGGAAAATAATTTGATCTTTAGAAGTGTGGAAAAATAATTTCAAGAAGCATAAGAAATCAAAAGTCTGTTTTAATGTAGTCAAAACTGTTCTGAACCCAAGATTACAGTCAATGTCATGCATCAAAATCTAACACACAGCCTATATAACTAAAATGGCATTATATTTGCATATATTTGTCTGAATGTATTACTCTAAATGGATTTTTAATCTTTGGATTGCAGCTCTGTAATATAGACTAGAGTTTGAAATAATGAGAACAAGAAAGATATCTCTGCTTGAACCCCAAAGTGATCAAACTTTTTAAATTATGACATTATTTACAGTAATGTTTCTGAATATTTAACTGAGAATCCCTTCATTCAACTCATTTTTTTATGGTTTTGCTGTGGTTCTTGAGAGATTTAAGAAAAGAAAATTATTTATACATATTTTAAAAGAAAGTTGCTATGTAGAATTTTTTTGTGTAACCACTACTTACACAGAAAATGAGGGTAAAGGATTTTTCATCTCAACCGCTATTGTTTGAGTAATTCCTTTATCAATTGGAGAGCTGAGTAACTAACCAAAACTCAGCCTAAAAGGATTTTCACTGACTCTGAAATATTAATTTTTCTTCGCTTGATTTCAAAAGGCATGATTATTTTTATGCATCCTGACACATTTTTCTACTAAAAAAAAGCCTTATTGACTTTCTTGACTATATTTACATGATTTTTTCTTTTGATTTGTTTTATGAAACTGAATTGCAATTTAATCTTCAAATTCTATAAAACTAGCATGACCTATGAAGTCTAAAAGTTCACAAGGCAAAATGATACGCTAATAATTGTTACAGTGCATCAACCAACAAGTGGTTTACAGTATCAAAAAGTCTACTATTGCTGTCACCACTTGTAACTGACTCCAGCAGTAGCTATTTTAAAAACTATAGCAAAATTTTCTATTGGTCTAGCAGTAGTCCTTTCACAGTAATTCATATCAGAAATTAAAGTATAAACCAAAACAATGCAGACAAGGAAACAAGAATAATTCTCTGAATTTTTGAATTTTCCACAAGAGTCACAAAGTAAAACAGGCATCCATTTCATCTTGCTGGTGGTGTTCCTCACACAGAACATAAGTATCCTCTGTAGTGCAATAAAGCACCAAAACTGAAAGAATGGAAAGACTCATACAGATTTCAAATCTATTATAATCCCATTTTGGGGAAAAGAAACTACCCTACGCATGGGAAAACTGCCTTTTATACAAGGCAGACACACTCCTGTATTAGTCAGGTATAATATCCAGGACACAGCATCTTTAGGTAATCATTATAATTTTCTTTACAGAACCTACTGTAACACAGAAATTGTATTCGGGGGTTTTTTTTCCCCCCAATGTTCATATGCCATTCTATTTATTTAAAGAAAGTTAACTGGTGTTTCTAGAAGTAGTACTGCACTCAAAGTACAGCAACATGGTACTCAATTATTTCCTCTGTAACAGATCCTCTGTAAAAGTATCTTCACATATTTAACACTGAAAGTCAACACAGAGTTAAAACACCAGCACTTCAACCATTAGTGTCTCCCCAGAGAGCGCAACTCCCAACTGTGATCTATGAATCTGAAACTGTTTTCTCTCTCAAAGCCTAATTTACTCCACACACACCTGGAAATGCAACCCAAAACTGCCATCTTGATTTGAAAACAGGTAAGTTTGCTTTTCACTACATTTGATCTTTTCCTTATTTATTTTTCTGTTCATTATTTCAGCTGCAAATGAACACAGCTGGGAGTCACTCTTCTATTTGTGCTGACTCATCTAACTGGAAAGATCTTTATTGGCTCCCCCAGTCCTCTCATCTAATTAAACTATGTTCCACACATCCCCTCCTATGACACTTGTAGTTGACTTTCTGAAGTTTGTGAAATTGGGAGAAGGACTTTGTAAACATAAAAGGTATTCTGTTATCTACTATCCTTGCCCCTTTTGTGCTTATAGGTGGAACAAAAAGCTAGTAACACAGTTATAGAAAAAACATTAAACTCACGAAATACATGAACTATTGCTCAGGACAACATCAAAGTACAGTGGCTAAGATTTTAATTCCTCTACCATTCAATTTAATTGGAGATACCAGCTTTGAAATTTGACTCAGCTTGCTTCCCAACTCTTCTATCTCCTCCTCACCAACTGCTGCAGGGGAACGGAGAACATGCTGTGGTCAGTTCACAACACTTCATCTCTGCTGCTCCCCATGAGCCATATGTCCTGCCAGAAAACCTGCTCCTGTGAGGGCTCCTCTCCACAGGCTGCAGCTTCCATCAAGGCACCTCTCCCTGCTTCAGCATGGGGTCCTCCACGGGGGCTGCAAGCAGATCTTGGCTCCACAATGGACGTCCATGGGCTGCAGGGGCACAGCTACCTCACCACGGTCTTCATCAGGGGCTGCAGGGTGCTGCTCTGGTGGCTGGAGCATCTCCTCCCCCTCCTTCTTCACTGACCTGGGTGTCTGAAGGACTATTTCCTCTCATATTTTCTCACTTCTCTCTCATTACTGCACAGTGGTTTTTACCCCTTCTTAAATACGTTACCACAGAGGCACTACCATCATCACCAATGGGCTCAGCTTTGGTCCACCTGGGAGGAGGCTGGAACTGGTTCTGTGTGACACAGGTCCTCTTTCACAGAAGACACCACTGTAGCTCCCCTCTACAAAAACCTTGCCACTTAAGTTCTCTGCTAACTTACACAGAAAAAAAGAAGTCCAGAATTTAACTCACCTACCTATTCCCCTTCACAGTTGTGGGTCTTCTTTTCATTACTCATCCTACAAATTGTTATTGTATTTCCTCATTTATTCGTTGTGTAACTGTGACCATCGCGAGTAAGCAAAAGACAAACTTTGAAAAAAGCCATAAGTAACTGAGAACAGGACTGTCTTGCCTCAACAGATCTTGTAGCAGAGAGTTCACATAAAATATCTGTTATTTCTAAACACTGTTCTTGAAACTCCAGTAAGCATTCACATATGACAAAGTATGCATAAGTACGCAACAGAATCCATGATAAACATAAAAAGATCATGCACTGGTTTGCAGTATCTAAATTCCTTGATGTTCTGCTCAGATGGCTTCCAACACACTTTCAGTGAACTGTGCTAACCTACTTCACAGCTGAATGGTTATAATATCTAGTCCAAACTCTGACACATAATTAGTTTCACCTTACAATACAGAAGGTTAAGACTTCATAATGTCACAAGAGTACAAAACTTGTTTCAGCTTCAAATTTTTGTGTTAGTAGTCTGTACTTATTCTGTATAACCAACCCACTTCCCTGCAACTACAACTAGATTTGGCAGGACTTCTCAAAACATAGTCATTGTAATTTATAATAAAATACTTCATAGACTTCACTAAACATTATTAAAAATATTAGGTAACCTCTTACATTTTTTTAAGGGTAGAAAAACTCTAAATGGAAGAAACTTGAAAAATGCACAGAATAAATTTAACTGGGACTATCTTCCTGTACTCACAAAAAGAGAGCATGGGGAAGAGGGTGGAAAGAGGGGAGAAGAGAGGGAGTAGGAGAGAGAGAGGAAGGGAGGGAGATGTTGCAGGTGTTAGCTTTTTCTTTAAATAGGTGACGATGGGATAATTTTAAAAGAAGAAGAAAGCTGAAGAGGGAAGGAAAACAACCTTTCACATCATCACGGAGGAGAAACAGAACCAGTCAAACTAAAAGAAAAACCACTGTCAATAATTTGACATAATGAATGCAGCCAAGCAGAGGTATAGGCATGATGCTTCTCCATCTTTTCAGGTCACACACGCTGTTCACCAACAATGTTCTGATGGAAGTATCAGCACCATTTATAGAAGCAAGTGAAAAGTTTTGACACGAAGTATTCATGTGTTCATTTTGACACAAAGTATTCATGTGTCATTCACACAAAGTATTCAAGTCATATTCATAAAACGAGGTTTTATCAATCAGAACAGAGCTTTTAAATATAAAGCATGTATTAAGCATCAGACATAGACATCTATTTTTCTCTACTGATGTATATTTAAGAATTCCTGTACACCAATTTAGGTATGTTCAAGTAGCGTATCACATGAGCAAATGACAACTGAAAGAAATAAACCTTTTTTTCTTATCTCAGTATGTCAGAAAGAGATCTTATGAATTTTATTTTTTTAACTCATTTAAGTACTTCATCCATATATTTCTGAATTCTGTAAGCAAAAGTCTTTAAAATATCTCAGTTCACCCTGCTCCCAAAGTTATGTGAAAAGGTAGGGGGAGGAGGGAGGGACACATGACACTGGTTGATGATAGGCAGCACATATATTAACACTATCAGTGCTAGGCTGTTTAGCCAAAACGTTTCTTGGAGATCAAGATTGTAATGTAAATTCCCTCTTAAATATAGTTCAGGAAGAAGAGAGTGTGCGTGCACAAGAACAAACACAAGTGTGTTGGACTCTGCTGTTAGCACATATTCCATAGCATGTTCTATAATTACTCCAAGATACTTCCTTTAAAAGAAAAGCTCTTTCAACCTTTGTAATTATTAAGCCTGTCTTTTGAAAATGTAAAATTACCTAAGTACTAAGAAAGAGATATACAAAACATTGCAGCCCAAATTTTTTTAAATGCAAAACAGTATCTTACTTATTCCTACGTAAAAGGATGAATAAAAGCAACAGCTTATTAAAAGGTAGGTACTAATTCTCGAGTTAGAATAGTATCCACAGTTTCAGAATCAAAGATCCAACCTCCTACTGGGCTGTGCAGTCAAACATAGTTTTATACAAGTGGATTTATTATAAATTACAGAAACTGTTCAAGTAGCAATAACAGAAGTGCTCAAGGTATATTTTTGGATTCTGGCATAGGCCAGACAACAGTTCAAATGTGGATAAGAGCTAGAAATCATAAATATGGACACCTACAATCCCAAAAACTGATGCTGTAAGTTTTAGGTAGAAGATAAAATATTTTTATGCTGAAGCATACTGATAACACAGTATATTTCATCTATAGATTACAAACAGATTTATTGCCTTCCTGAAAATTTTACTCCCAGTAACAGGCTGGAAAACTGCATTATTAGCTTGCAAAGAGACATAGGCTATAGTACTTCTGATGACACCTGTCCTTAAGAAAAACTACAGCCTTCAGCATAAATCCTACTGCTGCCCTCAATTTTCTATTACCTGAAGTACTAACCAAAGCTTATCATTACAAACTTAAAACTGGCTACTGGGCCAAATGAAAGAACCACCTTGGCTTCTCCCTTTTAAGAGCAGTTAGCAGTGAATGAGTATAGGGGATGGTAGGAGTAAAATAAGCCTGCAGTGATGTATTTGCAGCATTCCTTCAGTTACCAGTTTGCAGTGCTGAGACTTCCTTAACTCAGAGCAGTATCTTCATAATTAAAGTTGTTTAAAGACTTTTCATCAACAAAACTTCACATTGTTCAGGTTCTAAACCCATGTAAAATGCTTTTCATCCTTTGACAAGTAGTCCAGCAGCTTAGCTACCCAATTACTCTTTTTTTTTAAGACTATCACTCAGCAGAACTATGAGATACTATCTAGGTCTTGCATTAGATGAGATGGAAAGCAACTACTCCCTATACACTTTCTTCATGCAGCTCATAATTTTTAAAACTTTCATTACATTCCTCCACTTAGCTAAGTCATCTAAGTTGGAGAACATAATCCATCATCCAAAAACTGTTCCATGCCTTTGATCACACTTATCTTGCTCCATTATTATTTTTTTAACTTTGAAGCCATCACTTCAAAATGAGACAGACAAAAGGGATTAGAACAGCATAGAGCATACTGAGCACAAGCACATTTTAGGTTTTAAAAGTAGCAAAGTGATGTTTTCTCTCAAGGACTACTACATAAACCCTTCTCCTCCCTATGTGATAACAGGCACTGTTTCCACCATATATGCTTAGTTTTTTTATGAACTTCTGGTAAAAAGGACTTTATCAAAATGCACCTTGGAAATACAATTAAACCATACAGTTGTTCACAGGCTCACCGATTCCTTCCAAAAGGTGCCAGCTTTGTGCTGCTTTACAGGGGCTCTAGAAAATATTAAATAATATAGGTCTTTGTCTTTTAACCATTAATTCTGCTTATTATACACTTTCTCCAAACTTCCCTGATGCGTGTGTCTAATTGTCTGTGCTGTCCTGAATCCCCTTCAAATCATTTTCAAAATTTAACATCATATCCGCCACATTTCATTCCACCCAATACCAAAGCAGTTTTGAGCATTGGCCTTCTTGTTTACCCTTTACCAGAGACCCTAATAGAAGAAAATCACAGATACATATTAAACTGAGAAGACTTAGCAATAGACCCTGAAATTCTTACTAGGCATCCTGATGCACAGCATCCTAGTGATGCATTCAATCTTCTCAAACTGATGGGGAGAAATATAAGTCCTCCAGTGAATAAACAAGATACGAGAATTTTTTTTTAACTCAGAAAGGTAAAATTTGCCTAAAGAAAAATTTCTAAACTCTTGATCTTCTTTGAATTTTCTTTTCCTTCACTGAAAGTTTAAAACACCATAAAGCAGTATTTGCTCCAACAGATTATTAAGAGAAATAGAATCAGATATCTAAGCAGAAACACAGAAAGTATTCTAGATAGAAGCACCTATTGTGGCCAGGCTTATGTTTCAGAAGATTTGAGTCTCATATATGACATGCAGATAGAGTAACGGAAAAATAACACTTAGGAGTATCATTTGATAAGTGATTACTACAAATGGTGAAGTTGTCCATTTCTCATCAGAAGAAAAGCCATTCTAGGATGCTGAGCAGACACAAATTCCTGCCTCTATTACAGGACCTATTTCTCATGAAATTTCTCATGTTCATCACTTTCCAAAAAGCTGTTACTTTTGTAAGTGTTTTAGAACATAATTCTGATCAAGCAAACCATTGTTTTACCTTGGAATAGTCACACCTTCAAGAAAAAAACCCACCATGTTTTGTCACTCTCAGGATCCAACTTGGACAAGACACAAGCATAAAATGAACAGTCTGGATTTCTGGAAACCACTAAACATTTATCACCATAGAGAAGTTCTGACTCACAGATGCAGTTACAGCAATAGGAGCTGCAGGGACAGACACAGAGCATGAATATGCAGTTGAAGCGTGGAAGAGAACAACATATAGAAATAACTGCTGCTAGCATTTCTGACAATGCCTGACAAGGCTTCCACATTTCTCAAGAATACATTTCTGACTGGCATTAGGATCTGTTTGTACAGGAACTAGAGCACGACTGCAGTGCTGTCTTTCAGTATCAGCTATATGGTGTTCGTGGAGACTGAAGACTGCTTGTCAGATTGTTATATCAAATATCCCATTTTCCCTGAACATACCTCATTTTCTGTGCTATGTTCAGCTGAGGAAGCCGGGATGAAAGACTGATTTCTCCATTCAGCAAATGAAAAGGTACAAGGAAAGCTATACTTGACCTATTTTTCCATTAAAATAAACCTTCAGAAGGTCCTATGAAGAATTTTCAGAAGAGTTATTTCTGCACATACTTCTCAACATTTGAAACGCATATTCATGTTATTTATCGGTTCCAGCAGATCTCTGAAAGGCTTTCCAAGCAGCATTCCATCCATCCATCCATCCATCCATCCATTCATCCATCCATCCAGACTTCAGGCACACCTTAGCAACAATTTTCCATAACTCAGGAGTGAGTAAGAACTTTGCAAGATTCCCTTCAAAGATCATAAATCTTGCTATTTGATCAGCCATAGAAATAACTAGTATGTACCTCAGCACACTCCAGTCCCTGGGAATGAATTATCTCCCTTTTATTCTAAAAATTACCAGGCTATGATAAATAATGACATTAATATTTTAGTGCTATTTTTATACATCTGGTTAGATCATTATGCAATGCATATATTTCCTCTTTGGTTATTTTATTACCATTATACTTTAACTTAAAATGAAGAGTTATACTCTATTTTATACATGAACATTACATTTTCAGGTGGCACAGATCAATGTGAACTTTTTACTTGAATCTTAACGAGACTCTACTGAGAAAAGTGTTATAAAGGACCATTTAGTAATAAAAAAAAAAGTTAATTACAATGGATATATGGGAACGTCTAGTTAATTAAATGGAAAAAATACTCATGGGATAATTTTAGTTTTCCCATATGCACACCCACAGGTGAAAATGCAAAAATGTTCATGCATCATCTACAGTTTGGAAGTGTTCTAAAGACAACCAGCTTTATCATGAGCATGGAAGATATATTTTGCATACAGCCACACACACCCTCAGAAGCAGGGTTTTATAAATCCGCATAAATCAGCACATTTTGCAAGAGAACACAGGCTGCAGACAAGTTCTGTTGAAAAGAAGCTTAAGTCTCAACAGACAGCAAGCTCAGAATAAGTCAGTGGCAAGCCCGGGCAGCAAAGCTGGCCAGCAGCCTCCTGGCCCACTGGATGAAGGGATTATCCCCACTCAGCACTCACTGTCAAATCACAGAGGTTGGCAGAGACCTCTGGAGGCCATTTAAGTCCAAGTCCTGCCCAAAGCAGAATGACTTGGAGCAAGTGGCTCAAGGCCATGTGAAGTCAAGTTTTGAACTCCAAGGATGAGGACTCTACAATCTCTCTGGCCAAACAGTTCCAGAGTTCAACCACCTTTACTGTTCAGATTTTCCTTGTAATGCTTGAAAATATTTTCTTCTATTTTGGGACCACATCTAGAATACCACATCCGGTTTTAGGGACTTCAATGCAAGAAAAATGTGAATAAACTGGAGCAAGAGCAAAAAGACACCAAGATGCTCAGAGGTACGGAGCACACGCTCTGTGAGAGGCTGGGTTGTTTAGCCTGAAGAAAGGGAGGCTTCAGAAGCACTTAGTAGCAGCCTGATAAAACCTATATTATCAAGACAGAGCTCCATTTTCAATAGTAGTGCATAGTGAGAAGATAAAAGACAAGCAGAATAAAGAAACAAAAACTCTTCCATCCAGCTATTGGGAAGAAACTTCAACATGAGGACAAGCAAACACTGGAACAGGTTAACCCCCAGAGACTGTGCAGTCTCCACCCTTGGAGGTTTCAGGACCCAACTGGACAAAGCTCTGAGAAACTTGATCTGACTTCACAGCTGACCCTGCTTTGAGCAGAAGGTTGCAGTCACTTAGGAACCTATAACTAGAGACAACCAACAGAGAAGAAGATGCAAAGTAATCTAAAAGCACAAAATAGATTAAACTATCACGTTATATCAAACATTAAGTAATGGACAAGTTCTGCAAAACTCTCTAACTGGAGCCAAATACACAGAAACTCTCCGATCACAAAAAAACACCACAAGTAAATCTGCTAAAGCAACAGATGTTTTGATCAAGTTTTTTTATTTCTTGTCTCGGCTAAGAACTGTATATATGTCAGAAGTGACTGTCCTGATACTCAATGCCAACTCTTATCCTTTATTCCACAGGTCACAGTGGTTTAAAGATGTGTTCTTATAATAAATATACACAGAGTCACATTAGATACATAAGTGAGGGAAGTAAGACGAGTGAGAAACAGAGAAATAATATATACTATGCGTAGCAAAACTTGAGCAAGAAATACATATCTCTTAATAACACCTTTGACAATTTTGGAATCAAGAAAACAAGACAGTCGAGATGGGCTGGAAAGATAAATGAGTTTTCTGTTAAGAATAATAAAGGGATACAAATACAATCATTCTTACATTACACTGTTATACACTGAAAAGACAAATACACAAAAAAATGTATCTAGTTCATATGAGTCAAATATTTCACAAAATGACCCTAACTGATATCAAAGTACACTCTAAACTTATCCAGTACTGGTAGGGCAACATCAAATGGAAGCTTATATTGAAGAATAAAATGATGGAAACAGTCTGCAGAGATTCTTTGATTGCAGTTATTACCACATCACATATTCCTCTACTCTAAAATCCCTGTACAGTTTATTCAGACATCTCAGACAACACTATCACTAGTCACACATGAGTCTCTTACTTTTTTTCAGAGAAAAATGATAGTGCATCCAGAACACAAGTCAGCTGGAGCCATAGCATCATACAGTGAATCCACTGGGAACCTTTAAAGTTCATCTAGTCCAAACCTCCTGTCACTGACAGGGACAGTTTCAGCTGAATTAGGCTGCTTGAAGCCACATCAGACCTGACCTTGAACACCCTTCCAAAAAAGGGATATCCACAACTCCTTTGGGCTCCCTCATTGAAAAAAATGTACTCCTTATGTCCAGTCTAAATCTACTCTCTTACAGTTTGAAATGTCACCCTTTATCCTAACACTACAGGCCCTGGCAAACAGTCTCTCTCCAGCTTTCTTAAAAGTCCCCTTTAAGTACTGAAAGGTTATAATAATGTCTTCCCGGAGCCTTCTCTTCTCCAGACTAAACAACCCCAACTTTCTCAGCCTTTCTCATAGGAGAGGTTCTCCAGCCCTCTGATCATCTTCATGGCCCTCCTCTGGCCCCATTCCAACAGGTCCACATCTGTGCTGTCCTGTGGATCCCTGAAATGGATGCAGTACTCCAGGGCCAAGTCTCACAAGAGCAGAATAGAGGGGTAGAATCACCTGCCTTGACCTGGTGGCCACTTTGATGAAGCCCAGGATACATTTGGCTGTCTGGGCTGCAAGTGCACACTGCTGGTCATGTCCAATTTTTTGTCCACCAGTATTCCCAAGTCCTTCTTTGCAGGGTTAGTTTTCCCAACCATTTCAACCTGCAACTACATGACTCTTCTATCTGGCAAGTAAAGTGGTATCATCACAGAAAAGAAACAAAACAAGAGAAGAGAAGAAGAAAAACAAGAAACCCTTCCATTTCAGCAGCACTCTGCAGCTGCACTGAATTAACTGTAACATCATTAGTCACACCACTAGCATAATCCTTCAAGCCTGCTTTTGATAGATGAGTGCATCCTTGAATACATCCAGTACCATTCCATTTATGTAACAGCTTAAATTTTCATCGATGCAGTTTAATTCCATTACAATTAGTTTCCATATTTTGCTTATCAGTACTTGATGGCTTTGTATGAAAACAGAATTTTAAGGACAAATTACCTAATCTCTGAACCTTCATTCCTAGAAAAAAATAGAGCAGCAGGCCAGTGACAGACAGTGTTCCAAAAACAGGTAAAACAGTTGGAGGGCTTGCATTTCTTTACCTGGCTTTCTTCTTTTCCAGTCGATTTCAAGTTCTCACTTTTTTTCTTTGTAATAACTTTTCACATATTTTTAATGTGATCAAGTATTTTAAAATTTAGTTGTTCTGAGACATCAAAATAAGGAAAACAGCTTTTTTTACAAGACTCATTGGTCAATTGGAAATGACTACGCATTTCAACAGTGCTACACAAAACATTAAGCTATTTGACCTTTAACCTGGAAAAATACACTTAATATGCCTTCAAAAAAGTGAAAGACTACTGTTGTTGACTCAATTTTATAACAGTTTTGTCAAACATGAACTCTGTTACAAGTTTCAATTCACAATGTGCCTTAACCACTATGCTTTAGCCCATGAAACATTCATATTAAAGTATTAGTCATAGGAAAGTATGTTGTAGGTACTTCTAATCTTCATAAACTTATATGCCCATGAATGCAAACGTCTACACACAAATCCACCATTATCAGACTGTAACTTGCTGCATTTAACAGAAAATTGTGCCTGCATCTATAGCTTCTCCACGTAGAAAAAAATCAAACAGTGACATAGCATAAGTATCAAGTTTTAAATTGATATTTTAAAAATATGAAGATAATTTCAGGAACTACTAAGACAGCAATCACCTATAAGTTGTTATATTAATGACTTAAAAATTAATAGGTAAGCCAGCTTTTCATCACCTCAGTTAGATCTTGAGCAAACATTCTTTATGCTTGGTGACTGAGCCAAGCATGCCTCTGGAACTGGAGATTTCAACCCTGGTCTAGAACATCATACCACAATGAAACATGCAGACATTTTGATGAAAAGAAGTTTCACAATTTTTTTCCTTTCTTTCCTTTCTATGCCAAACTAGCAGTAGATTTCTCCAATGGGAAAAATCAACTTCTCTCCTGTTTTTCATAGATGTACTCTTTCTCAACAACCTTAAAGTTGTTCAAAGCCATGACATTAACTGGTTAACTCCACTACTTAGAGACAGGAAAAATCAATTTACCTGAATGCCATCAAGCAACTTGCTCATGCACCAGTAACTGTCAGCTTCTATGTTCTGCAGCACTTCTTCAGCCAGACTGGAAACATCAAAATTTTCCACTTCTTCTTCTTCTGTTTCAGCAAAAGAGAGAGAAAGACAAGTCAATGAAGTGCACAGAATAAATAAAGCAAGGATGAGGAAAATAATTGAAAACAAAGACAGCCACCACTTATCTTCTAGTCAGAAACTTCAATGCACATTTACTTTAACAGGGACTAAATGAATCATTTATTGCTCAACTGTGTCATCTAATGGCTTTAAATGTTAATGAATACTTAATTTCTTGCAGACTGTGAAAATCTCAAATCATGCCTGGTTAACCAGAATTAATATATAATAAATTACTTTATTCTAAACATTTCACACCTGAAAGAAGACTAGAAGCACTTTGAGAGCCCTCAAGCTATATATGAACAATCTCTGAAGAAGATGACTATGTTTGCATCAATGCGCAGAAAGTGCAAATATGTTGTCAATCTTCACTGAAGAAAAAGCCCTGAAAAATACCTTTTAGAAAACCACTGCAATTTATTTAGAAAGTAGACTACAACTTTTCAGGGAGGATTTGTTTTTCAGGCAAGCATTTCAAATTAGAAGGAAATCAGACAAAAGGAAACAGATGATTCCCACCCTCCATCCCCAAAAAACACATGATTCTCAACACTGGAAAAGCACAGAACCCCACTGATCTCAGGATTCATGGAAATTGTATTTCACACAAGCATGTTAAAAGAAATTCACATTTCAACACAAACCAAAACTTTACCACCTAAGCTACATCGTCTTTTTAAAGCACAGCATCTGAATTAATCCATTTTGAAAAGAACACAGAATGTGTGCTGTGTTGCCACCCAACTCCCAAAGCTCCCATGCAGCTCCGGAAAAGCGTTCAACATGAACTGTGAATGCTCTGAGTAAATGCTGTAGCTTCCTTCTTGCAGCAGCTCACAGTGTCTTAGTGTATCAAGATGAGTATCAAAGAAGCATCTGTCCCAGCCACGGTTTATTCTCAGTGAGAGGGTGGTGCAGAAGAGAGAGGTGTTTAATTCTCCCCAAACAGCGCATAGGACACCAAAAAAGGAGTTGCTCCATTATACAACTGCAAGGTAGCCTAGAATACCAAGAATATATAGTATCTTAAAACTCCTCTATTACCTATTTTATAGGTTTTCAGTATGTAGTTACAGATGCCTAAGTACATCCTTAGGTCGTCACATTTGATTATGCTACATTAAAGCACTTATTTGTCAATTGAGAATAACAATTATCATTACATACATTTTAAAATAAGGTTAACATACCAGTGATTTTACCACTACTAATAGACACTACCAGCAAGGTGTTACCAAAGCATTCTTTTTTGCACTGGTGTCTGTATGTGGGTGTGCACCTTCTAAAGGATTTGGACTGTGAAATATTAATGGCTGTAGGACAAGAAGATTATGTTGTGTTAATAAAGCGTTAGTTAAGATATTTACTTACCAGGGAAATCTAGTAAATAAAACAGGGGATTGCAGCAGAGACTCCATAAAATAACAGAACAGGATGAACTCAGAGGTGGCAGGGTTGTAAACAACATACCAGTAGTCATTTACTGGTTGTTAAAGGAATGCCACCTTTGCATTGGAGTGCAGTTTTACAAACCCAGATAAACAAGTATTCACCATATTTCAAATACCCTGTATAATAAACTCAGATATAACTGCCTTGCAAAACAATGAAGAGTGAGCAGCAGACTGCAACAGCAAATTTTTTTTTTTACAGATCCTTTTGTGAGGAGAAAGAAAATCCTTCCCCAGTGTCAGCAGAGTATTCCTTCCAGTTAAAAGCAGAGCAGATCCCCACAATGGACAGCAAATTCTATCAATGCTTCTTGGAAAATGGGGGTAACATAGGCAGTAAGTGGAGATGATGCTCCCTGATGCTCAGGTCCCATCACTTACTCTATTAGACCTTTCTCATTAAAGAGTTTCCAGAACAAACCTGGCTTCATTTCACTCATTAAATCTAATCCCTCCACAAAAAAACATATTAAGAGAAGAGACCAGCATAATATAAAAGTATTTTCATGGTAAAGATGCTTGAATACAAGGGAGATAACAAGAAAGGATTGAAGGAAGGCAAACAGGCCAGCATCAGTAGAAGAACTGAAATATCTAGCAATGAAGAAACAGATTAGAGAAGTAGCTAAGGTGATGTACATTTGGCAAAATTAATCCAAATTGAAATGCCAGGTTTGCAGCTCAAAAAAACACAAGAGTCCCCGAAAGTCCAGAAAAAGTAACAAAGAAACATCAACATGTCATTTACTAAGTTCCCTAACAGAAAAACTACTAAGAGTACACAAAAGATCTAGAGAAAGACAGAAAATTAGTAGACATAACATGGACAAAAAAAGGTTGATTTAAGACGACAAGTTTCATATGACCTGTAAAAAATGTCAATTAAGTCTTTATCTACCTCCAACCTGATGTACCTTGAGATTTTTAAACAAGAAAACCCCAAAATTTTTAGAACAGAAGCCTTTTTTAACAATTCAAAAATTGAAATTGAGGATGAAGATTCATGTGAATTTAGAAAAAAGAGCTTTTCCAGAAAGAAAAGAAAATTAACAACGTATCCTCTACAGAAGAAACAAATTCTTTGGTAGATCTTATATATGTTAACTCACAAAAAAGTCTTACAGTTATACAGTTTATTAAATATTCATAAACCAGTGCCCTGGTGGGAGAAAAAAAAAAAAGGCTCAGTATTTTTAATTTTCATATTTTAGATGGAAAAAAAAGAAGTAATACATTCCCTCTCTGCTTCACTATGTCTATAGAAAAACCAATAAATGAACAAGAGTTTCTCATATTTCTATAAAACACAAACGTATACTGAACTTCCCTTCGAATGAAGCAGTCTTCAGACCCTCCTCCACTAAACATCTGCTGGAAGAATGAGATTACAACTACTTAGATAATGTGCTTCTTTGCAAATTTCCTGCCTTGGAGCACCTTTTCTTTTCATGATACTGCTATCACATTTCTGAACAAAAAGGAAGCTATAAACCTTAGCACAACACAATAACTCTTCTACAGGTGGGTATGAAAAGATAACAAATGAAAAAGACTTTTTATCTTCTCTTTCTCATCTTTCTTATCTTACCTCCTTTTTTGTCCTTCTCTTACAAAATCTATGATTTCACACTATATTCTCACAGCAGGATTTAAACCAACAAAAAAGCTGAAGATACACATAACCTCCGAAGGTGGGGCATTCTCACCTCCCCTCACAGCCAACACAGAAGAACAAGTAGTCTTGGAGTATTACCTGACTTGTTCTGAACTAGTAACCTAAAATAAATCAGATTAATCACATCAGAAAAAAAAAAAAATCCTGTTTCTCAGTATTAGCTATAATTTGGTCTTAAAAGGATTCTCTCAGAATGCAGACCTCTAACCTGTGAAAGTATAAAATTCGCTGAAATAAAACTTTAAACACACATCAAAAGATTTTTCATTCTGTGACTGAACTACCTGCAATAAGCAGTCAGAAAACCACAGCAGTTTGCAAAGCTAGGATGAATGGAAGCAACTTGGACACTAAAGACACTCCAGCAATAATATTCTGGAAAAACTAGATTCTGATTGTTCTAGTACAGATGGATCATCAATTAGAATGACGATTTTTTTTTCCCCCATAAAATACAATATAATTTTTAAGAAATATCTTTCAATGGTTCTAATTACTGTCCAGTACAGGTATGTTCCCCAAGCACAAAGAGAATGTCAGGACAGGCCCTTCTGAAAAGAGTATAGGTCTGACATGAATTCACTACTCTAAGTAAATTCTTATTAAACCACAGGGAAAAACGGCAAAAAAAAATTAAGATATGGAAAGGCAACCATTATCAAGTTCTATCTGTTCTAGTTTCAGTGGCCTTATAAAGCAACAGATATAGAAAGCATTTAAAATATCCAGTTCTTTCACTAAAGAACCCATAGTTCCCAATTATAATGTCCGAGAACCACAAGCTCAACCATTACAGAATTAAAAACAGCACTTTTTGGAAGTACTCATATAGGCATCTTGCTCTGTCTCTCCCTTCTGAAGAGACATCTGAGAACAACATTATGTTTTTCTGTGGCTTAAATGGACTGATCTCTAGCATTTTCATAATCCTCTCAAATGCAAAATAAATATTCAATATTTTTATATGTTCTTTAAATATATAAGCTACTTCTAGCTTAATTTTCAATCCCATTGTGCTTCCAATGCATCACTAAGTCATCTCTTCTAAAGTCAGATAACAAAGTTGTGAAATTTAAAAAAAAAATCTAATTAAATGTGTAAGAAAACTCAATTGTACTTCAATTATACCCTAGTAGCATTTACCCTATGTAAAGCAACTGTGTCAAACTTCAGCTTAAAACTCAGCAACCAAACATTTCAAAGAAAAAGTCTAATTACTCCAAGCTATATTAAAATACACGTTCATTAAATCAGCCAAGTAGTATATTTTTGGATATATTAACTGGTACTTTTTGATTTAAATGTGGTGTATACTGAACAAGGACCTACACTGTGGAAGCATCCAGGCACTATTCTAATAAAGATGGCACAGCATCACAGAAACAAAGTCACAAACATGCAAGTCCTCAGTGATGTGCCATGGTTTCTGCTGCACCGATTCACCTTAATTTGCTACACTTTATTGAGGAAGGCCATCCATTTTAATGATAAGCTCCAATTAAAGAACAGTTTACTGGCAGAATGCTGTGTAAAATAATAATTTACATATTTAACATTTACTCATTTATTTTGGTAGGTACATAGTGGAAAATGCTTCTTTTTCCATGCAGTTTTAAGGGGGAAAAGCACTCAAGCTCTACGTCTCTACGTTGCTCTCTTTCTTTTCTTTTTCTCTTTTTATTTTTTTTTTCGCTTGTTCAAATGAAGAAATAAACACACTAGAGAAGTTTAGAAAAGAAAGCATATAGAAGTGATTTCAGGAAAAACAACAGAAGAAGCAAAAATAACCATCCCAAAAGTACATGAGATACTATATATGTGCTTGACAATGTAACTGCACTTTCTAGTTCTAAATAACTTTACATTTATTTTCAATGAGGGAAATCTGAACAGACAGTAATATCTGAACAGACAGTAGCATACAATAAATAACAGAATATGGACAGAAATAGAAGGCCAGTATGTGCATGTAGCAATATCTGGGGGAAAAAGATCACTGTACCCGATTATGGTCTTACAGAAACATTTCTCATTTTCTTCAGTTTCCTGTGGAGATCTTTATCATGTTATCTATGTAACTGTAAAAGACAGCAAAATAGTTGCCTGGAGGAAAACTGTTGTAGCATGGAGTCTATGACATGCTGATCTGAATATGTGCATTGCTGTAAGCATGGTACTAGCTGTTCTTTACTCATTCCCAGGGTATGCTTCTGAAACTTCCCACAGTGCAAAAAGAGTAACTTTTTCTAAACATCTTTAAGTGGATCCATTCCCAAAGGCAAAGACATGAGGATAAAATGAAAAAAAAAAAAAAATTACTTACAGCTACTTACAGATGCAGTTTTCCAACGATAGTAGAAAATATACATGCTAAATAACTTGCCTCCATTAAAAATAGATTTTAAAACAAGATTAAGCCTAACTGATGATTTTGGTGGAAGTTGTTCAAATGTTGAAATTAAGTTCATATTTGATCTCTGCCTTTTATATGTAACTGATTTCTTCTAAAGAATGCTGGACTTCAACCTTTTCAGTACAGGTTATGCAAAAAACATCTGCCATCACAGACAGATGGAATTATACAATGCAAAGTTTTGCATTAAAGAACTGGAAAAATTTAATTTCAGAGAGAATTTTATTTATGAAGAAATCATGTCCCGAAATAAAATACTGAAAATGCATGACATTACTAGAATGGGTTAATGATATTGCTACAGTAACTAGTAGCCCTCTCACTGCATCCAAACAGCAATGTGTCCAACTGCGTTCAAATGCAACCAACAAAAGGGTAACCTGCATTTGGAACTTCTCTAAACTGTTGCCAACACCAAAACTCAGTCTTTATAAAGTGGGAAAAAATGAAAAATGTAACTTGATAGTTTTAATACTTCATTACACTAAGCAAGCTTATACAAAAGATATCTCTATAAATGTATACATCCTCTCAAAGGAAACCCATTTTTAATGAAACAGACATTTAACTGCGTTATTAATGTTTTAATTTCAGCTTTTTACCTTGAGTGGTTTCTCAGCACTCAGAATCAGCAAAACTCAGATGAATCCACTGGAGTAAGAGGTAGGGAACAAAATGGATGGCAGTACAAGAAAGACTCAGTGCTGAAGCCCAAAAGAGACTGGGAGATCACCAATAAATTATGACTGTTTTTTACATACATCCAATATATAAAACAATACAAAGAAACATTAGAACGGTTAATTATCTGAACATTTTTAAATTGTTCTTTTTTTCTTTTTTTAGCAATAATTTTGTAAATTTATTTTGCACCTAATGTCTAAAAAGTATTACCATATACTTCAAGTCCAAATTATATAGCTCTTGCAGTGGTGCAACGAAACCATTCTGGCCACACATGCACAGGCACTTATCTGTATAAAGCTTACTCTGCTGTGATCTACTCAGATGTTGTATCTTCCGACAGACCAAACCTAAAAGTTACCACCCAAGTATACAAATACAAAATCACATATATATGGTTGCATGCAGAGGTGTGCAGTAATATTTCCACAACTAGATGATCTTACATATTCCACTTCAAACTCAGTTTTCAAAAAGCTTTTTGAAACAGCTATTCAGTCACTGCTTAACTAAGGCAATGTTTTTCTAAGGAGATCAAGACATAATAGAGCATTTAAATGTAAATTCTTTCAGTAACAGTTACCTAATTAAACATGTACAAAACCACATCAATATCTCTCACTGAAAAAGTCCTAATTACATATTAATCTGATAGAAATAGTTTTTGAGAGGTTAAGGATTAATCACCAAAGTAAAGCCTTCCCTTTTGTTGTGGTACTACAGTCAAAAGGTGTAATCAAAAAAAAAAAATTAACTTAATCATCTCATCAGTCCAGGCTTAGGTAAATATGATCTTACTGCATTTCAAATATTCCCCTATAACCAGTCATGTTCTCACATACACGATGTATTGTCTATTTTAACACTGTTAATAATCTTACATTTGTTCTCAGTTGATCCGCTACAATTTCATTAAGATGCAATAGGAAGCAAGACAAATCTCTTTATATATCAGTATAAGAATGACATTTTAAACATCAGTCATTATATTTTATTAATTCTCTAAGTAATTTTACTGCACATGGCAGCTGTTACAACCTCCTCTGATCTGGAGAGCAAGGTAAACCATCATGTCCAAAAACATCGTAAACTTGATCACTCGGACTGAATTTCTATGGTCATCAAAATTAATGTATGACCCTGCAAGTACTCTCAATTTGCTCTATCACAAAACAGTAAATATTTCATATACTTTTTCTCTAATTCCAGATTCTGTATAAAAGTAATCAGTAAATCATTCAGAGACTTTAGTGAGCCTATATGCTTACCAACAAGATTTTTCTAGTCAGGCTTTTTCTTGACTAGATTTTAACAGCAAATATCCTTTTTCCCCCCCACATACTAAATAATCCAGTCCCTATATAAATGTGTCCCTTAATTCATATTCATAACCCATTGCAAATTTCTATGCAGAAACAGGCCTCTTTTTAAGGATGATAAATTTATTTGAAAAACAGAAATTCTCAGCTCATGATGCAAATTAAACAAAAGAGATCAGTTCCTCATAGGCTGCAGACTGAGATTACTGCTCCACAAGTCAGACATGAGGAAGATGAAAAATATCTTTACTACTTCAAAATTTCTACAACTAAAACAGGGTACAAAAGAGAATTAAGTAAACATGGTGGCACTAACAGGTCTTTGACCCACAGAACATGCATAATGCCAAAGACAAGACTGGCAACCTCTTATATGGGTGAGAAATCTGGCTAGTAAACCTGGCAGTTTACAATTGCAATAAAGAGTATAAGCCATATCCTTGGACATGACATTACTGTGAAACAGGAGCCTTCAAAGTTTATAAGATGGCAGCTCTTCTTAAAAATGTATTTGAGCAATAATCTAGACCACAATGCTGAGCACAAATTCTTCGCAGAGTATTCACTTCAATAGGTTAGCTGCTGTCAACCAAAACAGCTTGCCAGGAAAAAGTGGTCCATGTGATACCAAATTACAGGACTCATAATTAGCAACCAGGATGCATGATGAGCACAGGATCCTGATGAGTAGTTTCTTAGAATGCCTGATAGGGAATTTCCTGAGAAATCCAAAAGGTGCTTAGAGAATAGGAAATGAAAGATTAAAGGTTGAACATGTCTCCCAGGTATTTTAATTACCTAGTTTGAGCTTATCATTTAATTTTTTTAAGCATTAAGTCTATGTATGCGCATGCACACAAACACAATCACACAAAACATCAAGTATGGGATAAGAGAAAACCAAAGTGTGGTCAAACAAATCTAAAGCACACCTCAGGAACACAGGCCTTCCCTGTATTAAGGTACAGGATTGATTAGAGCTATTTAGGGACCATCACTCTAGCACTGGAAATGCCTTCAAAAAGAATCTATAAATTATTGTAAATTTAAAAAATAATTATTTATTGAAGAGGGAAAAACTTCTGTGAGAGAAGACGGAAAAATTTGCCACTGTCAAGTAAGCTCAGCAACCATTTACATATGATCATAACGTTATGTAAGTATAAACTCACTCATGAAGCAATTTTTACTTTTAATTTTACTGTGCCATTTGAATGGCACAACTAAATAAGTTCTCAAATTAAAATGGATGGTAGGGGAAATAACTATTCTTGAGTGACATCATATGCTCAAGTCTATGACAGTAGCAGTTTGCTGCCAATTCACACTAAGTAATAGCGGTCAAATTTCTTAATCAAAATTACATGCTTCCTTTTTTTTGTAATCTCCCACATCACTCACAGCTAATAAGAAAGAAATCCACCTTATAGACTTCTTGCCTTATTTACAACAGAATGTAAGTACCATCCATTATTTCCACTTTTTAGCACAAACTGCAAATACTGAATTTGAAGAAGCATATTAGAGGAGAATGCACTCTGCAGGCAACACTACTTCTTATGTTGCTTAATTGTTGAACACATTCCTTAACTAGCTTAATCTGCTGCAATTTATAATTTCCTAATGAAACTATAACATATGCTTCTGAGGCAAAAAAGACACAAGGCCTGCTTTATTCATGAAGTTCAAACACATTTCTGCATACTGTATAGGTATTTATTGTTAAGATAAAGAAATAATCAAACCTCTAGGAAAAAAAACCCTGCTTTATCTGCTCAAAAGTAATAGAACAGTCTCTTCAATTTTCTTCCAGAATGTTACTTTAAGAAAGCTAGTTGGCTTTAAAATACAGCCATACTGCATTAAAGTAAATTTTTGTCTCATAATTTACTGAAGATGGAACTCATAAATCAGTTCACAAATATCTTTGATGAGAACACAATTCATAAGTCAATTTTTTTTAATGTATTAGGCTTTGTCAAAATGAATGCGCTATAAAAACATTAAATCCTTTCTGCTTCTATGAAATAAGGCAATGAAAACCTACAGAAGAAAAACTGTTTTGCAAAAAACCTTTCTTTTTTTCTATTTCGATTATTGTGCCGAAGTACCTAATTTTTCACTTCTGCTTCATGAACTTGTTTTCCACAGCTTAAAATTAAAACTATCAAATTTTTCAAATAAAAAACAAACAAAATATCCCCATGCTGATGAAAACCCCAATGACTTTATTTTTACTGTGATTTAAAAAGGCTTGCATTTAAACTAGAAGCAAAGCCAATTCTTAAAAGTTTCAGCATACAAACTTATGACAAATCTATTTGTATTGGTTTGAAACCTATAAAACATTAATAACTAACCAAATATCTCATTGAAAATAAGTCCCAAAAAATTTGCTTTTTAAAGCACTGATCCACCTAATCTGAAAATCTCTTCTTAGATCTTCAGATGCTACTGATCTATGCAACAGGATTTGAATGTTAACGTTCGTGGCATTTGTACCAGCATGTTGTCATTGCTTAAGCAACTCTCTCTCTTTTAGCTTTTTTTCCTGTGAGTTACTTCATAACAAATACACAGAGTTGTGATATTTGGATGTCAAAAGCCACCTTTAATGGCATAAAAGCCATTAAATTAATTTCCCAGTCTGCTGGAAAGCATGCTTGAGGAGATTTATATCTGAACGCAAAACCACCTCTGTGCCACTTCACCATAGAATGATGATCATTAATTATAACTATATGGAGACCACGGGGAGAGGGATACGAATGCAGAAGCCAGAACTAAAATAAGCTGCTCTCTTTGGAGTACGTGTCTCACTCATAGTTACATTAATTGTAATTAACTTTCTCCTTCACAATTCTTTCATTTTTATACTGAAGAAAGCTTTTGATTTCTTTTCAATATCGTTTTACTGCTTCTACTATTATTCAAGATATTGTTTTCCATTTATTCCCATGACCCAACATTTCCAGTCTGTAGTTTCAAACCAAATACCTTGCACTAACCTCTCATGACTTCCTCACAGCACGAGTTTATTATTCTTAATTGCCTTCAAAAATAAGACAATATAAACCACAAAATCTATTTCAAACTTCAGAAATGCATTGGTTTTTACACTACTATAAAATTAATTAATTTTTAAAATTCTGAGAGTGTGCATTAAGCATCTTGAAATAACACATCTTCCTTAGACAGATACACTGGAAAATTTAAAAACACACAGATGCACAACAAACCTTCAAAGTAGATAATTAAAATCCACATCACCCTATGCACTAAAACAGGACTTTCATTAACAGATTTTTTTTTTATATACATAGGGAACAAAAATTCTTTTTCCTCAAGTACTTTCTGGTACGGTTTAGAGAAAAAAAAAATTTTAATAATACAAAAATACTGTGATTTAATGGACAAATAGAAGTTAGCTGAAAGCATCAAACACTTCAAAACAATAGAGAGGCTAGATCTGATTTATTTACTCAGATTACTTATGACAAAAGTTTTGAGTTTATTTTTCATATGAAAATGTAAAATGATATTTAATATAGAGTACAGTTAGATACTAGGTGAGAATAAAATCCATATTTAAGCTCTAAACTACCAGAGCTACCTGAATTAGAAGACAAGCAAGATTGTGGATCTCTATCTCAAGAACAGTAAAAACTTATAGAACGGTTTGGGTTGGAAGGGACCTTAAAGGTCAGCTAGTTCCAATCCCTGTGCCATGGGCAGGAACACCTTCCACTGGACCAGCTTGTCAAAAGCCCCATCCAATCTGACCTTGAACACTATCAGGGATGGGGCATCCATATCTCTCTGGGCAGCCTGTGCCAGGGTCGCACCACCCTCACAGTAAACACTGCTTTAAAAGAGTAACATTAAAAAATACATTATAATAAATAAAATAATCACATAGCAAATGGAACAATTGCGATGACCTGACAGACCTTCTTGGAGGGAAGAGAAATGCCTGGCAGCAATAAAATTATGTGGAATAAACTTTCAGGAAAAACAGACAGCAGAGACAATGTATAAGCCAAGAAGCAAATCTACTCACCAATCAGCAGAAATAGAAGAAAAACTAGTATAATTATGCTACTTGAGCATTTTTAGAACTTGTGCATTTAACCACAACATAAAATTAATATAATTTAATCAAACTAAGGACGTTTAAAGGTCTTGAAGACTTCCTGTAGTAAAACACAGAAGGTAAGTTGGTAAGTAACTCAAACTGGAAGACTCTCCAAGTTAGAGAGAGTATAACAAGGAAAAAAAAAAGAGCAAGGCAGAGTTCACAGGATGAATGTGCATCTTATCATGCCAACTGATTTATAAGGGAGAAGAAGAAAAGACAAGTTTATTGACATAAAAGTTGCTTTCATGGTCTTTAAACAGATACTATCACAGTACAGAAACATTAATTCGATTTTGTTAGAAACCTCTGATTAGTCCTATTTAATCAAGAATTTTTCTATTAATTTAGAGATTTCTTCTATACATCTCCTATAGCAAAAATTCAAAAGAATTCCTCTGATTTTGTCCGTAAGACAGGGTCTAGAAAGTTTCTTCACAAGAAACATCTAAGCAAAAATTCCACACAGCTCCCCTGCTATGAAGTGACATTTCATAGGTTCCATCACACCTCAGTCAGACTTCTTGACTCTTTGATAGACTTCCTGGCACTGATATGATTGAAGAAATTTTTATTAGTAACTTTCAAGTCTCTACTTGGTTTTTCCTCTAATGTGTAAAACCATGATAGTCATCTAAAGGAAGATGGGCTTTACTCAGGTTTGAACATTCTGGCTGCTTTTCAAAAAAGTATTCACACCACACCTTTACTAAAAAGAATAAATGGAGGCGTGGTATACTGATCAGTATTCTCAAGACACTTCTTTGATATGACATGGAAGCATTCAACAAAGATTTAAAACAAAAACTCCAACGAAACAAGAAAACAAACAAAAAAACCCACAAAGAAACACCCACAAACAAACAAAAAAACCACAAAAACCCCAACCCAAAACCTCAAACTCCACCTACAGATGCCTCCACTTGTAATAACCTGGAGAGAGCAAAACAGATATAAAGAAGCTGTAAGTTTAAAGAAATGTAACTCAATTATTTTTGCTCTACAGCAACAAGGAATTTTGGTAATGTTAGGAAGAGTAGGATGATGATTGTAATCTTATGCCTACAGACAGTCCAAAAAAAAAATTAACTGGCAATTGCCGCTTTTTCAGTTACATCAACAGTACTATTTTACATCAGCAAAGAAAAACATCAAAAATTATCTACTTCACAAGAAAGTCAGTCATATACAGCAACATTTTTAAGAAAAGAACATTTAATTTAAACAGTGGTACCTTGAAGTAATTACTACCAGGCATCAGAAATTGTTAGGTCTGATAAATCCTCTTTCCAACACTTATTTTAATCTTTGAGATAGTAGGTGTTTGTTTCTTCAATAGCTGCTCTTAAAGCTTTTCTCTGCAGCCAATCTCTCTTAATCCCTTTAGACACTTTATTTAAAGATTGTCAGTCATAGATCAAAGAATGCAGCAACTATTGCTTACTACACTTTCAATGAAAATACTGCAGCAGGATAATTAGATATGATACTGCTTTGAAACAGTTATTTAGGTAGGTTAAAGTGACAGCTTTGGGACTCAGAACACAGCAACTTAATATGTAGAAGCTATTCTGAAAAAGGAAGACCATCTTCTAATATGACAAGTCTGAACAACTCAGATATTTTCTTCTTAAGTATGGAAAAGTTCTTTCTTTTTATTCAAAGTCTAACAAAAATAATGCTGACATTTGGAAAAAAAAATAGGAGGATTTTTTTTTTTTTTAAATTTTAAAAAACACTAACTTATTTCCCCCTCTCTTCTCCCAAAGAAGGGGAAAGTTACTTTTTAATATAACATAGTTTTCCTGTGAAGGTATATTCACAAAAAAATCATTTAACTTTTTAAATTTTAAATACCTGAGTAACCTCTAATGCAGTCTTTATTACAAGTGCACAATTTTAACTTTTCTATTCCTCTTATTTCATATTTTATTTGATTCAAAACAACAAGAGTTAGGAATAGCTTTTAAAACAGGTGAAAGCATCTTTCTTTTTACACTCCCTTATTTAAAAATTTGGACAAAATTGTATCAGATACACAAATCAGGGAGATTACACCAAAGAACTGTTGGTAGACAAACATGATTTCAGTTTAAGGCGCTATGAAACTGTAAGCACAAAAGAGTGAAGCAAATATTTTACAAAGTAAAAAGAAAAAAAAACTTAAACATGTACTACTCCTAGTAATCAAACAGAAGCTCATGAGAAAAATTTTTATTCAAACTATCATCTTGAATTACATCTTGCCCACAAAACTATGTTGAATATGTAACAGTTCAAAACTATAAAATCCAAAGACAGCATTACCTGAAAATTGTTTGAATAATCAAAAAAAACCCACACCTAGACGCTAAATAGTAACATTATAAAGCAATGCAACAATCCTATTAAGATTTAGTAAAGTCTACTGTGTAGAAAGCAAACTATTTCCAGTGACATGTGAACATTGACAGGGAAGCTTCATAAAACTCTAGTAGATGAACACAACTGTGACAGCTGTTCATTCTCCCTTTTCATCCAAACTTGAATTTCAATTTTGACTGAAGTATGAAAATATAAATGCAACAGAGAAATTAAGTTAATAATAGAACTGAAGTCTTCTTACATTACTTTTCAAAAGGCTGTGAGTTTGGGTTTTTTCCTTCCGTAATTTTTATGACTGAAAACACTCAGTGTTGGCTTCGTGAGCTGGATATTGACAACCCTGGTAATTCTACTAACATACAGAATTGCATGAACTTTTAAGTTTTACACCAGCATGACAATAGCTGTGTTAATCACTTATTAATGACTTTTTATAATTACTTTTTTTCATGCAAAGCTATCTTTCATATATTCTTTATATACTTTTTTCATTCACTATTAATATTCAAGAATCTATGCTTTAGTTATATATATTGTCTTTTCTTTGAAGATAATTTAAAAATTTTAAGAATTGGAAGGTCTAATACACCTTAAAATTTATGATGTTGGGGGTTTTTTGTTTTCTTTTAAACAGGAACCCATAAGACACTATGAGCAATTAATACTATTACTCAAAATACTGATTTTCTCTCACATAGAAAGCTAAAAATAACAGGCAATTAAGCAGTTGGATATACTTAAGATAATCATGTCTCTTTTTTGACAGCTATTGTTAACAACATCCAGAGAATTTTAACTTTAATTAGGCTTATTCCACTACAAACAGACAGGAACATTTTTTTAAATTATCCACAAAAACAGTTTTAGTTAAAATACATTAACTTTTCCCTGAAAGATAGTGAATCATAAAATCATAGAACTAAATGGGTTGGAAGAGACCTCCGAGATCATCAAGTCCAACCCTTGATCCAACCCCACTGTGATTACGAGATCATGGCACT
>JAYRBT010000042.1:15083465-15102057 GCA_036023395.1 Myiotriccus ornatus | reverse complement strand
CCCCCAGATCCCTTTCCACCTGGCTGCTCTCCAGCCACTCTGTGCCCAGCCTGTAGCACTGCAGGGGGTTGTTGTGGTCAGAGTGCAGGACCCGGCACTTGGCCTTGTTGAACTTCACCCCTTTGGAATCCGCCCAACTCTCCAGCCTATCCAGGTCCCTCTGCAGGGAAGAAGCTGAGGTACATCCTACTTTGTCAACTAATACATCCTTATGATTAAAGTATCTAGCACTACTCCAACTCTCTATCTGTAATCAAACTAAGTAAGATATTTTATCACTGCCCACACTTGATTCAAGCTTGAAATATGTGCCAGTCCATAAAACCAAGATTTTTGATTTTGCAATTTGTGTGGTTAACTGAATGGATTTTCAAGAACTTAATTTTGTTTCAATGGAGGTCATGATGATGACTGGAGATAATTTTTCCATCGCATCAGGATGAGATGACTTTGAACACTTTGATTATAAAGAACTACAGAACTACTTTAAAAGAAATTAAGACTATAGAGAACATGACAGAAGTAACATAAAAAAATATCTACATATCTTAAGCAAAGAAAGGGGGCAAAGCCCAAGTCTACAGGATGCAACAATGCATCTAACATTTCAGATGAACTGTTCTAATTAGCTTGGAAATCTGATAGTACCTTAAAGAGTAAAATAGAAATTGAAACAGAGTTAGAGAACGATTGATTTTGTAAAACAGCACTGCCTATAATAAATCAAGGCCCTTCAAGACAGTACTAGGAATAAAAATACAAAAAAAGCAGGCTGCCATACCCTGTATCTGTCTGTTGAGATACTTTTCTGAGTGCTCCCTAATTTGCTAAGCAAAAAATAAGTGGAATTCACAAATTCTTATCACAAGCATGCAGTTTAATAACATAGCTAAAGCAATCTCAGCACTACCTGGCATTAAACAGAGACTTAACTTCCCCTTTCTTCCCTAACACACTCCTATCTCCACATCCCTACTCATATTCATCTCTGATACTCATGATGAGTGCAGACAGTTAAATTATTCAGTATATTATGGGCTTAATTTTGAGCCAGTTTAACTGAACTGATCCACCATGCCAGAGAAAAGCCAGTGCTGACCAAAAAGAGAAGATAGAAATGCACGTTTCAGGTTGGAAAAGAGAAAGCAAAGCTACCCATTCTGACAGCAGAAAGCCCTGATTTAGCTGTCTGATCTAAGCATGAGGCAAGCAAACCCTTTTCTGTCCAACTACACTGAATTTGGAATTACTCAAAGATGCAGCTCCACCGTGAAGTTTAAGGAACAGTAAAAGGAACGGGCAGGGTACCCTACAGTGACCTCTTGAAACAACAAATGGGATCTGGAAGAAGATGAATTCTACAGTACGTAAGAATCTAGTTCACACTGTCCCAAGCCTTCACTGGGAATCAAATATATTAATGAGTAAAATATATGTAGCAATACACTATTACCCAACTGCATACAGTTACTTGTAAACATATGCTCAGCTGCTACTTATTAACACCTTCTCAAGGTATATTCCAAAAAATCCCAGAATTGGGTTGGTGCAATCAGCTAAAAATTCACTAATTAATTAAGTAAATAATTTCATTTTGATCAAAGCAGACTGAGAAAGTGCTTATGCAAACAGATCCACTCATGTATATTAGATACTAAATGCCACCAGTAGGTTAAGCAACTAGGGAAAAATAGTAGAGAATAAACTCTATCACTACTAAGCCACACACAAACTGCATATCTGGGTAAAGCTCAACTATATTCATTAGGACTTTTATACAATTATAACTATGTAAAAAAATAATCCTTATATGAAATAGTCATATAACTAAGCCAGAAAAAAGTGGTCACTACAGAATTAGGCAAACTGTAACTAAAAAATTAAAACTCCAACAAGCCATGTTGAAAGATAAAGATGAGTTTGTCCAGGTAAAAAATTAAAATAAATATCCAAACACAAAAATAAAAGGATCAGAAGATTAAAGGCAATTTATAGTTCACTGGTCCCCTATCATGAATTCTCTCCATTACACAAGTTCTGCCAATATATTTGCCCTTCCTCATCCTCTCTTATTCCCTAACCCTTCATAAACTAAGCATCAGGTGTTCTCTTAATACTATCTACACTTTCCTTTGTTGTGTTTGGAATGCCTGCAAATATCCTGCTTTACTAACCAACCCTAGACACAGCACTGTATCACAGAGCACACTGTTAGCTGACAAACAATTCAAACAATTCACTGGTAGTTATTTTCATGTGCATTTTCCTACTTGTTTAAAGTGAATAAAAAAATGTAAAATAGTAAGATTTCTTTACCCAATTCAGATGAAAAACTGTATTATATATTAATAAAGACAATTGCTGAGACATTGTGAATAATTCATTTTTTCATAAGTGAAACATACAAAAACCAAGTAACAATTTAAAAATCTAATCTGCCCAAGTTCTTGAAAAAAGTGCTTTCTAAAGCACTATAATTCAGGTCTATATTTTTATTGTCTTTGTTTCCATGAAATTTACCTGAAGGAACTTCGGGTTGTTTTTCAAAAACTACAATTCAAAAATATTTAAATGAATGGAAAATATTTCTAGCTGCTTTCCCACTGCAGTCAAAATCAGTCTGGCCACACAGCACAGAAGACTGGCACAGAAGTACCAAGTCCTCTCTGGATGGGCTCGACACTTGTGGACCTTCTTCACCTTCCCCATGGTACAAAGTGGGAATCATCAATGTGTAAAGCCAAATTCAAATGCTGTTTATCTTACCCATCACAGTCCTCCCTTTCTTCAGCTCCTCTGCAGCACTTACAAAATACTTTCACTAACAACAGATTGGCACAGCAACAGGGGGAGTGAGGGAAAATATTCATAGAAATTGAAAAAGTGAACAGTGGTTATCTCATAGCAAGCTAAGATAATGCTGAACTTGTGTGTCATGTTATGGTTTTATACACATCTATATGTACATATAGTAAGCGTTCCATAACATATGAAAGCAAAGATTGCCTCAGGGAGAACTGAGAGGTAACTAAAAAGTTTAAGGTCTCCAAGTGGCTCATGTATATTGCAGCTCTTCTTCACAGGAAAGCATATGATGATTTCTACTTATATAGAAGACGTAATTGGCTTTTCAGTACTTTCAAGTCTTGAATTCCAAAGTTTTCTGTAAACTTTCTTCATTCTCACCCAAAACACACACATAACAATATTCCATTTAATTATCAAAGAATATTTCACACAATATTGCTCATGTTTATGATACAACTTCACTGATGTTATGCATATTACTATAAAAAGTTATGGAAATTATTAAGAATCAGCACCAAAATATACCTTTGTATATGGAAATTACATTACTGGCAATTTGCATTAAGGAGAAAACATTTAATGTGATCAAAATGGGATACGTGGTATGGAATTTTCATATGACAGAAAAGTGATTTAAATTATTTTGAACCGTTTTTCACACAAGTTTTACAATGGTTCTAAAATCATTTGTTTTCTTAATACTTTCACAACTTGCAGGAAAACATTAAAATGTCAGTTATGCTTCATGTCCCTGCTTTTATGCAAATTTAATTTCTCTAAATTTCATAAATAATTTCAAGCAAATGTGTAAATAAAAACATTTTAATACAATATTGTGCAAAAACTCATATTTATTTAAACAAAGAAAAGCATTAAAACAGTAAAAGTTTGTTACTAAAGTTTAATGCCAAAATTCAAAGAAAAACTAAAGAGCCTACAACAATTGCAAATAAAATCTTTTCATCTATCTCAAGCTGACAAAATCCCCCACATTCCTGAGCGCTCAGTTCTCTGGGATTTTCCAGAATTTCTTTCCTGGTAAATCCGAAGACAACAAAACTTGAAGGGCCTGGGAGAAGCAGAAATATCCAGTTAATACAGTCATAGCTCATTGTTCAACTTCCACTTTTTAAAAACAATCTGTTGTTCCTTCAGTTTCATTCAGTCTCTTCTAAGTTGAATGACTACAAATACGTTCCATCTTTTCCACTTTAGCTCCTCAAAACCTCAATGCATGAGTCCTATTCACAATTCTCCGAGGACTAGTGAAGTGGTAGAAAGGTCTAGGTGTTCAGACAGCAGGATTAATTATCTCAAATTAATTTACATACTGAAGCAATCAAGGCTTCAGCTTTGTCTTGTGAAGGAAAGGAAATAATGCATGCTAAACAAAATTTTACCCTATAACCCTCCAAGTATGACGAAAAGCAGCTCTCTAGAGTCAGTGGGTTAATACTCTTTGTTCTCTGGCTTACATCATTCAGAAATACAATTTATGGACATTCTAAACAGATCTACTTATTGCACAAAAATTACAAAAATAATCTCTGCTTAATTGACAACTTTTTCATATTTTATAAACAAACATTGAGGAATTACCTCAGATACTGTCATGATAAAATGCTCTGAATGCTCCAATTATATAATGAACATAACAATTTTAGATACAGCAAATGGTGGAAAAAATAGTTTTAAATATAATTATTCACAGCAGATCTGTTGAAAAGAAAGAAGGCAAAAATGAGACTGCATACAGTGCACAGGGACAGAAAGACTTCCTGTAACATGTGATAGGGAATAGAAAGAACTGCAAGCAAAGGAGCTATAGACAGGTCAAGCCTTTTTCAGGACCAAAGAGCCCTTCTTTACTCATAGTAACACTGGTCTGGGAATAAATCCCACCCCAATCCCACTAGGATTTGGGCCTGGATTAATTATTCCATGAAGTCATGACAGTATCAATTTAAAAAACACTAGGTAACAGAAGTTTCATTTAACGCCTTCTACAAAAGGATTTAAGATCACAAGAAAAAATACTTACAAGGGTAAGTAAGACCTCTCTTTTCAAAGTTTTCAGTTCATGAGTTCTTGTAAGCATCATCAAGCTCCACTACTTCAAGGAGATTGTAGACAATATCTCAATCGCCATTCCAGTCTTCAGCAGCCTCCTTTTTCTTGACGTTCTTTATCCGACATAAAATGATGAATTGCTAAAATAGTGTTCATTTTCTGCCCTGGACTTCCTACTAACTCCTAATTTGGTCTTGATCCAACACTGCTAGGGGGTCTCAAAGTTATTTCATACAGCCATTCCACTTAGCAATGGCCTGGCACGCATCCTTATCATGGTGGTGTTTCTCTAGAGCTTTCATCTCTCTGGATGGTGAATAAATCCAGGTTCTCTCTGGGGTTTTAGATATACACACAAGGCCCAGTGAACTACTGAAATGACAATTACAGTGAAGTGTAGCTAACTCTGCGAGCAAGAACCAAGAGCAACTGTGCAGCACAACCTAATACTTGGAAACAATGTAGATCAACAGGAATTCAGGGCAAGAGGAAGGTGTACAAAGAGCGCAACGTGTGGCAACCTGAAATAGGACCTGCAGCCCAGTGCAAAATTTCTTGTTGATTGAATCTGTGAACAGCGACGAGTCACACGCTATATCTTATTAACAAAGACACCTCTGGTGCATCCAGGGATGAGATTCATTTTGACACAAACTAATATGCTGCAAACACATAGACCTTTCAGGAAAAGTGCCCTGACAGTAATTAGCATTTGTTCTGACAATGCATGTTACTACTCAGCTACGTCATGCAGGAGGTTAGAAGTAAGCACAAAATAGTTTTCCTGCACCTGTAGTGTTTGAAATTCTAAAGAAGCTTTTATAATATGGCAAGAAGAAGACCTATAGCATTTTTCATAAGGGGAAAAAATTTCAAAAAATAATGTTGATATTAACATACACAATTATCTGGTACAAGTAAACCCAAGGTTTAAATTCCTCCTTTTCCTAATTTAGACCAGAAATTCAAAACTGAAATTACCGTATTCCATCAAGGGCCAGTGTTTACCCCCTTTGAAATTTTCTTTAATTGCCATTTTGCTTTTCCTGGCTTGGTTTGACAACCAAGTTTTATCTTGCTGAAAATGTTACAGCATTCTGCTCTTATTGCAGAGTGGGGAACTAATGAGACATTACCAGATTACACTTTCATCATACTTACACTGAAGAAAAAGTTGAAAGAATGCCCTCAACATTGAACATATTCAGTTCCTGCATTAAGTCACTCAATCTATTCTCCGTGTGTGAACCTCTGTGCTAAATCAGGTACTTCAATCCACCCTAAACCATCAAAATATCTATGACTTCAGTCCTTACATATAGACCCACAAAACCTACTTTATGGCATTCAGATTCGAATGAGAATTATCCCTTCCATCCATGTCCTTTGTATCTTCAAAAGTTCCATAACAACACTGTTCCAAAAAGTTTGTAGACATCTTTAGCAGAGCAGAAAGCCTCCCATCACCAGAATAAATATGTCACACACTTGTTATGCAAGATTAAGGATTAAGGGCTCTCAGTTGTCATAAATCCAAAATAAACACTGCTTTCCTCCACCAAAATATTTGACAAAACTGCAGCTGTGTTTAAACATTATGAGGATATACCATCAGATGATCTAATCAGCACAGATTTATTATTCATGGCACTGTCAACTAGAATTTATTATTAATCTTTAATAGTTCTTTAGGACCTCTTTTTTTTTTTTAAATTATAGAAAGAACCCAAAATAAAAGGCATTATCACTTTCAACTGTGTCAATTACGACTCAAGCGACTTTGAACTGCAACAAAAAGCTTTCAGTTAAACTGAGAAAGAAAATACAAAAATCAACAGTTAAAAGATAGCAATAAATAAAGCACTTTAATGTACAAGCCAATATTCACTTAAAATCAAGAAATGAGATCTAGAGTAAACAAGTAAATACAGAGTATCACTAGAGTAAATATTAAATACACTAGCAGTTTAAACATTTTTGCTAGGACATTTCTGCAATTCTGCAGTTATTTCTATCTCAACTACTAAACCACTAAACTACAATTCACAGTCTGATTTTTGAATCCTATAATTTTATTACAAGTCTCAGGATTTTTGAGGTACTTCATAAATTTCAAGTCCCCATTTCAACTTTAAATAAAATGCATACTCATTCATTCTAACTTGAATGCATCACTCAGTGCAACTTGAATATACTAGATTCAAATCAAAAGGATATTTAAAGACAAATCTTTGCAAGTTCTTATATGTCCCTGGGGGTAAATAACTGCTGTTAGAAATTAGCCAGGACCACTGCTATATTGAAAGAAATACCTTCATTTTGCTGTTTTTCTTATGACATAGATATTAGCTTTTAAACGAGCTTTCAGAATGCCATTTTCTGAGCTTCATACACTTTCAGTGGCAGAATATCTTTTATAGTTGAAAGGTTTTGAGTTTTGTCTTTCTTCACTGAACATTTGCTGGAACAGCTATGCCCTCTGATATGAAAACACTGACAAACTGCAAATACATTAACAATCACCAGGGCCTCCAAATGTAAGTTGGTGGTAAAGACAAACTTATTTACCATATTAATTAAATGGTCTATTTAACATGGAATATCAATTCTCTAATCACATCTCATTTGAACTTCTTATTTCAATTAGCAACCCTAAAGTCTACTAGAGACCCCACTGCTCTAGGATCATTAAGAACATTTTCATTATCTGTCAAATGAGGGAGTAAAAGGCAGAAACTGCAAATACTCTCAGGAGTGGGCCTCTACCATACTTAAGAGATGGTTAGGGAGAAAGCAGCAGTCGTTCTCACTAGTTGCTTAGCAATGAAATGTCCCCGTACGAAACAAGAAATGAACAAAGCAACAGAGGTGTTGCCATGCAAATGAGTAAATGGATAGTCTATCATCCACTCAAGGATAATCTGTCCTTCATTAAAACCAATCAATCTGGATTAATCTGGATACCAATGGGTATCTTGCACAGAGAAGGTAGGAAGAATCCACTGAAGCAGGCAGACAATGCACTGCTCAAGTTTACATACACAACGCTTATACTCTCACTGTATGTGTGTATGACAAACAAGTACAAGGAAAACAGTTTTAATTCAAACCAGATTAACACTGTCATTTTTACTCTTAAATCTTACCTCTTATATCCACAGTTATACCCAAGTTATTAATCAGTTATTAACTATTAGTCATTCTCTTAATGTTTATAACAATTTAAATACTAATCTATAAATTTAAGATTTATCCTACATCTGAGCTGGCTAGGTTTTCAAAAATACACTCACACATAAAGCCACAAACAACACAAATAGAGCTGTTGACACTATTATTGCTAGTAATGTCATAAACCCCAGAAGAGCTAAGTTCTTAACCAGGGAAATGTGATTACTGTTGCCTTAAATTTCAGAGCCAAATTACAGTATTTTTTCAGACACAGATGCAGCTTAATAGGTTCCCTTTATTTTAATTTTCCTTCCACTCATTTAAAAGGTTTCCTTGTTTCATGGTTTATTTTTCTTGTTTTGGTATGGGGTTTGTTTTGGGGGTTTTTTTGGGTGGGCATTGTTGGATTTCTTGGTTTGCTTTTTTGTTTTGCTGCTATTTTCTGGTTCATATGTACAATTTAGAGTTTTCACAAAAAACATGAACAGGAGAGAAAGAAACACAGAATAAAACTACCTATGAAGAAAAATGCATCATGAGTGGTGAACACTTCTTAAGTACAAATCAAGATGATTCCTGAGCTCCACTGACTACTTAAACAAAATCTGATTGCTTCTTGGTATATATTTAAATCAAACGATACAGATTTATAATTAAAACATTTATTATAAAATTCACATATCAAATTATGATTTGATTAGCTCAGCCAAACCATTAGTCAGATTAAAATGAATATGATGATTCAAAACCAATATCAATCATAATTTGGTGTTAAGACAAATCTTACCTATATATTCACAAATGAAGACCACAAAAAAGGGAGTAACAAGATCATTTATGCCCTGAACATATCCACTGGCTGGATGACGTATTGCCCAGATAAACAAAATTCTTTCAAAGATCTGAAAAAGAGTTAAAGAAACCATCAGATAATTCAACAAGTGACAAGCACATTTTTAACAAGACACTTGAAAATTATCATAGAATCATACCATATGCTGAGTTAGGAGGGACTCATCAGGATCACTGGGAACAACTCCTGGACCTATGTAGGACACCCCAAGAATCACACCATGTGCCTGAGAAGCAAATGCTTCTTGAACTCAGTCAGGCTTTGTGCTGTGACCACTTCCCTGGGAAGCCTGCTCCTTCCACCCTCTGGGTGAAAAACTTTTTTCTGATACCCAACCTAAGCTTTCCCCAAAACAGCTTCATGCCATTTCCTTGAGTCCTGTCACTGGTCACAAGAGTGAAGAGATCGGTACCTGCCCTGCCACTGCCCCCCATGACGATGTTGAAGACCTCACTGTATATGAGACAAATTTAATGTCATAGAGCTGCTACTATAAAAAACATGCATACAAAAAGCATAAATGAACACTGCTGTTCATAACTAACCTCCAGTGCTATGTAAGCGTCTCAGTTCTTCAAAAGAGAGCATTTTCAGGGTATTAGCACATGTTTAAAATCAACCTAGTATATAATTTAGCTACAGTACTTAATACAAAGTAGCCCTTATTCACTGGAGCTTTTCCAATAATATAAAATTCTTCTTTCCTCAAGAAAAAGAAATATTACATGATCTTCCCTTGATCTTTTACCTCTTTGAAAGAAGTATTCTATTAATGCAGTATTCTATTTATTCCTAACAGAAAGAAGTACTTGACATAATTTAAATTTTTTTAAAACACGCCCATAAAAAGAGATTCCATAACAGTTAAGCTTCCCTAATACTGCAGTGTGGGATTTTACACTTCAGAAGTGTATATACTGGTTAATAAAAAATCTGAAACAATCAGAAAATGTAGCAGTAAGGCAACTGCCTGCCATAACACAGAACCTCACCTTCTCAACTCTGTAAACCATAGCTTGCTTAGGATCTGCAAAAGCTCACAAGGCCACAACGTATCTCAGCATGAGGAGAGTACAGAGCAGGAAAATCATAGAACTTTTCTCTGACTCAATTTAGGTCTGTGACATGCTGTATTTCCTCTCAATTATTTGCTTCTGAACATGCTACGTGGCTTTGAAAGGCTGCAAATAAGCAGCAGAGTGAAAGCTGCTATGTGCCTTGTCCTAACTACAGGTACTCAATCAAGTATTTATAATTTTCTGAAACAAAAAAATGTTTGCTCATTCTTGAGAGCACAAACAACATCACTTTTCTGATCAGGCCTCAATACTAATAAAAAAGGAGACACTTTCAAAGGACCTCAAGGACTGTGTAGTTTGCTGCAACCTCAGAAATAGATAAATGCTCAGGCTTCAAGAAAGCCTGTAAAGACCTACCCCAAAACAACACAGTAGGGAGAGGAAGCTTATTTATCTTATTATTCAGTTTATAAGTCCTCTTGCAGTTATTTTTAAGTAAGGAAAGGTGCATGAAAGTCCCATTACAGGCTTCCACACAAGTTACCTGACGCTGAAACATATTTGCACCTTTTGCTTTGAAAACAAGTCCCAAATATCAACATCTACCCTTTCCCCCCAGATTTTCCCTTCAGAATCAACTGTCCAAGTTTTGTTTCCCTGGCTGAAAATTCACAGAACAAGGGAGACAGTCGACAACAATAAGTACAAAAAGTTTTGGTGAGCACTGAAAATCAAGCCGTAACGCAGCTCACGTCTGATCCATTACAACTACAATTAAGTTTCAGTTTTTGCTCAGCGTGATTTCAGAGATTAGTCAGAAAGGGAGATACTCATTAGCAAATTCTCCATAGAAGCCTCTTGTTCCCATTAGCCAAGATGCTTATTCCTCTAGCTACAAATTCTTGGTGCTCGTCCTGTCACCTCAAGTTTTTTAACATGCACTGCATACTAATCTAAAAAAATACCAGCCTCTGCCCATCAAGCAATAGCCTGTGGGGTTTTACTGTCTATCAATAACTGTATAAAGATTTTACACTCTGCCATTTACAACTTGCTTTTACATTTTACATAATTATACCCTTATGAAATTGTAGTTATGTAGTTAGTTTACTATTATTGGAAAACTGCAAATCTAGCTAGGTTAGTTAGCTCACTGCCACCCTGCCTGCTTCTAGCAGTTGCCACTTCTGGTTTCAGTGAGAGCAGTTCTCAGTATTATCAGTTATCAGTCTGTGTTTCACATCAGAAAAAGGACATGTTTAACATACTGCAAACACAAATAACTTTCTTGAAAAACAAACAGCAGATAGAGTCGACTAGATAAAGCTATTTAAATAGCAATTTGCTGAATGTAGAACAGTGATACGCACTAGGCTAAAAAAACAACTGGCGTGATGGGGTTAAAAAATATACACAGAAAAAAACCAAACAAACAAAAAAAAAAAAACCCCCACATACACACACAAACCATCCCCTATAGTAATTCACTAAGAACTATCAAAACACAATTTGTAAATATTATAAAAATTGTGTTTTCTCATTAAGGCATTTCTGAAGTCAAACAACTCACAAATTTGTACCACCAACCTTTTGTTTCCTCAGAATCTGACAATATATGCAGTTTACATTGCAAATTGAGAGGCCTACAGATTTTAAAACATTTTTAAAATCCAGGTATGGAAACTCAGGGAAGTGGGCGCCTGTTTGGGTTTGCTGGGGAGGGGATTAATATTACTGCGCAGGAAGCATCACTGACAGCACATCAGCTTTAATATCCCTAAATGCACCTAATCAGAAATTCAACAAATACACACTGAAATAGTGTTTTCAATTTCCTACCCATTTTCATAAAGTTTCATTTACTTTTCTGAATTGAAAAAATGAGCACTGAAAACTTGAACAGCAGACTGATTTAAGTTTCTATACAGCACTCATCACTGTGCTCAAATAGGATTCATTAAAAAGGTCACTTTCCCAAAAGGTTCCCTTCTTGATTTCCAAATCAGCAACAGAAACTGGAATTATTTTTCTTCTATGAACCACTACGTCTCGTGAAATGCCATTACCAATCTATTATTCTTTTTCGAATTCAACGCTCACTCATAATTACAGCAAGAATTATATTCACATACATAAAGAGAAGAAGTCATCAGCTTTAAATGCAGGTTTTGAATTTCTTGAGGGTTTTGCCATCTCAGAGGAACTCTGAAACCCCCAAAGCCTTAATCCAAAAGTTATTGAAAATTTGCTTTTTGTTTTCTAAGTAGGGGAGGGGAGGAAAAAAGAGAAGGGGAAGACAAAATTATAAACTAATTTAAATTGTGTTGTTTTCTTGAAATTATTATGTATATTATGCAAGCATAGATGGGAAATATGCAACCATGTACTTTCCATTTCAACAAAATTCAGTTCAAGACAGAGCAGGATGTGATAATAAATTATACTACTTCACATTAGCTAGCCAAATTTATTAAAACTAAACTTACAGTCACTAGTCTTTAAAATACCTTGACTGCACTATACAGAAGACTACCTCCAACTCCTCTGTCCTCCTCTTTGAGAGCCACTATTTAGTTATTTCCAGTCCTTTAAATCCTTGCTCCAGCATTACCTTTCCCTCACTCAGGATCCACATAACATAAAAACATACACACTTTAAACTGATTTTACAAGGAACATAAAATAACTAATTATTTCCACAGATGAGATGTGTAGCATTTTATTACAGAAACCAAATTCCAAGTTCTGATAAGAAATTAAACAGCCTTTTTAACTCCAATTAGAAGTTCTTTGGGAACAGAGACTCTGATACCACCAAGAACAACAAAAATAGGTAACATTTGGAAATTTAAGTCAGAAGACATATGCTTTGTTTCTGAAGTTTTGACTAGTGCTTTTTATCCAATTTTGTCAACTACAGTCTCTTCATCTCATTCTACATGATATTCTTCCGAGTGGTGGTATCATTACTCTAAATCTTTGCAGCACCAAAAACACATACAAAACCCATCATAATGTCCAGAACAAGAGTCTTGCACACAGTGTAACCCTTTGAAACCTGTCTTTGACCCATACTCTGGTATCCTTCTCTTCTTCATAGCTCTTCCCATCTCACCTTAAAAAAGGGGAAATTACTGTTGCCCACCTAAGACCAGAACCACCTTCCCTCTCCCTAGAAGGGGAGTCAGTTCTGGGAACAACACAAGGCCCCTCTCTGGACGAGCCCCTGGGAATAGGGTGGGATCCCCTGTGAGGCTGAGGGATTCAGCAGTGCTATGGGAGGTCCCCAGAAACCCGGAAAGCAAGAGAAAGAAATAATGGAAAAGATGGATGCTATGACCCTTTCAGTATCCTCTGTACAACGGAATCAAGCAAGTTGGGTTTGGTTTGGACCAAAGAGAGAGCAAAGACATATGCAAGCCCATCCTCGCAGTAGCCCACACATTTAGTCAGATCAGTGGAGCTCTAAAATGGAGAACCTGCAGCACTGTAACATTCAGGATACTAACAGATATGTAAAAATTAATTCAGATCTCTATCACTTCTTTATAACTCAAATACTTCCTAGATTTCCCCTTATCCTACTGCCATCCACCCTTTTCATATTTTTCTGTACCTCAAGATCACTCACTCTCAGCTAAAAGAATATTATTAAAATAGACCTTTGGTTTACACTTTCTTTTTTATTAATCAACTGTCACATCTCACTCCTCCAAGCCTTCTATCATTTTTGCATCCATTTCCTTACTACTTGCTAGGGAAGAAGAAAGGTGTTGGAGCAGGGAAGATGGATGGGATAGGGTATGGACAGGGATTGAGGGGAGAGTGATTTTGATGTGGTTTCTTTAAACATTCTTTTTAAACATGAAAGCAGCAGCACTCCAGTTGTACAACACCTTAATCTACTTTATGGGGATCAATTACGTCTGTTACGTGGCTCAATTTACTAAACCTTCAAACTGAGAAAGGTAAGTGCAATCAGCAAGCAGGGATATTGAGCTGTATTCAACAAACTAATTTAAGGAGCTGTATACATGCTCTTTTAGCACTGGAAGAGAACTCAATGCCACTTGCAAGTACAACCACAATTTCTAGAAAGTATGGATTTAAAATATGTTTATTTTAAGGCATTGTTTAAGATACACGTATCCAACAAAGTATTAGAAAAATATTCCTTTGGACAAGTTCAACAAATAACTAGAAATGAAAAAAATTCTAATTTTAGATTTAAAAAAAAACAAACCTGCAAAGATATCTCAGTAAATAGTATTAAATGAATATGCTACCTGAGCATTGTTACCTGCCAAAAGACAATTGAAAGCAAAAACAATCTTAATAATTTCACATATTTAATGACTGTACAAAGCTGACTGAAACTGCATTCCATACTCAAACTTTACTGTATAATATTTGGTATTGAAGATCTATTGACATATTGGATTTTACTCAGCAAGAAGTTACTCAGACACAGTTTTTTCTTTTTTAGTTATTCCCAAGCAAAATGAGTAGTGTTTCATTTTACTAGTCATTTTTGTCTAGTGTCTACTAGTTCTGTCAGCATTTTCATTAAACCAGCTTATTTTCAGATTAAGTATAATTCAGCTATAAAAAAAAACCCTATGACTGCTTGCAAAAAATACTGCACTATCTTTTTCACAGTAATATATTCTCTGAGTTCCCAAATAAACTTATAACTTCTAAGTTAGTTATTCAACCAAAAAGGGATTCTAGCTATTCTGTAACTAATTCTTTTCAATGTCTTATTATAGGTTGTTTCCACAATACATTAAATATTTAACAAAAATACACATTTCAAGTGTTGAAAAACCTTAATGAGATCTTCTTTAATTATCAGTACAAGTTACTCTAACATTTCTAACTGTAGTATGCAAAAAGTAGATATCCATCGTAAATACAAAGTTGGGTTCCTAAAAACTATTATCAAGTTCACATATAGTCTAAAGAAACACATTAACCATCTCTTAAGAGCAGTCATATATCTTGTCTCATGCATAATCAAAGAAGCAAAAGACAAAACTAGCCCAAAATCCTATAGCTTTCTATCTGACAATCTCATCATTTTACTAAATAACACTTTATCTCAAACTATTCTCAACGAGGATTTGGTATCTTGGTATCATTTTTATTAAGGTACTTCTCATCCAAATATTTTGGTTAAAAGCAAGGATATTAGGTACATTCTATGAAGATGTTTACCTGGAGCATTCTTCTTCCAGTGCCCATCTTATAATGAAATAATATTCACTTTCAATTTCACTTATTGGCTCATTTCTAGCTAAACACTGACACTGACCTTATTTATTTCTTGAAGTTTATCTTACTGATATTGTGTCCTTCTCATCCCTTGATTTTACTTACATTACTCCTTGATTCACCCCTAGAAAAGCTCAGGTAAAACACTCTATTTATACTATTTTCTCTCAAAACACTGCAGTAGGCTGTTTCTTCAAACCGATTTCTCCAACACACGTGGAAGAGCATTTCCATTATACAACTAATTGCAACAATGGAAAAAAAATGAAAGCTAGTTCTGCATTTAACTTCTCATAATGACATATCAGGAGAGGTTTCATTGGGCTCTATAATGGTACAAACAGAAGCTACATGGAAGTACATTTGAAGGTCTAACTAGAATCATTAGAAAGGAGAATAAATTGAACAATTAGAAAAAATTATTGAAAGAGGGTGATCCACATCGACTATACCATTTATGACCCATATACTTTAAAATGAAAAGACACCATGAGATTCAATTACCCTACAGTATAGGCAAATTTGACTAACACATTTACCATTAATCATATATTTAATCATATTATTATATATTTACATTAGTCATATAATTACAACAGCAGTAAAACAATTTAAATAGTGTATTCAACATACAAAACTTAGAAGGAAGTAAAATCAGGTAATGTACTCATGTTACAAATTCAAAAAAGAGAATTTCTCAAGTGGAACACTCTATGATGAGAACTTCCAGGCCTTGAAAGATTTTGACAAATGCATGGAACCATGGGACTATGCTCTGCATTAGTTCAAAAACACAGTATTAACAAAATATATGAAAAGGAAAAGAAGGGGAAAAAAAAACTCAAAGGAACAAGACCAAAGGAAAAACTGACAGATTTGATATAGGAAATTAATGAGATGCCTTTGCTTCTACTACTCATATTTACACTGCTATTCTTAGCCTATACTTATATATCCTCATATATTGGCTTAAGGTAGTTCTGAAGTCAAAATAGCAAGTACTGTCAAATTAAATATTAATCAACCTCTGATATCAGATTCATTAATAAAATATTTTCTCTAACAAAAAAAAAAAGTCTTTAGATATTATTCTTACCTCTGTTACTTTGGGTTGAAGCCTTAAAACTTCAGGACTCATACGTGGGATATCTATATGGATCTAATTAGACAAAGAGGAATACTGTAAAAGGAACCAATAGCACACTTTCTAAACAACACAATACTTAAATTTATTTAAATACTATTATTTTACAGTATTAGTTACAGTCCTCTTGTATCATTATTTTTTTAATTTTTACTGTATTTTTAAACACACATCCAAAGCTTTAAGTCATTGTTAATCTAGCAAAGAGGCAAAAGAAAAAAACACATATATTTGTATTCATTTTAGGATCTTTACATCACATTTTAATTATTTGCAAATTAGGGTCATATTGGCAATACTCATTACCTCAGGGTAATTACAAGTAAGTTTATATGACTGCTTCTGTAACATCATGTTCAACTGCCACTGTCATACAACTATAGAATCCTCTAGGTTGGAAAAGACCTGTAAGATCATCAAGTCCAACCGTTCAAAGGTTAAAACAGGGTTTAATACCTACTTTAATATATTGGACAATCAAGAAGAGAGCACAAAAATACCAGGATTTCTAAATTTTTATTCCAACCTTTGCAAAGGAGTTTTATGCAACAGAATCCTAAAGTGATGATTTGGGGTTCCATACACAAGTACCTTATGTTAGTGATGCTACTTCTTGCTACTAAAGATCAGGCTTGAAGCTGAAAGAAAGATCTCAGCCTCTTCTTCAGGAAGGTTACAGTAGCATTGTTTGGTCTATACTTAGTGTTACAAATTATTCATTTCAATACCAAACTTGAAGGTAAGTTATCTGCTTATCTGGGTGGGCATAACTGTTTGACACCCCTATGTTTATTGCACATCATACACAGTTCCAACTTCTGAAGCAAAAGTATGGAGCCAGCAAGAAACAGTCACTGCTGTACTTTCCCTGTCCATCCTCACTCATCTGAAGGAAGGTCTGAGTGGGAGATTACGAATTTGAAAACACTACTAATCTTAAACAAAAAAACATGGCATCACTAAAGCTGACATTAAGGAAAACCACTATTTTGAATTTCAGACCAAACTGCTTCATATTCTTGCTTCTGAGATTTAGGAAAATTATTAGAGAGTTGTCTATCCAGCAAGATTAAAGAAACAGAGAAAAGCAGTAGCAAACTTCAAAAACAATCTCCTTAGATTCTTTAGGAGGTGTTCTGCAGGTAAAAGTCACTTCAATAGGTGTTCTACCTGTCTGTAGGTATCTTGGTGATTTTCATCATTTCTGGAATCATAGTATTGTTCAACAAATGCAAAATACTCTTTGCGTTTTCTTTGTAAAGTGCTTTCTCTTCTGTCCACATTTGCAGGAAGATAGCCCTGAAAAAAAAAATAATGACATGAGGAGGATATTACTCTTTGCCTTGCACACAAAAAGCACTGGTGGCATTTGATCATGTGACATAATTAACTGACGTAGTGCCATGTAGTCCTACACTGATATGAATAATGCTTCAATAAACCATTTTTCTTATCAGTCCAATTGGTACAAAAGTTCAGATACAAATACCTAATAAAAACACTGCTTTTATATATTTTTTTATTTTTTTATTTTATTTTATTTTTTAGAAAAAGCAATTTCTCATCAAGAATACTAAAACGATGTTGACTTTAACTGAGAAAAGCTCAAATAAATAAGTTCAGGTAAATATAATGCCATATGAGTTCTTTAATTTCTATGTGTCCAGTATTAGAGCAATTTTATTAAATTTTTAAACAAAATGTATATTAGCTCAGTTGCCTTCAAGATGGGATTTTATACATTAGCAAATATGTTTGAAACATGGTTAAACTTGTAATACAATGAAGTATTAATTCAAAAGCTTTAAAAACATTCTAGCTACATTATCTCACTGTTTCCACTGAGAAAAAAAACAATTTCAAGCTTTCATTTCATCTCAGCAGGTTACTAAAAGTTTCATCACAGAAAAAGAACCAACAGCACCAATTACTGGGCTCTTAGTTGTAAGACCACTAGATGCACCTTTCCCAAAAGCAATTTATAAATATCATCTTATTTTGCACATGGTATGGACACACAAAGGAAGTCATGTTAATAGATCTGCAAGATCATACATTGTTGCATTACGTATAGAATAGATCTGAATGGTTGTCGTGGTTTTAGCTAGACAGCTACAGAATTTTCTCCCTTCCCCCTGGCCATCAAAAGATACTTAGCAACACAAAAGACCTATCCGGGCTGGCTAATGGCTGAACTATTAGTTGCCTAGGAACAGGGCAGATAAGGAACTTCACCTTTGGTTCTTTTTCTCT
>JAYRBT010000042.1:15050757-15083365 GCA_036023395.1 Myiotriccus ornatus | reverse complement strand
TGCCACGTGAATCCTGACCAGCTGAAGATCGTGAGTTTTCTTCCATTGGGATAACTTTCTGTTTTGCTGTTTTCCCTCCCCCCCCACCCTCCCCTTTTCCTGGTGTGTGGGAAGGGAAACTGAGTTTTTTTCTGGTTTGGTTTTTTTTAATTTCTTTCCTTTCTCAGACATAGCCCGGGGGGCAATTCTCCCGCCTCCCCCCCCCCACCACGTGGTGGCAACCAGTGATCAAGCAGCGCCACCTGGTGGCTGCTATAGGACATTACAAGCTCTGCACCTCCAGTGACCCAACAGCGCCCCCTAGTGACTGTGGTTGGAATTGCACCAAGGGGCGCAACATTGAACTGTTTGTTTCCTTTTGCCTGTTGTATCGGTTTGTTTTGATGGGGATTATTTGTGGGTAGAGGAGTACTGTTTGGTTGTTTTACTTGCCTTTTTTTCGTGTTTCTGTTAATACACATATACTTTTTAATAAAGGGCTATTAGTTTTCCTTTTCCATAAGATGTTTTTCCTTCAGTCGGAGCCTCTTAATTTTGAATTTATAATTGCTTAGAGGAAGGAGTTCGGGTCTTTTCTCATAACTCATCTTCAGCAAAAGACCCTTGTCTCATTTAAACTGGGACAATGGTTCTTCATTAAAGTCACTCATATATATATTTGAAAATCCCACTCTTTCCCCCCCAAAAAAAATTTAAAAACTCATTCTTATTTTCTTCTTTAGTCCAGTTAGATCATCATTTGTAGTATCTCACTCTACTTTTGATTTAAAAAACAAGCTTAGGATACTATTTCAGCATTTTACAAAATGTAAATGTTACTGAATATTCAGCTTATATATAAAGTACACTTATTAGAAACACCATTATTCATGTAAATGGCTACCAAAAAGTTTCCTGAATATTCACAAATAGTTGAAGCTTTCTTGTAAGCAACTTGCTTTCAAATGATCAACACTGACATCCCACAACACTGCAAAAAAGAAAGCCAGTTCATATTTAAACTACACGGCCATCCTAAATAAATGCTTCGTATAAGATTAATTTTAAAGATGGATGGCTTTGAAAGAGATCTGGATATCCAAGATACTATAAGAAAAATCTAATTATTCACTATTCAAGTCAAATTAAAATACTGCTTGCCAACAATTCATAACTTCTCCTTCCACAATAATAACTTTCCCTATACTAATGATAATTAGTAAAATACAGAAATCAAACATGTCGGATTTAAGTTTCATTAGCAAAAATAACCTTCATAACATAAAAAAAATCCTATACTAGATGTGCAGCAATATTCGCACTCGTACAATGAGCCACAGCTATCACAGGTAACTAATAAACGAGCAGATCATCTTGACTGTCATCACACAGCATGTACAGGACAACCAGGGGATCAGTCCCAGCCCGCCCATAAAGGGCAGGTCCTGCACTGGAAAGGGCTGCCCCAGGAAGTGGTTGAGTCACCATGCCTGGATGTATTTAAAAGACATGCAGATGTGGCCCTTAGGGACACGGTTTAATGTTGGACTTGGCAGTGCTGGGTTAATGGTTGAATTCAATGACCTTAAAGGTCCTTTCCAACATAAAAAAATTTTATGATTTTATATTAAAGGCATTGAAAATGTTATTCCTGTGTACTTTAATTTCTCAGTTTATAATGACAACAGAATAAGTGCAAACCATATTACATTCCAGACAACTTAAAGAGGTATTGCTTTTGCAAAACCATGTCTTTTAAGATATACTGGCTTGTGTCTGGTTCCAGGTACTTTAAATCGTACCAGCTTCGCTTTCGCCTCAAGACTCTCTCTGACACTTAATATCCTGTCCCAATCTTTTGCATTAAGTTAGATATTGAATTCTGATGCCTGTTTATTCTCAACAGTTGTGTGTTTTTTTCCCTGTAGAATGTCTTAGTTGGTTGCATTAGAATTCACTTGTGAGATCAGATGTGATTGTTTGAAGGGCCCTGATACTCTCTCACCAAGTCTTTTTGCCACTATTCTGTTTCAAAGACTGAACTAACCTTTCAATTTGACATGTTGTGTTTGCTGTTCAGTTTACAAACGAAGTTTTATTTTTAAGAGTTGCAAAGGCTTGCAACATATCATCACTGAATAAACTGGTGGAGAGTTTAATCCGTTTATTCATTAATTTCCTCCGAAGTCTTTTGCAAACATATCTTTAGTTTTGTTATTCAAAAGAGAAATGAGTCTGGATAGTTCTGCTTGCTGTTTGGATACAGTGTACCTAACATTTTTATTTAAAAATAAATCATGTCATTTTTATATATACTGTTACCAGTAGATACGCATAATATCAACAGATCTTGAGTATTATAGTGATTTTCATATGCTTTCCTTTAAAAAATGTATTCATCAAACATGTTAACATTATTAACCTATTGTCTATGTAATAAATATCTCAACTGATCAATTTTTTAAATCATTTTTAAAATTTCAATTTCCATGCTGATTTTACAAACTAGATAATCACCACTTGCCTCAGATACTACCAATTGTATTCAATTCCCTGAAAAAGTCTAAGTTTGGGCTTTTTAAATAAGACTTTTGAATAATTCCAACACAAACATATCCAGCCTTAACTTAGTTCTAAACTATACTTTTGTTTCTTCCATTTTCTGTCCTTTTTTTTAACATTGCAATTGATCTTTAGTCAAAATGTCACGTTTGACTTTTAAAAACACTTATTTCCCCAGGAGCTCCCAGTACACTGTGTAGAATCATAGGAAGGCTTGGGTTGGAAGGGACCTTAAAGATCACTTAGTTTTAACCCCAACTGCCATAAGCAGGGACACTTTCACTAGACAAGGTTGCTCATAGTTCCATCCAACCTGGCCTTAAATACTTCCAGGGATTATCACACTACTCCTTCTTACATGGGACGTACATTAATAATAGGTCAGTGTTAGGTTACCATTAGAAAAAAGCATGGTGGAGCTTATGACCATAAAAACTGAAAGTACTTTTTCTTCTCCACTTGGGAAAGAAGACAAAAAAAGATTCTGCCTTACAGTATAGAAAAGTAATGATTACTAAATAACTCATCTTTGGGTTTCCAAAATATATCACATGAGGACCAATTAACAGACAAGAAATCATGGCAAGATTTTCTTAGAAAAGCTGAGAACTTTGAAAGTATTGCCATTTGGAGGTAGAAACAAACAAACCAACAACAAAAGTCTTGCAGGTCTCTTATTAAAAAAGAAAAAATCCACTTAATTCCTAAAGTACAAAAAAAGTAACCTGAAGACAGTTTTTTTGCAGAGGTATGACAAGACAGAACAAGTTAAGAATGGAACTGAAACAGATCCTGAAGTGGTTAAAGCAACAGAACAACAAACTCTACACTTAAGAGCTCCTCTAGACCAGAAATTTGAGAAATACTAAAATAAAATCAACTTATGGAATTAAATTGAGGCTCATGAAAAGCCTATGTTCTTACTAGAGAGCAAGAACAGCTAGTTTACTTCATGTAAAAGTTATATTTTTAAAATTTCCATAATTCTTACTCTCTAAACCTCACTGTCATTATTCTGATTCAGAATTTAAACTATTCTTATGCTTTAGCTTACTGTGTTTCAAAGTCAAGTTAGCCATTTTTTTTGAGTATTTTAAAACAGGCATCCCAAACTTCAAGAGAAAAAAAATGCTCTTCTCATTACCAAAATCTCAGACAACTTTGGAAACAGAACTAAAATACACTGTAAGCTCCATGTTTAATTTCAATTACAGCAGGGTATTTGAATATCCACCATTAAGCTGCATCTGCATTTAGCACTAGAAGGAACTAAGCTGCAAATTTAGTAGCACTCATCAGCAAGAAAGACTCTTTCAGTCACTGGAAATCAGTGTCAATCTGAAGTAAATACTCTGCATTCCCTATGGAATTATTCTATAAAAAGCAAAGCAGTTTAAGTCTACTCTCTGAAAAATTCAATAGTGTTAAACTGGTGTGTGTATAATTCAGAATTTTAAACAGTTCTTAAATGCATGAAGATTTGCTGAGAAAGTGTCTTTCATAACCTCTGGAGAGTAGACAGCACAAGAGTTCTGCTTCTTTTTAATACAAACGAGCCGTCTCCCAACCACAAGCAGACAAACAACAGCTAAAATGCACAACTGTTTGCCATCACAAGTACTATAGCCTAAAAGATAGACACGAAAAATACTTCTATGAGGAAAATACTCTATTTTTGCAGGAGAACCATTTTAATTATAGAGCAAACACTTAAACTAAAAAAATCCTGTTCTGTAACACCAAATCCCATTAATCACAGATTCCCACAAGCTTCTCTCCAATGTCCAACCGAAACACCTCTGTGTGCTGCTTCACAGTATTTCAGTCAACCTACTCTCAAGCTACTGCCACTGCAAAATCCTCTAGCAATTGGGCAAAGTTTAGAGAGCTCAGCCAGTCAAAGACTTACGTTACAAAAAAGTGACTAGCTTTTTAATTAGGTTGTCTCTCTGAACTGACTCACAGGTCTGAATTGTTCATGCTAAACTACTATAGAAAAATAAGCCAAAAAACCTATAGATCCTATCACAGCTTCTCCTCAGTACATTGTTAATCCTTTCTTGCAGTTACTTTAATGTGAAGTCTGAATGAAGCCTTTCGTAGGACACTGATAGGCTTCATTTCCTCCACTATGTCTCTATTCTCAAGAAAACTGTAAGAATGTTCTTGTCTTTGAACTCTCCACCACTCCATCAGAACTGGCTGAAAGAGGCCTCTGTTATCACACAAGCCTTTCTTTCATAGAAAGCCAGCCTGAAAAATAAAGATATATAGCTGATGTGATTTACTACTACTTCTCATCCCTCTCCTTTCAATTTGACAGATTAAGCTTGAAACTGAGCAAAAGAACGTAACTTCCAATTCAGCAACAGGACACAATGTTTTCAACTATCATTAATGGATTACAACTCAAGCAAAATTATTTGCAATGCATGAAAAAGCTATTATTACTAAATGCAAAGGAAGAATTAGAAAGAAATACAACTTACTGAAAGAAGCTTCCATGCAATAGGACGAACCTGTTTGGGAATGCCAGACCAACTCAACTTCCGTAATTCATCTATTAAAAGAGAAATTTTTCATGAGAACTAGGGAATCTATCAATTCATATACACAGATATATTCAAATTAGCAAAAAGGTGTTTACAACAATGATCATGTCTTCTTAGAAAATCCAGTGAAACCAGAAGTATAGGGCAATCCTAATGACAACAAAATACTGGATAATTGCTATCCATAGGGATACCTCTGATGATAGGTACTGAGCGTGATAAGGTAACTTTCTGGAGTATTTCTCAGCATTAATTTTTAGTGTACATGCCTTACGTTGTCTCACTCGACAACTTAATATACAAAGGTATTATTTTTCCACTATTTTTTGAGATACATATGAAGGGTATACAGTATACCAAGTCACATAAAGCAGCTGTAATACATTAGAGTCTACACAAAATGTAAGGAGCAGCAGCATATGCTTTCAAAAATATTAAAAAGTTCACAGTACTTCTGCACACTAGGCATGGATGAAGGAAGCATGAAAGTGTGCTCATACTCATTAACCCCAAGAAACGTGGTGGTATCACAATAAATTTTTGACTTATTCTTCATCTCAAGGAGTTGAGAGACACTGGAAGAATACGGGATGACCAACGGATTGGTAACATTAAAAAATTATGACAGTACTAGAGTTCATTGTGAACCAAAGTCTCGAAGAAACAATGAAAGCAGCTCTTGTGCAGACTGTAAACACAGATTAAGAGATAAACGGAACAGCAAGACACAGGCTGGCACAACAAATATACTTCATCATGAGTATGTTGTCACTGCAAATACAAGGATTCAATGGGAAAAAGATGAAATAAGCAATTGAAACAGGTTTAACTTATTGTCAGACTCCAGCTGCAATGATCAAGCACAAGCTGCCCAACAGGGGCCCCCTGACAGCACCCGGTCACAAATTTTACCTTTTTTCTTATTATTTGATCCTCTTTTTCCACTACACTTCTACTTCCTTTTCTCTGTCCCAATTTAACAAACCACTCCAATTACTTCTTCCCTTGATGGTCCCAGCTTTGCTACAGCTATACCAAACTTTGCTATTTCTGAAATTATTATCTTCGCACTGTTGGTCTTGTAACACTGCACTTTCCAAAGTGGCCCCAGTGCTCCTCTCCACACAATGGCACTATTCGGGCATTTCTCACACAATTCCCCCTTTACTACTCATGAAATCCCACAGGGTGCTATCTACAACTTCTGTCAGCTTCTCACACTGTGGTTTATTACGTACAGCAATTTCTCACATCATCTCCAGTAGTTCTGCACACCCCAGGGGGTTTGCTCGGCCTCTGAGCAGATTCGGTATTTGCTTGCAGTCCCACCATATCTGCAACAAGCTTCAATGCCAGCCATGATTTGATGTCAAGCAAATCCCCAAGATACCAAGCACTAAATCATAAGTAACACTATCACTGGTTATACTCTTCTAAGAGCCAAAAAGGCAGGAATTGGTCGGAAGACGTAAAGGCAAAGTAAACATATAATATGAACGAGAGTAAGAAAATGGTATTTTGAATAGTTTATGAACAAAAACAACAAAAAAAGAGAATGTCTGCTGTAACTAAACACATCTACAAATTATTTTTGTATTTCTACTCCACCCCAGAATGTGATAGTTAGCTCCAGCTGGTTTAATAACAACGAAGGCCCCAAGTCTTCAAAAGCAAGTGATCTCCAAATGTGCATCATCCTGCTCCACTCCTTCTTGTTCAGTATTTATGAACAAGTATGCTTTACTGGATCTGATCTATCTGTGTCTGGCTGAAAGGAAACTGGTCTTGTGCATTAGTTTATTACTTTCTTACACAATTATTTGGGTAAAGTTTCAAGTTTTGGCTACTGTTACACACAACCATACCATTTACAAACTATGTAATTAGTATACACAAAAAATAGAAAATAAGTTGCAACTCAGAACTACTTTTATTATTTTCTAGTAACATCAGTTGTTCATTCTCAACTCTACACCCAACCAAACTCAATCTAATCTTTCACCTCTCTGGGTTTTTTTTCTCCTGCCTTAACAAAATAGCAATCTGTGCACAAACATCGGCACCAAGCTCTAAAAGCAGGCCATGTAAAGAGAAGGGGGAAAAAAAGCATGAAACAATCTACTGTCACAGTCAGAAATGTGGAGCATGTGATTAAATCAGTAACAAATCATCTACTACAAAAATTCTACTTACTCCTAAGCAACTCATTTAAGGCCAAAGACGAGAACTACACAGACAAATCAGAATACAGCTTATTCTAGTAAACCTTCTACCCTGTGATGCTGCTGAGATTGCCTTCTATGTTCAGAATCAAGCAAAGATAGTTTTGACAATGACAATTTAAATTATGGCACCATTGCAAATGAAACCTATGCTTTGCATTTAGGCTAAATATAAACAACTACTTGCTGAGCTAAGGATTCATTCTTTGAAATTTAAAGAGAATGGAGAAATAATGTTGTATTTCTGCAAGTTTCAAGAGAAATGAATTTTCCCTTCTGATGCTATTCTGCAATGAACATACATTTCCTTAAGTTAGGGATAACTTGGGCTGTCACGTAATTCCAAACAATAACACACATATCCTATAGGACTGGGTTTCAAAGTACCCTTGTTTCTGGAAGGAAATCTCAGCACTGGAAATAAAGGTAAAAACCAACGACAAAACATCCTATTACAACATAGCACTTACTTGAAACATATCCTCTAATTCTCCATAACGCAGGTTTTGGGAGGGAATACATCCCTATATTCTTCTATGCTGAACACAAATACTTACATTCCTCTGCCACAGCCTTATTCTCTCTAGGTGCTCTTTTAATACCTAGATTGTCTGCTGGGCCTACAGAATCTTTGGCAATGTTCCTTCTCCCAAAATATTGGAGAAAAAGCATTTAAAGCCTGCTTTTATATGTTTTCAAAGTTGTTTCTCAAACTCTCTTTTAGAAATGCTCCCACGCATTTGGCCTGACAGGGTTTATATTCTGCTCTACTCTCCTTATTTTGATATAGAACTTTACCTTTGGACTGTATTTAATAACACCATATTGTATTTGATAACCTCCTCTGCTCTGTTGTCACGTCATTCAGGATTGGTCTGAACTTTCTCAAGGCTTTTGTTTCTGGTTTTGCTTTTGTTAAGTGGTACAGTAATTGCTTTCAGGACAGAAACTGTTAGACATATGTTTACACATATGAGAATTAGGAATCTAGAATTAAGTCAATTCTATCACAGACCATTAGCCCTGGGAAAGTGAGAATTCTATTTCTTCACACTGACTGATGATCTAAATCACAGTCCTACAGAATTCCAGTATCTCAGACTATTCCAAAAAATCATACAAAATTCTGGTTCTAACTTTTCAGTACAGTGAGCTCAACTAGCATTTTGCCAGTGACAAAAAGCACACAATAAAACTGAAAGAGGTTATGCAAGAATTCTTACCAGGTGTAGTAGCAAACCTCAAAAGCACAGTCTGACCCTTACATGTCACTGTTGGTAAAGCATCACTTCATGTTATGTTTCCATCTGATGGTTCATCACCAAAACAAGAGGAAAGAAAACAACGAACCCTGTCCTTTCCAACTACAATTACAAAAGCACGGCAAAAGTCACGCCTAGAAGACTTAGTGTAACACTGCTATAGCAAAAAAAAATTATTCTGGTGAGAAGAGAGAGAAGAAAATACTAAAGCATATACACAGAGTACCATTTTAGATATACCCAAAAGACTGTCAGTGAAGCTAAATTCTAATAATGCTGTTAAAATACATTAATTACATGTACATTTTATTTGACATACATAGATAACTTCTACAGAAATTTTATCTATTACTGTTTTTAAAATGGGCTTTATTCTTAGAAGTGACCCACCATGTGATTTCATAAAAATCAAATGATAACACAAAATTGAAATACTTGCATTCCAGTTCTCAGGTTACATATAAGACATAGTCTTAAGTAAAAAAAGATCTGGGATTAAATCATTCTGACATTTTTATCTCATAATTAAAATACTAAATTCATAGAACAGTTTAGGTTGGAAGGAACCTTTAAAGGCCACCTAGCTCAGCAGACCGGCAATTAGCAGGGACATATTCAACTAGATCAAGTTGTCCAGAGCCCCTGACCTTCAATGCTTCCAGGGATGGGACATTCACAATTTCTCCAGGCAATCTGTTTCACCACCCTCACCATAAAAAATTCCTTACTTACATCTAGTCTGAATCTACCCTCTTTCATTTTAAATCACCACTTGTAATACCAAAACAGATTCTGTCTCCATCTTTATTATAAGCTCCCTTTAAGTACTGAAAGGCCACAACAATGTCTCACCAGTGTCTTTTCTCCAGGCTGAACAATTCCAGTTCTCTCAGTCTGTCTCATAAGAGAGGTGGTCTACATCTCTGATGATCTTCACGGCCCTCTGGACCTACTCCAAGTCCATGTCTCTCTTTTTCTGAGGCCTCCAGAGGTGGATGCAGTACTTCAGGTGGGGTCTCACCCCAGTGGAGTAGAGGGAGAAAGGGGGAGAATCACCTCCCTCACAACCTGCTGGCCATGCTGCTTTTGATGCAGCCCAGGACACATTTGGCTCTCTTGTCTGTTCAGCCTCTCATCCATCAGTATGTGCTCCCAGTCCTTCTCGCTAGTTTACTGCCCAAATCCCTTCATCCCTCAGCAGGTATTGATATTGGGGGCTTGCCCCAACCAAGGTGCAGGACCTTTCACTTGCCTTTGCCTATCACTGAACCTGATAACATTCTGTCATGGTTATGCTGGTTCTTAGAAACTAAGCAGGAATTTTTCCCTTCCCCCTGCGTGGAGGGATATTAACTGGGCAGTTAAGTTACACAAAAGAAGCTGCCTCTTAGTTAATGGCCCTCAGAATCTCCTCTCCTGGGAAATGGCGGGGAGGAGTTCCTTCTTACTATTTTTTTCCTCTCATCTCCTGGGAAACAGGGGTAAGGAGTTCCAGCTGGCTGCTGAAGCTGGAACAGGTCGGAGTGGAAGCTCCGTGGGGTTTTCTTCTCTCTCAGCCTGGCTGCCAGTTGTGGATTCTGCTTGGATTTTCATCAGAGAGGAACTGTTTCAGAAGGTTTTTTCCCCTTCCTCGTTTGTTTCTTTCTTACCAGTGGTTCTTGTGCACATCAAAGGGAGAAGGAAAACTATACCACATGAGTCAACTAGCAGAACAGAATGAGTTTTCCCACTGGGGAGGACTTTTTTTGTTGTTGTTGTTTCTCTCCCTCCTCTCTCTCCCCTTTCCCAGTGTGTGTGTGGGGGGAAGCCCATTTTTGGTTTCTCCAACACACCCCAGAGGGTGTCACCCCACGTGGCAATGACCACTGATTCCACAGCAGCCCCTGCCAACCAGCTTAAGGAACTGCAGGCTCTGCATTTCCAGTGATCCAACATCGCCACCGGGTGACTGTGGTTAGAATTGCACCAAAGGGCACAAACTGAACTGTTTACTTTTTTTCCTTTGCTTGTTTATTGGTTTGTTTTGAAGGGGACTATTCGTGGGTATAGAAGTATTGTTTGGTTGTTTTACTTGTTTTCTTTTGTTGTTTCTGCCAATACACATATATCTTTTAATAAAGGGCTGTTATTTTTTCCTTTTTCCACATTTTTTCCCCTCAGTCAGAGCCTCTTAATTTCAGATTTACAATTGCTTAGAGGGAGGAGTTTGGGTCTTTCTCATAACTCATCCTCAGCAAAATATCTGTGTCTCATTTAAACTGAGACACATTCCTATGATCCCACTCCTCCAACTTGGACAAGTCCCTCTGTATGATATCCCATCCCTCAGGAGAGTCAACCACACGACCCAGTTCAGTGTCATCTGCAAATCTGCTTGGTCCCATGGAATATGGCACTGATGAAGACACCGAATAGTACTGCTCTCAATGCGGACCTGAAGGACACCACTCATCACTGATCTCTATCTGTACATTGAGCCATTGACCGCTACTCTCTGGGTGGGATCATTCAACCAAGAGTCCACCTCTCTCCAATTTAGAGAAGGATTTTGAGGGGCACCATGTCAAAGGCTTTAGAGAAGTCCAAATACAAGACATCTGTAGCCTTCTGTTGTCTACTGATGTAGTCACTCCATTGCAGAAGGCCATTGCTCAGTAAAGACTTGCCCTGGGTGAATCCATGCTGGCTGTCCCAAATCACCTCACTGTCCTGCATGTGCCTTCACAGAGCTCTTAGGAGGGTCTGTTCCATGATCTACCCAGACTCACAGAGGTGACGCTGACAAGTTGGTAGTTCCCAGGGTCCTCCTTTCCACTCTTCTTAAATATTGGTGCAATGTTTCCCTTTTTCCAGTCACCAGGGACTGCCATGACTTTTCAAATATCGTTGAAGAGTGGCTTGGCAATGACATCAGCCAATTCCCTCACGACTCTAGAATACACCTCATCAGCTGCCATAGACTTATGTATGTTCAGGTTCCCCAGGTGGACACAACACAAGCCTAGGCAATGGCACAGGCTTGAGGAAGAATGGCTGGAAAGCTGCCTGGCTGACAGCCAGATGAACTTCAGCCAGCAGTGTGCCCAGGTGGCCAAGGTCAGTGGCATCCTGGCTTGTATCAGCAATAGCGTGGCCAGCAGCACCAAGGAAGTGATTGTCCCTCTGTACTCAGCACTGGGGAGACTGCACCTCAAACCCCATGTTTAGTTCTGGGCCCTTCACAAAAAGAAAGTCGTTGAGGTGTTGGAGCATGTCCAGAGAAGGCAACAGAGCTGGTTAAGGATTGGGAGCGCAAATCTTATGAGGAGAGGCTGAGGGAGGTGGGGGTGTTCAGCCTGGAGAAAAGGAGGGTCGGGAGGGACCTTATCACTCCCTATAACTACCTGACAGGAGGTTGTAGCGAGGTTGGTAACTTCTCCCAAGTAACAGGGCAAGAAGAAATGGCCTTAAGTTGTACCACGGGAGGTTAAGATTGTATATGAGGAAAATTTTCTTCACCAAAAGGGTTTTCAAGCACTGGGACATGCAGTCCAGGGAAGTCGTTGAATCACCATTCTTGGACATATTTAAAAGAGAGAAAGATATCATGCTTAGGGACACGGTTTAATGGTGGAATTGAACTCAATGATCTTAAAGATCTTTTTCAACCTATATGATTCTATGACTTTCTTACAGTACGAGACACTTGGATACCCCAGTCTCCGCCTTTAAGTCCATCCACTCAGGAAGTGTGGAAAGAGTGGTCGCCAGTGAAGACTGAGTCAGAAATTCTGCTGAGTACCTCAGCCTCCTCCTCATCTGGCAAGACTGGTTTGCCAGCCTTTTTCATAAGGAGGGGTACGCTTTCTTTGACCTTTCTTTTTTAAGTGACGTACCTGTAGAAGCCCTTCTTTGTATCTCTTGCCAAGTCCAGTTCCAACTGTGCCTTGGCCTTCCTGACCCCCCTCTTACACAATGACGCAGTATTCTTACACTCTTCCCAGGATACCTGTCCTTGCTTCCACTGCTTGTGTAAGTTCTAGTCTGTAGGCTGTGACAGTATCACAATTTTTTTATCCAATTTTCTTTAGCTTCTCTTTCAAACGTCTCATTCTTCCCTTTTCCTCCCCTGTTTCCTACTGAATATTTAACTTTCCCACCAAGAAGTGCTAAGTACATTCATATTTTACAGTACCTAGCAATAGAAACTCCATTTGAGGCTGAATTTTCTCCACATAACACACGATAAAAACTTTTTTTAAGTTACACATTGAGCCAATACTTAGCACACAGCACACTCAAGTGAACGAATAGTTAGAAATTAATTTGTTTAGAGCACAAGAGCTACAAAAACATATGAAATGCCTGACAGAAATCAGAAGCTTAACCTAAGAGCAAGTAAGTCCACAAAGATGTCACACAAAGAAAAAACTATTTGAATACACCTCTAAAAACAAATCTGTCCAAGAAACAGAAGCAAATGGGACACTTGATAGACGATTGTTAGAAAACAGGTATAATATGCTGATGTTATAAAACAGCCTTAACATGATAAAAATCAGGACAAGATGTCAGCTCACACAACATCCAGTGCTCAATCTCTCCTGGCAACCAAGAAAGAATGCCTTGTTTATCTCCACATGCCTGAGTGTCAGGCCTTAAAAGCTGCCACCAGTCCCATGTGGCTGCTTCTGTCAGAGAAGCTCAAAACCTGGAACCCATCTCAGAGCTTCAAAGAGACTGAAGAGTTCTCACCTACATTCACAGATGCCTGATCTTCACAAAGAGGAGGCAGAGACAGAGAAGCAGACCAGAAAAACAATCACTACTTTTTTAACTTCTGTCAGTTTTCTACATGAGGAATCTGTTCTCTTCAGCTTGGCCACAAGCATGTTTTCATTTCCTTCCTCACCTCAAAATTTTTTGCCTTCTTCCCCTTAATACGTGTAATTATTCCCATGGATTCAAAAAATGAAAGGATGAATGCCAGCTAATGGAAAGAGATGCGAAAAATAACTTGTTTATTTGTTTTGTTTGGTGCTTTTTATTCGTTTGTTTTGTTGTTTGCAGGTTTTTTAATACTCACAGCATCTATACTCAGTGTCATGGACATGTCTTTTTTTCCCCAAATTAGATCTTGGATATTAGACTGCTCGATTTTGTTTTTAATAAAGGCAAACAGGAAAGAATTAAATTAGAGGAAAATAAGGAACAAATCTAAAGGTACCACATTTCTGCTAGGGTACAAATAGACTCCAACCACACAGTAAATTTATTAACTTCTATTGCATAGAATGCAGTAGTATGAAAGTACAGATGAGAAAGTTTCAAACTTGGAAACTGCTGTCTTGTAAAAACGCCCTTGACTATGTATGTCGACATCACAGTTTGCAACACTTTAAATTGAGGTGTCAGAAAAAATTCATCCTCAACCAAGACACTAAGAATAGCAAGGAAATGTGCTTGTACTTATATTTGAAACTTGACCTCTATTTATTACCTAATTAAACTATTTGTCAGTGGCTGAAGTATTATACTCTCCCTCCTCAAAGCATAATTTCAATTTATTGTTATTAGAGTAAATCCCTCCCTTGTAGATTTCCCAAGGAATTAGACATCCTAGTTATGAGCTGGAGAGCATGCTCTTGAGCACAGGATTTCTACAAAAGAATTTTAATAACACCTACAAATCATATGCACACTTTCAATCAAAATAGCACTGTAAAAATATCTTCACTTCACTACAATTAATGTTTTCTTAGAATTCCAGAACAATTATTTTGAAAATGAGCAGTTGTAAAACCTTCTAGTTACAGACATTACCACTTCTTAAAAATGTGAGCACAGAACAAGTTGAAATTAGGCAGATCCAAAAACAGTATTTGTAAAATCCTGTCTATGAACTCTGTCCCACTCTGAAACGATACTTTCTGAAGAACCAGTTTGAACCTCAGTTGTTACTCTGTCTTTCAGTTGTCTCATTATTTGATATAATTCTGTGACCAATAAGTATGAAAATATGTACAAACCCCCATAGATTTTAGACAAAAAGTAACTCAATTTGCTTGCACTAGCCAACTGCCACTTCTGCTTAGGAGACAGCAGTTACTTCTCACAGAAACATTGTTGGGTTAGGATATCTTATTATGAAGGCATAATGTGGTAGGATACCGCTTCAAATTGATACAATTAATTTAATTTTGGAAAAATTTCTTTTATCTAGTTTACTACAATACATTTAGATATATATTTCCTCTCTGAAGAAAAAAAAAGTTTAAAGAAATCATTCTAAGAGAAATCTTAGGGTAGTATCCTTTTCCTGCAGTAGATTTAAAGATTCCTTATAGTCCATAAATATTTCATGAGGCATTTTACAAAGAAAACATTAATTTAGCAGCCTTTTAACCCCACGAGCAATTACTAGAGCTATTAACCACTACACCTAAAACACATTAGGGCAAAGAACTAAGTCTACAAGTATTTTTCTTGGAACTACAAGCTCATAATCCTATCCATTACAAATAAATAAAAAATACGTCAAGAAACATTAGAGGACTTCTAAATTTCTCTGTACGTATTATTCATTTCTGATACAGCTGTTATTTCATTGAGATCACTGTAAATGGCTACATGAAGTGATGGCCTGCATGAACAACTCCACGACAGATATGATAAACTAGATTTACATGTTTTATGTTCCTATAACATAAATTTCCTGGATATTTTAACCATACAAAGCTGGAAAATTCTTTCAAGAGCACAGATGCACAGAACTGCAGCTCCCCCAACAGCAAGTTATAATACAGGCAGCACATATAGAAAATAGCTTTAATAGAGGGCTTGTTATTACTATGGCAACCACAGCAACTGGTTTTCAAAATGAGTAATAGCTCTGTTAGGCACTTCATTAATTTATTTTTTTTTTTAATCAAACACTGCCCTTAATCTTCTCAATGGAACAAAGAGTTATTCTGAATGCATTCAGAAACAGGAAATAAAGTCCAATCCACTGTTGTAAAAACAGGGGAAGATCCTTTTTAGAACCTTTGGTAGAAAAGAACAGGAAAGTACATCTTGTCCGTTATTTCACATAGAAAGTCGGAGAAGTATAAGCAGATGAGGTTGGTGTTGGACAGTAAAGAAAAGCAAGTGAACATAAGATTAGTAAAACTAAGGCAAAAGGAAGAATAATAAAACTGCTAAGAAAGACCTACAACAAGTGAAGCCAACGATGGAAATGATGGTAAGTAATGGAGAACAACTATGCCAGTACAAGATGTTAAGTGGTATTATAGTTTTTCATAGTTCTCCCAAAACATTGGGAGATCATCAACTGTAATCACTGAAGCCTGTGCATCATCAACTGTAACACCATTTAAACAGTCTCTAATAAATTTTCCAAGTAAAACTAAGGGAAAAGCTTTTAAACCCTATTCTGAATGTTTTTGGTTTTTTTTTTAAATTGTAGCTCTTATTGTTTTAATTATAAGTCTTTACTCCAGTGGTTGCCCTGGAAATATTACTTCAGTTCAGCTATACCTTAGATTCTATTATATCAAATTCCTATAAAAGGCAAGCCCATAACCTCTAATCCATACAAGTTTTTGTCAGTTAACTGCAAACACACTTTACATCTCCAAAGCAGTTGTCCATTATGGCTGAAACACAGTGACCACGACTTGAAAAGACAGATAGAACTAATGTCACATCACATGAAGCAGCAGCAGGACACACATTCACTTTATACTATACATCAGCAAACTGAAACAAGAATAAGCACTAACATGATCAACTACAAGTAATTCAATGCTGCAAGGGGCAATAAAGTTCTAAATTATTTGGGTGAACTACGAGCATAGAGATAAATCATTATGTAGCTCAGTGCAGATAAATTAATGAAGTTGGGAACAAAATTAAGTTCATTTCAATAATGCATTTTGTAGTTATTGAAACTTTTCACCAGCATCAGTTTGGCAAGCAATTTTAAAGAACCTAACAGATTGTTGTTACAGAATACTGTATTTATGAGCCATAAATGAGCATTACAGTGCTGCGAAGCTTTATTAAATCAGAACACAGTACACCAAGTTCACTGTTGGTTGTTGCTTGACTTAAACATGTTTCTGACATCCAATTACATACTCATTAGACATATATGTGTAAAAAATCAGAAAATTAGTTGATTTGAAGATAAAGAAGGAATTAAGGAAGTGCTTTAATACACTAATTTTTAAATTGATATTAAAACACCCACCATACATCTGCTATGCTGAGGTTGCAAGTGTGCGATAACTTCTTTGTTGTTGTCATCTGATTCTATGAAGTTTGGTTACACTGCATTTACACATGTAAACAGCTCCCCAAAACATTGTGCAAAACTACTTCAAAGCACAAGTTTAACAAATTTAATAGAATTGAACTTTAATTGGAAACCTGACAGACATAGCAGTACTGTTCCTCTAATATGTACAAAATCTCTGTTGAAGGGAAGAGAAATTTCTTCCCAGAGACACTCTCCCTATGCTGCTTTGTTACAGTCCCATCCCCTCCTCTTAAAGCAACCAATTGTTCGCAGAAGATTCTGGAATCCCACCTTCACTCAGTGACACAAGGTCCACTGCAAGGAAAGACAAGGTGTGAAATGAAGTAAGTCTACATCTTGACTGCAAGTCAAGCACAAGCACAGGCTGATTGCACAACACCACTGCTGTAAATTGTTCCCTCTGAATTGCATCCCTCTGGCATGCAGTATCAGGAGTGGGAGGCTACACAGACACACAGACCCTACAGTCAACTCTGCATCTGTCTACTAAACTCAGCAATACTACCAATATCCCTATCCTGCTTCCTGCATTTGCATCCAGTACCTCAGCGTGATCTAATTGACAGGGGTCAGTCCTCAAGTCCCTCACCAACCAAAACTGCTTGTTACAACAGGTCATTCTGTAATTTTAACTTTATGAGACTATCTCCCCATTCTTTGCATTGTATTATTACTTGAAGGTAAATTGTCAGGGCCATTGAATACCTCTCTCTTGCAGCACAAAACACGTACCTAGAAGTAACATTTTTATAGGAATAGGGTTTTTTTCATACAGCTAACTACTCTTGAGATCCAATTCACATTATTCTGTCCCCATTTATAACGTGGGTAATAACATAGCTATAGTCAAATTAAAAGTGCCAAATGGAAGTAAGGCATATTATTTGCACGTATTTATCATACAAACAACAAAAATGCCTGCAGGACAGAAAAGTGTCTTGGGAGATCTTAAAGGAAGACCCAGAACAATTACTAGGGCAATTATAAAGTATAAGCACGAGTTGATTAGTTCAACTCTGCAAAATATTAAAAATTAAGGGCACTTTTGAGCCATAGAAATAGGCTCTTTATTCATAAATAAGAGTAAAGTAACCTAAAAATGAATTATTTTATATTCTGAGAATTCTGGGGTGTTCTTTTCAATTCCTTTCCTAGTTCATGTTCTCAGATAATGCCTCGCTCTAATAACCATTTGTGTATGTAAGCACCTGCTGGATAAAACTGTACATAGACACTTTGAGAATGACTCCATCATTATGTATTTACGTAATATTTACCAATGGATTCATATCCCAATTGCAGTCTATACCTGGTATATTATTTGATGGGGTTGATAGAACCTACCTATTCCCACAACTTCACAACATCCAACCTGTGGACCAAACCCACCTTCAAAATCTGCTGGTGGTCTTCAGTGGCTAAAATAATCTTCCCTTTCAAATTTATACACACAGTCCATCTTTTTGAGAGTCTTCTTGTGAAAGAACACACCCCTTCACAACCTCTAGTTGACATACAAGACTAACATTACATTTTACACTGTCTTTATAGGATAATGATCATTCAACTGTGACTGAAAGAATTTCAAGGTCATTTTTATTACTTTGTGTTCATAGTTAAAGTTGATTTCTTACATTATGATAAGCAAAAAGTCTTGAGTTGAAAATGTGCATGACATGGCTACAGTTCCACAGATTAACTGTATTTTATAGTACTTTGGAAGGACTTGTCACATAATCTATTCCAACAACATGCAAAACTATATAAAGGAAACAAAGACAGAAGAAATACTTTGTTTCTTTTACTTCTAAGCAAAACAAATACTAATACTTGCAGAAATGAACAGAAATATTTGCAAAAATGTCTCCAGATCTTACTAATTCAATTCATCATGACAAACAAAACCCAACGATCTGTGGGTCTAACACAACACAGACCCACTAATACCACAATATCACATACACACAAATAGAATAAGCCAGTTGCAACAGAACAGCTCTCTGCCCCTACGTTATTCAGTACAAAGTTTAGCTTGGAGCCTGTTGCCTAGTTCTACCTTAGTCCATGTGCAGTATTGCTCTGAAGAAAAACAGGAAAAAAAAAACCACACACTCCAACAAGGTATGAAAAAACCACCACTCATAATGCTCAACAGTTTCCCAAGCTACTGTTGTCATTATAAATCAAGAATCCTTTGTAAATACAGTCTTCATTGCAGCAGACAGCTAAACCAAGCATCTTTCACAAATGCATACATTAAAAATGCATATACACAGGTACATTCCAGATTCTAATGAACTGTATATATTCTAATAAGTATAGACATATTTTTATGTATACATGCATAGACACTTTCCCTAATATATAACAATAATGTAGTCCAAGCACTACTGTCACATATGATCTACTCCTAATAGCTTCATGATCAAGAGTTTGCATGCCATCAATAAAATTTATTTCTTTCACTAAGAAAAATAATTTTTATATATATATATATATATACATGCATATGTATCTACACATGCTACTGGATATATTCCAGATACAAAAGTAAAATTACTTGCATCAAAAAAATCAAAACCTGGTTTAAAATTCTATTCACACAACTTCAAATTCTGTATTGATTAGTTTCCACAGCAAGAGAAAGAACAAGCTTCCTAAAAACAGACCTAGAAAAGGCATTATTTAGTGATTTGTACAGGAAAGTATATTGAGAGCTTACTAAATACTTTTCACATTTTAATATCAAGAAAACATACTCAAATTTCATATCCTATATTTCAGTGTGAGATTTATCAAGTTCAATAGGGAATAAAAACAAACAAACCCAGTTTTTTTAAATAGCACTGACGGAGCTCACCATCAGCAGAGTGATTGCACTCCTACTAAGAGAGGAAATTTTCATGCAAAATTACTTTACTTTAATCCATAAATCTGATTTACTGGGAAAGTATTCCCAACTAATTAGACAGCAAAAGTGAAATGGGTAGTTTTAAATTAAACTCTGTCTTCCCTCTGACTTCGCAACTTTATGTAACAAAGATTTCTACCAATACAATATTCTTAAAATTTATGAGTTTTCATGTCAGCCACAGTCACATAACTCATAACATCTGTTAGATCAAAGGGAGAAAAAGTGATATTTATCATTTTCAAGCTTATGAAAAATATGTAATGTTTTAACACCTCCCTTTATTCACAGTTGCATTTCATAAGAATGTCCTATAACTCACTGAAATGCTAAGTCTCATCCAGTTTGAATTGTTTCCACAGTTGTACTTTGCTAGCATCCATCTCACAATAAGACAGCACAAAAAGAAAAAAGAAAAGCCACAGCTTGGACTATATTACACTGAAGAAGTCCCATGACAACTACTGAGCAGGAGACACCAATTCAAGACCTGCAAACATGGAATTTCCACTTCCTTCTGTAGTAGATATCCTGCAGATATCTTCCAGACTGGTCTACCTCAAAGACATTTTCTGTATTAATTATTTTGCCGTAAATTTCTCCTTCTAACCACAAAGTTCTCCAAATGCAGTGCACTAATTCTACTTACTCCAGATTTTCACTTGGGATACAAAGCCATTTGATTCTGTGATACCCTCTCAGCACTTGTATTGACTATTCAGCAGCTAAAATCCAGTGCACAAAGGGAACAGTCAAGTTATCTGACAATACATTTGTTTTCACATTAGCATGTTGTCAGCACTCACAGATGAGACACGGAACTACTGTATCAGCCTGTGAACATGAAGAATGCTCACTGAGTAGACAAGCAGCAATACTTACACGCCTCATCGTCTCTCACATTCCTGTTTATTTCTAAGCATGAAAATCACTCTTATACTCCATGCTGTTCCATTATCAGGCATTAACAATACACACACCTAATTATACTTTGGGTTTTTTTCTCCAGAGATTAGTCTAGTAGGAAGAAATAATGTGAGAAAGAACAAGAAGCCATCAAACACCCTACATATTAGAAGGAATGTACACAAATCACTTACTACAAATGTGAATACTAGAAGCTTTCAATTTTATTCTGTCTTTCTTTTGCAAGACCTATTCTAAATGTTGAAAGGATTATATCCTAACCAAATAGTCAGGCAGAACAGCACATCAAACAGGAAAATTCTATAGCTTAAGAATAATTTAGATATATTTCACAGCTCCTATAAAAAACACTCACCAAGATCTGTATTGGGGCCAGCAAGTAGTTGCTTAAATTTGTCTAATCGGGATGCTTCTCTATCAGTTAATGCAGGAGTAACTGAGGTACTGTAGTCTCCCATTCCAATCACCAAAGGAGGTATGGAAGTTTGTGGAAGTGACTGTGATCTGTGCATGGAAAAATTTTCACTTGCATTATCTGAAAAGAAAAAGAAGCATAGCAGTTAGCTGCAGCTAGTAAGAAGGCTACTAATAAGTTGAATTCTGTTTTTGAAAAATGCAAACTCAAGTACGGAATAAGTTTAGACTTCAAATTACTTGGATATAGCAGAAGCAGCATTCCTCTTTCAGGCAGTATTCCACAACTAAAACACATCAATTAGAGTTCGTACTAACATCAAGGCTAATGGATTTCTAAAATCTCTGTGTTACCAAAAGCTGCTAATATTCCCCTTGCCATTGTTTTAAAAAAACAAATTGACAAAAAAACCCTGAGAAATCATTGCAATTGTTTCCTTTATATAAACCACGGACCAGATCACAAGAGTTAATTTCCCAGTCCACCTGCATGATTTTCTCCAGTTTTTCAATATATTTTGTACAGTACTATTTTAATAACAATTTTTTACACTAGTGTTAGTATTAATTGCATAAATCTTGGTGCATCCAACTAATAAAATACATTAAATAGTGGAACTTCCTTCCAAAACTGAAGATTTATTAAGGCTGAAAACAAAGGACGTTTAATTATTCTTGCCTCACACATGTATTTTTCACACACATACATTATGGTTTAGTATGGCATGTAGTCTCTCCCTCAGATAAATCAATGTTAATAACCAGTATTTTCCTGTGGTATTAAGAAAATGTTGGGAAGTGGCTACTGTTGTACAAGGTAAATATTATAGCTCTATTCATTTAACTTTCAACATCTTTCTCACTTTTTAATATACCTGATGCACTCGCTGTATGACCTTCACTGACTGATTTAACAAGCCTGTTATCACCACATGCAGCTGAAGTCAGCTGTGCAAATTCCTCTTGTTTTTCTTCCTGTAGATGTTCTTCCTGAAATTTATGCTGTTCTTGTAGCTTGCTGTGATTCTGAATTACTTTGTGAGCTGTTTCCATGACCACTTCTGTATTTAAGTTTTCAGCAGCTATTGCTAACAGTTCATCATCATCATCCCCAAGATCCCAGGCATCACTTGTGTTACTTTCAAATTCTTGAAAGGTGCTGACTTTCTTCAGTTTCACTGGAGTTGTAGGAGGCTTTGAACCTGTTTTTACCAAGCTGTTCAAAACCAAATAAACAATATTTAGAAAACTAGTAATGAAGCTCTGGATAGGACTAAAAAGCAAAAGTACATACTTGATACTATATAGGTAGCAAATATTTATCTCCCTCCACTCATGTTACTGCTACATCCATCCATGATAACACAGCTGGAGAAGTCTGAGAACAAGGGCTGTAAAAACTGACTCTTCTTCACTTTGAACAGAAGCTGAACAAATCTTTCCTTCCCTTGTGCTAAGAAAACAAAAAAAAAAAAAGACCAGCCTCCACGTCAAATAAAAAGATTACTACTAGAATAGTTTACAAAAAGAGACAGGACACATTACACTGCTCTTGCTTCATAAATTTCTGTAGAGGTTTCATCCCTTTCAATGCAACTGCTGTATAACAGCAGAGGAGCCATAATCCAGTCATGGCCTACTCCTAAGTCATCATAAGCAATCATGCAATACAACCACTGTCATAAACAAATCAAGTCTCACCTTAAAACTCATTAAGTCTATCATTCCTCCCCATTCAGGCATGCCAGAGTGGATCTGCTTCAGAACTTTGCTCTTCCCACAGGCAAGATATCTCCTCTAGTTACTAGTCTAAGTGGACCCTGATCAGCTCCTAACCTTTTGTCCCTCTATCAACATGAAGTGTGAGATATGAACCAATGTCCCTCCCTTGCCTGGCACTTGTTCTCACTGACAATAATGCAGAGCAATCACATTTTCCTTCAGAATTCAGTGCATAAGGTATAAAATTCAGAAGGTTTCTTAGTCTGCTCTCAAAAAATAAAAAAGTTGCTGCCAGTAGCTTTACTGTGCTTTCACAGAATGGGTCAGGTTGGAAGGGACCACAGTGGGTCATCCGGCCCAACCTCCCTGCTCAAGCAGGGTCATCCTGAACGCATGGCGCGGAATTGTGGCAATACCATTCTTAAGTATGTTTATGACCATCCCTGTCTTCCCACCTGTGCTAGTTTATCATTTTTTCTGTTAAGATAAGGCAAGCAGAATTGCAACTCAGAGAAAAGCTCTCATGCAGTCCTCATACAACGTCAGCAGCATTTCTGTTACATGTCACAGGGAATACCTTCCCTAACAGGTGCTACAATACTTACACCTTTGCCCAACTTGTCATCACTGCCTAAAACAGCAAGGTCTTTCTCCAATTCTGCCACTTCAAGCAATAAGCTTCTAGTTTTTGTTACTCTTTATGAGTCTGTATTTTGAACGAATTAATTCCATTTCTTTTACTTCAGCCCTCAAAATCACACATTTCAACTGCTTTCAATTCTGTGTTGTGTGAAAATTAACCAGAATTTTTAATTCTTGTACCATTTTAAAACAGCCCTTGAAAAAAAAAATCTAGTAGAAGCACAAGGTCCTTCAAAACCAATATTTGTCCTTATAACACTTTTCTTTTGTCCTTACCCTAATTTCCCAACTATAAGGCATTTCAAATAAATAGTAAAAGCTGGCAATCTATGTTAGTTGAGAGTTGAAGAGCTGATTTGTTGCTCCCAATGTGGCAAGCATCAGGAAGTCACAAAAGAGAAGTCAGAACAGGGAAGTCAAGGTTATGACTAAAACTGAAAAAGTAAGATTAACAACAAACTTTATAGCCAACGGGGGGGGGGGGGAAGAGAAGACAATATACCTGGAAATCCCAAATACCTGTAATATTTAAATAATACATTAACTTACGTTCCATGCAATAATGGATCAAAAGGTGGATGCTGAGCTCCATACACATGTTGAATACTAAAGAAAAAGAAAGAGAGTTATCATAAAACTCATATTTAGAGAGTTTCTGTGTATTAAATAGTAAATAATAAACAAAACTGAAATGTTGCAACTGTTTTCTGTTTCAAACAATTCCACATACCACCAAAAATAGTGAAGCTGCAATTGATGCACATACTAAAACGTTACTTAATAAAAATCACAGATTTGCCAAACAGGAGCTCTTTGTGAGACCTAACCTAACTTAGTCTATCTTATTTTTCTGACCAGGAATTAGAACAAGAAATAAGTTAAGTCTGCAATAAGAATCTACACTGCTTTAAAATTCCCTTCTCTATCATTTCTTCATTTGTATCTTGCAGAAAAAAATTAAAATTCTCAAAGAAATATCTTTAAAGATTTAAACTTCTGTGTACCTTTGTCACCCAAAATCCAACCAGACAATTCTTTACCATTACTAAAGTAAAAGGATGATAAATTCAAAGAAAAATGCAAAAGGTGTCATGGTAAAGAAAAAAAGCGATGGAGGTATTAAAAAATGCATTGAAACAAATAGGCTTCCAAAGATATATTTATTCACTACAGTCTCTAACATTATAAAACAGCATGTTATTGTGTGAAAAACAAAACTCCCGACAAACTAGAAGTTCACTATCTCCCAGTTACCAGCTATAAAACTATTTTGTAACTAAAAACTTCCACAGAAAACACATCAAAATTTACATGTGACTTCATAATAGCAATTATTACTACAAAACTCTGACTGTAAGAGAAGCAAATCATACGCAACATTAGCATCTACCTACACCTGTACCAGAAAACACATGAAAGAAGACAAACATGTCCTCCTGACAAATAAAAAACAGTCTCCAGACCAGAAATATAAATAAGCCCAACCTTAATAGACATAAAATAAAACCAAGCCAAAAAGACTGCAGTCATAACAAATTTTAAGAGAGGCTTGGACTCACAGGACAGAGGCAGCATTAACACTAGTGAATAAGTTCTGGCAATGACTGAGAAGGGTCGTTTATAAAAACTCCAATGATTTTTATGTGACTCCATGGAAATAAAAATGTCAGTCCAGCACCAGACTTTCCACGTGACTGTATTCCATACATTCCACAGTCAAATCTCTGTGCTTCTTGCTCTACCTTCTCATGAGGCTCAGGTGTCACTGTCCATTTCCACACAAAATCTGCCTTTTCCTTACACTGCTCTATGAATACCCACAATGGAAATCCAAACAAATAAAAAGCAACAACAATCCTCTCCATGCCATTAAAAAAAAAAAAAAAAATAAAAAAATCAAAAGCACATTCTCTACAGTGTCCCTGTTTTGCCACATGCTTGCAGATGCCTGCAAATTAACAGCAACTGTTCGTAGACCCCATGCAATGGAGGAGAATCAAAAGTGTTTTACCCTCAAGGGACCCAGCAAAGCTACAAAGTAAAAGATTTAGAGGAACAACAACAGTTGGACTGAAAAAGTTAGTTTATAACATAAGAAACAAAGCCACTTCCAGTCAGGGCTTATGGGTCACTGAAAACGTAGGAAGGTAAATGATGAGCAGGACTGTTGCTGAATTCAGGTAAATGGTACGAAGTGCAGAGCTACCCTTCTTTGAGAACCACAAATACACACCATTCTTACAAAAAGAACATAAAAAGCTGTACTGTGAGAACAGTTTGGGGATGAGAGCAGAGAACGTTATCACTAACCAATCATCTGAAAACACATTCCCAATCTGACGTAATGGTCAAAAGAGTTAAGGAGGCTTTGGGGGCGTATTGTCTGGAAAACTCTGAACGGGAGAATGTGCCTTGTAGCTCTCTGCAATGATACAACGACTGGTCTGCTCCTCACGCTTCAGGAAGAAAGGCGAGAAACTGATGCCATTCGGAAATATCCGGCAGAAACTAAAAGTTGTCCCTGTGCCTAGAAAATCCAGCTTCCTGCAAAGCATTTCAAAAACACCACAACTTGTACGAAGTTTCGAAACATCCTGACTCGTACCGCTGCCGAGAGCCAAACACACCGTGCCACTCCAAACCTCCCGGCGAACACACCCCCCGAGTCACGGTGACTCCTTTAACCGCGATGGCAGGCTGCGAGCGCACATCCCGATAACTACTTAACAACTTCTGACACTGGCCACAACCAGCCCTTACTGCGGCCACCAGCATCTCCCCCAGGCCGCCCGGGGTGCCCGCGCCGGGAGGCTCCGAGCGCGGAGCTCTCAAGGCTCCCGGTTCGAGCAGGGGCGGACCGCGCACGGTCCGTGCAGGGGGGACGCGCGGGACGCGCGGGGCGCCGCCGAACGGAGCAGGAACGCGGTGCTGTGGAGGCAGCGATGCCGGACGGCCGAGCGCGGCCAGCGCCGCCCCCCGCGGCCCGGCACCACCGCCCTGCGCCCCGACCTTCCCGCGGCGCCGCTCACCTGCCCGGCACCTTCGCACCGCTCCGCTTCCAGAACTGCTTCCTGCCCCCGTCGCTCGCCATGGCGGCGTCACCTCATCCCCGCCCGCGGCCTCAGCCCGGCCCCGCCGCCTCAGGCTTCACTCCCCGCCATGGACCTCCACGGCAGCGGCACTGAGCGCCGCCATCTTGGCACGGCAAAACAACGCCGCTCCTCATTCGCCCCCCGGAGCGGCCCGGAAGATCGACCCAGTCAGAAGTGAGATTGCTGCCGGGCGGGGTCGGCCGGGCCAATGGCAGCGAAGGGGCGCGGGGGGCGGGCGGTGGCGGCCCCGGCCCGGCCCCAGCCCCGGCGCGGAGGTTCCGCCGCGGAGGTTCCGCCGCGCGGTTCCCGTGGGTCCAAAGTGCGCCCACGAGTCGGGTCTCGCTTCGCGGCATTCCGAGTGTGAATGTTTTTAGACTTTAATCCTTTTCGATGGAATCATACAGACTAATTCCTCAGCGTACTCCTTAGAAAGAAGTGCAAAACTCGCTACGTCCGTGGAAGGAAACTTTAATGGAAGAGGACATCGGTTTATAACAAAATCAATCATTTTTTTTTCCACTTTACCTTTTACAATTATTTCCAGTTATCGAGCCACTTACTGGGTGGCGGCTTTAATCTTTCTCTGTCTTAAAGTTCTCTGGTCATTGTATCCCCTTCATTTGTGGCTTTGGGACAGTACGAGGCTGAGGGGTTTATTTGTATCTGTGTATTTCTCAGCAATTCTAGTCCAAGGATAAATCACTTCTGCCAACAAAATAGGTATGAGTTAATGTTGCTCTTTGGAGTGTGGCTCCTGAGAAAACAGTGCTGAGTTACAGGGGATTTCTGACCTCTGTGGGATTTTTGGGGGGGGATTTTTACTTCTAAGGAACTGACAAAAATAAAATGTCTCACAGATCTTTCTAGATCACAGTCCACAGGTGAAAGCTGTAATTTCAATGTTACTTATAGATAAATATGCTATGGGTAGTATCATCTTCTCTATTTGTGTCCTTTAAATAGGATCCCTCTTACAGATTCTAGACGTTGAGTTTTATCAGCATTAATGAAATACACAAGAGACATAAATGTAATATGATCTATGTCTATTAGCTAAAGTAAAGTGGAATCTGCAAGGTCATGAGTGGAACTTTGCTTGGTAGGAGCAAGATAAATTTAAATTAGATCTGCTGTTGTTAGAATACAAAAATGAGTTACTTTCAGTTCTAACTCAAAAAGGTGATAACTCCATAAAGCACACATTCTACCATTAGCATGAATATGGATGTTAAAACTGTGCTTCGGTTCTTTTCATTTGTTCATTGTTGATATTTGTCAAAGGGAGGCACAGTTAGACTCAGTCTAGACAGCCCCAGCCATCTGTCATCCTTGTGCCAGTTGACCTGGATTCTGAAGTGACGCCGTTTAACTTTTGTGTCAGTCTGGTGCAGCCACGTGGAACTTCAGTTCAGCAGAGGAGGTTTTGCTGAGTTACGTAATCAGGTCACTACAACCTTAACTTCATCACTAAGCTTTCCTTATATTCAGTGTATGTTACCTTGCGTTTAAACTTTTAATGTGTTGCCGCATTTTATGCTGGAAACAACTGACTGTTGCACGGGTTGTTCATGTGAATAAGTCTGACCTGCAAACGGGGCTACTTTTGTATCAAGAAGAACTGCAAATGCATTTGTCTGCTATTGTCCAGGGCTGCTGCCAGTTCAGACCTGTGGGCTGAAGTCACACAGAGCTGGACCAGGCTCTCTCTGCTGTTGACTTTCAAGTAGGCAAGGACAGTGTTTCCATTCCCTTTCTATTAACTTTTGTATTTTCTCCTTGCCCTGTGTTTTATTTTATCCCTGACACAAACCTGTGTTGCCAAGGTTCTGGAAATGCAAAGGATTTGGAAGGAGGAACCTTTCAAGACCTCATCATGTAGGTTGGGTACAATTCTTTGTGCCCATAACTCAAGGTGATCTGACCACAAAGTGTGTGTCCTTGAAGAGGGCTTACAGAATAGTACTGACTGAGTATCACAAGAAGCAACACAGTACTTGGAAGGAGAATGTGATCTGAACGTGTACTTTAGCTTAACTTTTCTGGTTATGGGTATGTGACGTGGGCAGCTGAGGCTGTGCTCAGGTTCCACTGTTCCACTCTTTCTGTTTGAGGAGGAGATCTGCCAGAGTCCAGGTATACTCAGGGAGCACAATAACACTGCAGTCACTACTGGCACTCACTGCAGACGAGGGCAATCTTCAAGAGCATCCAAACACCCAGACCAGCTATTTCAAAGTATCCACAGCTGTATCAACTAAGCTCTGCCTTACTCGGATGGCAGTAATTTTTCAGGTACCACTTTTATGGTAATTTTTGTTATTTCAGAGCAATAAGAATATTAAAATGTCTACTGTAGTATTTTTTCTGTTTCATGCTGTTTGTATGCAAAGAATTTACAGTTAGGAGGAGGTCTGTTGCCAGTATGGTCAAATAATGTATTGAGCTACAGAGAGGTTTGTGGACTTTCTTGTTTTTTCCCTTTCTCCCTTTTTTTAACTTTTTTTTCCTCCTTTTCCCCCTCCTTTTTTTTTTTTTTCTTGAGCATTTTTTGGAATCAGGTAAGTGTGCACAGTTGGTAAATGTTATTGAAGATGCTCAGGAATTTTCTGTGTGTTCTGAAGTGTACACATGTAGCCATGCTCTTGGCTGTTCAAAAGTAGGAGTGTTATTGCTTGCACTAGTAATGTTTTGAACAAAGTAGACACTGAGATGTTTGTTTAATGTGGTAGATGGTGGGTTGTGTGGGCAGGTACCAATTTGCTTTTCAGCTCTGTTCTGGAAAGCTTCTGCTGGTACAGCTGTGCTGGTGTGGTTACACAGGCAGACTTTTCTGTGGAGGTGCAGTGCACTTTGGGAAAAGAAGTATCTCTGAGGATAGATGGGAAAGTGTGGATTGATGCTAAACGTAAGTAACTAAGCTGACAACAGCTCTCCCCTGCTAACTTAGCTGCACTCAAACCAGGAGGATTTGCTGATAAAGTTGTGTAAGCTGGGGAGTGCTTTTTCCTGCTTATCCTTGCACTGCTGTGTCAGCAACATGCTGCAATGTAGACACTGCTGCAAGGGGTGGTGTAAACTCACTCTACAAACTGACAAGGCCACGTTTCTCTTTTTTGTTTCCTTAAATCATAAGGGGGGAAAAAAGTGAATTCAAATGAGACTTCCATGTTGAAGCGTTATTTTTTGCACATTTTTATGATCTTAACAAACTAGTGGAAGTGCTTCTGAAGGCTTTCTATGCTGGCTGGTCACTGTTTCTGTCTGGTTCCATGGTCATGCCTTTCTACCAAGCCATTGTATCCATGTACTTTATTGTAATATCACAGAAGAAACAGCTCTTTAAAGTAAAACTGAGCAAATGGAGTGAAGTTGCAACCTAACCCAAAATCAGAGTTCTGGTAGAATCATGGAGAAGAAGACAACATTTATTTATCTTGGGTAGAAAACAATCCCAGAGTGTGCAGTACTTGGTACTTGGACAAAAAGATATGAGGCAGGATAAGACAAATGGGGTAAGCAATCATATAGAAGCATGGAAGAAAGAGCAAAGGGATGTTAATGAAGAGGGATAGGCAATAGCTAGATTCAAAGAGGTTAGACATGGTCCAGAAAATCACATAGTAACAAGACCTCTTTCAGGATAGTGCAATTTTTCTCCACAAAATTGGAAAGGAAAAAAGAGAGAACGAATCAACATTAGAGAGTAATGGTCAGGAAGAGTTGTCATTGAAGAAAAGCCATCATCATAGCATTTTGTAGCTTTTTGTCTGTAAATAGCCCTTCCTATTACACATGAATTGGAAAAGATTTTGAAAATAAAAGCAGATTGCCAAAATACATTTACACTGGTAGTGCACGTGTATGGAATCATGCACACTTACACTCTGTATTCAAGATCAGTAAAAGGAGGTGGTGATACAGAGAAATAAATAAATAAATAGATAAATATGTGCTGGGTTTGAGTAAATGTCTTTGTCTTGTTTCTTCTTCTAGAAGACTGATAAATGTGGGTAGTTTTCAAAAGTTGTTAATCCCTAAGATATTAGTGACAGTGCTCATGTTTACATTTCATGCATTTTAGGTGAAGGTTTTTAGTTTTGTTTTTGTCTTTGTCAACACATCAGCTGACAAGGCCTGTTGGGTGTAGGGTGGAACAGCAATCCTTGTCCAAGAAGTGATTGTTCACCAGCAGACCAGTGGATGGAAATGCTTTTTCCAGAAGTCTGATGCAATATGTAGTTGAGACTTAAATGACTCAGAGGAGGAAGGACGCTTTGTAAGTGGAAGTACTGCATAGAAGACAGGGAAGTTCGCAAAAGCAACAGATCCTCTTTCAAACATATTTCTAGTTCCTTGAAATTCCACCTTCTTGTGCCTTCTGTAGGTACAGTGAAGGTTTAAACATAGCATTACAGCATGACAAAACTTCAAACACTAACAGAAATAAATCAATGCATATTTGGCTCTGAGCCATGATAATTCACTTCTGTTCATTGTTACGTAGAAACTTACTTTCTTTAACTGATATAGTTCATATGAGTTTCTGAATTTCACATTTAACTTGCTATCAGAACAAAGTGAAAAGCAAAGTCGTAGGAGCATTAGTTTATATTTCCTGAAGCTAAAAGATCTTGAGATATTGGAAGAACTTTAGATATGCCAGAAAACCTGCTTAGTACTGCAGCTTGATGAGAAAATAGGCAATATCATTTCTCTAAGGTCACTAGGAGTAGGCAGCTTCTTGGAACAGGCACAGTACCACTTTTCTTTTTTTTATGGCAAGTCATAACAAATAGCAAAGCTATTGCTTTATCTAAAAACTAGACATGGAATACAGCAGAATGTAAAAGATGGGTGTCTAGAGCTTTTCTGAATCTACAAATTGGCTTTTTTTTTTTTTTTTTTTAGAAATATAATCTGTAATGCACTGGAGTGCAAAACTGGATTTGGGCAAGTAATATGAGAATGAGTAGGACTCTTAGATCCTTAGGGGGTTTTGTTCAAAACAGACATACTAATCTTGCTGTGTGCCTCACCTTTTTTCTTCTTTTCACAGTTTGTATTATTTAATTTTTTTTGAGAAAGTACCCAAAACAAAGTGTCTTGTAACTCTAAGGAGGAATTTAACAGCAAATTTAGGTGCTTTCATTCAACCACTTGGTTTTGGTCATTTTTATTTTAATAGACAACTTAATCTCAAATTTCATGAAAAACACCAGACACGGAAAGAAGTTTTTCTCAAAATTATTTATTTTTTTTGTTATTTTAGTTCATTCTGTGGATGTTTCTTCTAGTGTTTGATCCATTGTTCTCAGAAGATGTAGTCGGCATGGAGACACTACATTTGGCATGCCACTAGCATCGATCACGTCCTTGATCTCTTCTCTTTTTTGGTCAAAAAGTGCTATTTAGAAGTGAATCTTGAACTCCTCCTGTGTATATAAAAAGAATGGAGACATGATGATACAGAGAAATTTCAGTGGATTCTCTTCAGTGGATATTCTCAGATGTTCCATCAAGCTTTGTGTTAATTGGCATCTACAGTTTCTATTTAGAGCATACATTTGTTCTCTCACAATATTGATGACTGACTGCTGCAGGGTGTCATGGTTTAGCTGGTTCTTGGAAACCAGGCAGGAATTTTTTCCCTTCCCCCTGCCCACAGCATGCAGGTGTCTTAAGTGAGCAGTCAAGGCATACAAAAGAACTGGCTAGCTCACTAATCGCTCAGAACTTAGTCTCCTAGGAAACGGGGAAGATGAGGGGCTGCACTTTACTTTTTCTCTCCTCTCCCGGAAAACGGGGGGAGGAGTTTGTGGCTGGCTGTGGGGCTGGAACACAGGTCAGAGTAGAAGCTGAGTGGTTTTCTGTTGTTCTCGATCTGTTTGACAGCTGCGGGCCCTGCCTGGATTCTTCATCGGAGAAGAGCTGGGTTTTTTTTTTGTTTTGGTTTGGTGTTTTTCGCTGTTTTTTTTTTCCCTTTCACCATTCCCGTTTGTTTTTTTTCCTGGCAGTGATCCT
>JAYRBT010000042.1:15030435-15050657 GCA_036023395.1 Myiotriccus ornatus | reverse complement strand
GGGGGGAGAGAGAGGACAGTGCCGAGCAGTTTGACCAACTGGATGGAGTGAGTTAGAGTTTTTTTTTCTTTTCATTGGGAGGACTTTCTTTTTGTTGTTGCTTCCCTTCCCCCTCTCCCTCTCCCCTTTCCCAGTGTGTGGGAAGGGAAAAACAATTTTTTTTTTGGTTTCTCCAACACACCCCGGAGGGTGTTCCCTCCCCCACCCCGCAGCGACCACTGATCCAACAGCGCCACCTGGTGACTGGCACAGGACATTACAGGTTCTGCCTCTCCAGTGACCCAACAGCACCCCCTGTTGACTGTGGTTGGAATTGCACCAAAGGGCACAAACTGAACTGTTTACTTTTTTTCCTTTGCTTCTCCATTGGTTTGTTTTGAAGGGGATTCTTTGTGGGTATAGGAGTATTGTTTGGTTGTTTCACTGGGTTTTTTTTTTCGTGTTTCTGTCAATACACAAATACCTTTTATTAAAGGGCTGTTATTTTTCCTTTTCTATAATTTGTTTTCCTTCAATCGAAGCCTCTTAATTTTGGATTTATAATTGCTTAGAGGGAGGAGTTTGGGTCTTTTCTCATAACTCATCCTCAGCAAAAGACCTGTGTCTCATTTAAACTGGGACACAGGGTTTGGTTACTGGGTCTTGGGGCTTGTTTTTTTTCTCTAGTCTTGCCTTTGTCCATCGAGCTTCATCACAAGTGCTTTGATGGTTTTCTCCTTGGATCTCTATATCCAAGTGTACCACTGACATCTCTTTTCATGCCTCAAAGCCACTGTTAGTGTATTTTTCATGTCATTTGTATCTGTGTAAAGGATTGGGTTTTGTTGGTGTTTCTTAATAGTAAAGACTTTACCATGTTATTCAACCCTATTTATCTCTCAATTAATTTCTCTTTGATCCAAATGTATACTAGAAAGTAAATAAGTTTCAACATTTGCTTTTTAATCTATTTCATTTTCTCTGCAGAGCAGTTGAAATGTACACTTGAACTGAAAAGAGTCTTATTCCCTTCTTTCTTAGTGTTCCACATATTTTCAGCATTGAAATCCTATTAATACAATTTCTGTAGAAGAGGATTAGTGGTAGAGTGAGTTCAGGAAGTGAAAGATTAATGAAAAATACAGGATAGAATATAAATTTACAGCTGGCCTTGCAATGTGTTGCATGGATATAATTTCCAGAAACATCTTCAGTATAATACATTGTAGTTGTTATTATTCTTCAAGTCAAAGTGAGTTGTATCAGTCATGTTTTCTTTTTCTGAAAGAGGAACGCTACTTAAGAGGTAAGTCTACATCAGATTTCACTAGCTGTCCATTATTGAATTTTTATTGCTGTTTTTGTCGTTTGTGTATGCTTTTGTTTGAATGAGAGCAAATGTAAACATGAGAAATTAGTATAATGAAGATATTGCAGTGGGAATACTAGTAGGAGAATCTTTCCAGTATGACTTTCAGTAGAAAAGAGTTACTGAGTGCTCCTGGGGTAATGATGGCTGAGCTGCCCATTTTACTAGTGAGAGGGTTGGGAAGGTTAAGGATTTAGCAACAGAGAGACTGAGAGCTTGGTGAAAGAGACATAAGAAAAATTATTGTGCAAAGAAAAAGGGAGTAATTCCAGATACTGGGGTGAAAATATATGATAAAGGTAACAAAGTATTTTATACATTTGCTTTTAAGTGTTGCTTATTATTGTAGAGGTATATTCTGTTAGTGAATTGGATTTATAAAGTACTCATTAGCTGAAGATGATAAATGTTTTCCCATGTTTAAGAATACTTGTGGAAATGGAAAAGTAATCAAAACCTGCAGTTCTTTTTAGACCTTGTTACTTCTGAGAAATGGGTAGGAGTACAAGGTTTACAGCTATGGGGAAAAAAGAAAATCCAGACTAAAAAGTGAGAATGAAGTATTTCACTATTCATAACACTTTCTTGTATAACACAGCATGTAGCATCATATTATAAAGTAATAAAAGAAAGAACAGCTTAGCTTCTAAACCTTGAAATGAAAATTTGCAATTTTGCTTGAATGATCTTGACAGTTGTTTCAGGACTGGCAATCTTAGTGCAAGGAATGAACTGAGAATACTGATGTAAAACAACCAGAGAATCTCTGAGTTTTGAAGAAAAAATGATAAGGCGATCACAAGCAGTTCCTCAGAAGTTAAAGCCATTTTAAACAGAAAGAGCTCAAAGGATTAATCTCTTCTACTGAAATCCTGAAGTATAGTGGTAATAATTCTTGTATGCATGGTCATTAAAATAAGATTTCACAAGTAGCCAGAGGAAATAAATACGTTATATGTGTCATTTTTCAAAAATCTCTCTAACTCTGAAAATCAGCCACGGGCTGTAGAACGGGAACAATTTTGAAATACTAATGAAGTTTGAAAACTTATGTGTTTTTTCCTTTTTGGCTTTGTTTTGTGAGAGGAAAGACTGGCTCAAGAAGATTGTATCTTACACTGAACTAACTAATGTAGCCAAGGGAAGAACAGATAGATTTCTACCAGACAAACCTTTGTATATTTTTTTTAAATGCCCTTAAAAAAACAAACAAACAAAAAAAAAACCAAAACAAAATAACCAAAAAAAAAAGAACACTTTGTAATATTGAAAAATACAGTTTCTTAAGTACTGGAGGACAAAAATTTCAAATTCATAGCTCATTTCAAACTGGATTCTTATTCCCACATTAATGATAATATAACTATTGATATTATTCATGTCTATCTGATCCTATACCATTTTTGTTGTCTATGATTTATATAAATTTGTTTGTGATACCCTTCTGTTTATACCAGCTCTCAGATAATGCTAGCCAACATTCTTAATAATGCTCTAAAAATTAAAAATCATTCATGACAAAAATTAAAAGCTGCAAGTAATGATAATGGTAATCACTACTACAGAAGGTACCAGAGCCATAACATGGAAATTAATACTAGAGAAAGTGGATCTATTGCTGAAAACTGTGTTGTGCTTTAAGTACAATTCATTGGTCTTGATTGAGGTTTTTACTGTGTGAAAAATCTATGTTCCTGGTGCACAAAATAAGAGGAGATGATCATAGCAGTGCCTTGGGCTGCACAACCTATGAATTGCTCTCAACGCTATTCCCTTTTGAATTTATTATTATTATTATTATTCAATTCTCTTTTTCTTGTATTGCTTAAACTCTCAACAGTATTACATTGTTTTAGGCATGGCATATGTATCTATATGAATGCACATTAGATACAGATGCTTAATCTTATATAGAAATCAAATTAAAATGTGATTTTGTTGGAGTCTCACCAATATTTTACTTTTCATGTTTGTGGAAAAAGGAAATTTAATGGAACAAATTCATTTAAATTGCTGTGTCAAAAGTCTAAAAATGAGTTTTCCCATGTTTGCGTAATGAAGAAAGGAGGCCATCTCTGCATAGTGTTTAGTCCAGCTAAGATCTAAACCACTATCTGGAAACATGTTCTGTCTCTCTTCACTGAGAAGTCAGGAGAGTTGGTGCCTTCTGTAACATGGCTCATGGAAGCGGGGGCTTGTATCAGGGCCTTTTCCTTAGGAAAAAGTAATAGCAAATTTCTTCATAGCTCTTAAATAATTATCCAGCTAAAGTGTGAACATATGGGAATAGCAAAGGGATAAATCACCACAGCAGCTGCTATATGCCTTTTTTATAATATCCCAGTTTTCCCTCACTTACAGCACAATACAAGAAAATATCCAATTTATTTCATTGCTAATAGCTGGCAGTATGTTGAAAACCAGTAAAATTAATGAGAAAACTATTATGACAGAGAAATACCAGTCAGTTTTCATCTAGTGCTTAGAAATTATGGATCTAGGAGTAGGCTTTGAGTTCAGCCATGATGCTTTCCATAGCACCTTTGTTGTTCAGAAAACTTTCAGTATCTAACTTAGCTTGGGAAATCTTCTGTTGTATTTATAAGCCAGGTCAAAGCTTGAAGCTTGTGTGCTTTTCTTTTCACCCATCTCAAAATGTGAAAGAAACATATATTTTAATCAATCCCTGTTTGTATTCAAGTTCTCCTTTCTTGAAGGCGTAGAACTATTCATCAGCACTCTGCATCTCATTGCTCTTTTCAGTGTGCTCAGGCGTGTCTGGAGAGAGGCTGAGGTGCCCTTGGCTCTACTGGAAACATTATGTCATCATCTAAACAAGATGTTGTTATGCCAGGAAAGGATCAATACTTTGATGAGGAGCTGCTGACTCAAAACTTCATTGTTATTTGATGAAGGACTACTTGGAACACTTTCCAAAGCATTTCCCATGGTATGAAGCTCTGGGGACTTGATTTGTCTCTCTGCCCAGTAAACTGAGTTGATTCGCCTGTAAATACATGTCTGCCAAAGTCAGACAATAAGGAAAAATGCACCTTCTGCCCACGTTAAGCTTCACCCTTTCAGCCATTTCAACAGTATTCTCTCTTAGTGAAGGAACTACTTCACATACCAACCATTAATTCAGTGGGGAAGAGAGGCAAAGGTTTTAGCTTTTTTCCTGCTGCTGACGCCAGGCAAGTCTACCCTGGGGTCTGTATGACTGCACAGACCTGGCGGCACTTCTCTGCACAGGGTGGAAGGGCTGGACACCCCACAGGTGCTTGACTTTGAGAGGATACTATGCTGCAGTCCTTCCACCTGCCCTCAGGCGGGCTTCCCGGCCAGGCTGCTGTGCCAGTGCTGTCAACTAAGTCTGCCTCAGTACCTCCAGCTGAGAGAAACCAGAGCTGCATGCCTCTGGGTCAGTTTGTGGCGAAAGGACATCTAGAGCTGAAGGGCTCTCTGTTGAAGAAAGCTCAGCTCTCTTCCGAGAAATGAATCTTGGAAGAGATTAGTGTTGCTCAGATTGCTAAAGCAGTACTGTTTTGGACAATATCACTAGTGTACAATAATCAAGGATTATGTAACTGGTCAGTGAAATGGATTAAAAACCTTTTTGTAATTTTTTTGTATCCTCTTCATTCAGTCAGAGGTGGCTTTAGCTGAAAGGGCATATGGTAGTCCTGTGGCTTCCTATGAACCTCCTGTCACCTGAGGGGAAAACACTACCTTACTAGACACTGAAGCATCATTTAACCCTCCTGTTGACTCATTTAATCATCCTGTTGGCTCAAGTCCCAAGTAACCCAATTTGAGGCTTAAGATGACCAAAGAATTATTTTGTGAAGGCTTTTTCTTTTTATAATGAAGAGGAAAATAACAACTCCAGTAAGCTTAAGAAATACAGAAAGAGGAAAAAAAGGAGAACTCAACATCTTTTTACTTTTTACATTATCCGTTTATACAAAGGTTGATAGAAACTCAGTACCTAGTGCAGTTTTGAATGAATTTGAGTTGTTTAATAGAGAGAAGTTGTTCATTGGTGTTATCAGAGTAAACAGATATATTTGCCTTGACAGAAAGCATGCTTAACAATGTCTACTCGCTTCTATCATACTTGTTCAGGCCTAATTTGTCAAAAATGCTCCCAGGCTTCTTCCTTGTGTTCTGGGGTGCTGAAAATCTTGAAAAATTAGTTTCCATTCTAGCTCCATTTAGCTGATATATACTACCATCAAAATACTGATTATAATATCAGGCTTGTAAGAGCTTCAGAATTATTGACAAAAACATAGCTTATTTTCTTCAAACCTAACCAATGAAGAACTGGTTTTTGTACAACATGATTCTCTGTACCTGCAAGGCACCCGAATACTTATTTCACCGTAAAAGAATTGCTCAGTGTTTGTTTGCTGTTTTGTTTCTTTCAACAGTGAATCCATATTATCTTTTCTTCTGGCAGAAGAAACAGGCAAGGAACTTTATCAGTGCTCTTGTGGAAAGCCTTTCACAGCATCTGTCAGCTCCTGCAAACTTCAGTGGGATTGTTCATCTCTTTGATACCAAGGAAAAAGGATCAATATCTGAGAGATCTATTGTAAACCTAGGAGTCCTGGAGAAATCAGCCAGCATTAGGCATCTGTGGTTCTCTCAGTGTTTATTCTTTCACACAGTCTTTTTTTTCTGTTGCCACCTGCTCATCTAACCTGCGCTGTTATTGATTTTTCTCTGTCAGGTAGGCCTCGATATACACATATACATAGCCTGGGAGAACTGAACCTAGGTGGTACGGTTTCATGCTGCTCTGAGAAAACCTGATTTTTATAAAGAGCCCAGATGCAGATATTATGAATTCTAAGGACTGTAACCTTGAACAAAGACATTTTTCTCAGAAATAATCTGAGAACTTTTATAATATCCACAAGAAAGAAGAGCTTTTTGTGCTTTTGAGAGGACTAGTCTTTATGACTTGGTCCTCTCTGTTAGAAATGTCTACTTCATTTGTCCTCTATTATGCAACAAACTGAACTTGTAGCATCATTGCGTAAGCATCTCTCACTATCCTTTCATACAGGATCAATGTTTTTTCTCATTCAAGCAGGCAAAAATAAAAATTTGTCATACTATTCCTTATATAAAAGTATCGAAGCTCACTGTCTTGGTTTGTTTTCTGTTGACCAAGTATTGGACTTTAAATGTTCAATTTTTCTTGTCAAAGGAAGCATGTAGGTCAGGATTGTCTTACCATTTGCAGAGGAGGACTCAGGGAATGCTTCTTTTCTTGCCACCAGCATTTCCATCCTGTACACTACAGTAAACAGAGTTTGGCATTTACTGATAATTCCTCTCTGAGAAAGGGCAAGAAGTTTCCTCTGCAGTTGGTTTTAATATCTCATTAAGAGATTATGATAAGAGGTCTTCCTGGAGTCAACCAGTAAAACAGCTGTGGGAGTAGGTGTGTTGATACTGCTCAGTACTGTCATGTTGTGGTAATCTCAGTCCTGAAGATCCAGTCAGGCATCATTTGCATCATGTCCAGGTGTCAGTCAGATGAAGACCAAAGAGTTCTGGCATGGTGTTTGAACCTGGCCTTTTTCATGCCAGTGTAACCACTGGGCTGCTAATGTGAACCTGCATTTTTGGAACCTACCAACTTCAATAATAGCATTAGTGTATATATAGAGGGATGATTGGACAGGTATTTCTGCTTGAGATGAGTAAAAATTTCTGCTTGTTTATTTATCTATTTTTAAGGTGGGTTTTTTTGTCAATTCATACCTTCCCTATACACACTTTCCAGAGATTTAGCAAAAGAACATTGACTTAAAAAAGAATTCTTCCTAATTCCAGTGCTATGATAGCTGTGCCCATACAAACCCATACAAAAGCTGCTTGAGCAGCCGTAGTAAAAACTGTGCCAAATACATTCAGCTGTTTACTTTCAAGCTAACAAGTGCTGCAGGGATCTTGGCATATGGCCTCCACTATTGGAAATCTGAGGAAATTCCCACTGGGCCTGAGACCAAACACTTTCTTGCAGGCATTTGGTGGGCTTTTACTACTGTGGTGTTTTAAAAGGTTGTGATGGTTAGCAGCCTCTCGCTGCTCAGGAATCCAGCTGAGCTGCCTTACAGAGTGCTGTTCAGTCTGCCTTTTTTGCAAACACAATTCAGCCACTCCCAGCTGTGTTCTGCCTACTTACAGCAGTGATTAATTTCTTCCCAAGGCTTCAGTATAAAAATGATCTGCACTGAGTGATGTGCAATGCTTCTGTTTTCTTTGCCATGTTTTTTAATATCAAACCTGTGAATGATTGTTTTTTCGCATTAGAATTTAAAAAAAAAACATTCCTTACATCTCTGGTTTTATTCTAGTGGCCCTTATAAAGCAGGCTGAAAACAAATCTAAGTGAAAATTGGGGTGGTTTTTTTATGTAAGAGGCAGCCTTAGATCTCTTTAAACAGTGCTTACTACTTATTGATTGATATATAATTCATACATATTAATAAAAAGTTATTGATAAAGTCTGAGCAAAAACTGCTTTCCTTCATTATCATTCATTTTTCACCAGTTTGGTGTTTCTAATATGTGTTTATTCTAAGCAGGAATCAGGGCATTAGAAGGGTTAACACATGGTAAAGGATAGAAAAGTTGATTGTAAACTGCGAAGTTGGTAGACCTAGCACTTTCTACACTTGTTTAAAATAATTATGGGTGCCAAAGCATCCTCAAGGCTTCTCATTGCAACTGCACTGCTGCAGTTCAGACTGGTGCCCAGCTATGAGAGGTCCGTTTCACTTCAGCCTGAGAAAAGAAGGGTAGTGATTAAACCCATGTCCTAGAATATTGTAATAGAGAAAGTTCTTGTAATTGAAACATGTTCCAACAAGCTTTGAAACTATTCTTAAAGTTGCATCGTGTTGCATCAAAGAGCAAAATCATATAATCTGTTGAACAACCATTGATTTGATGAAAGCTTTTGGCCAACCAGAAATGACCTTGACTTTGAAGCACAATAGAAGGACCTGACTGTTTGAGAGAGCTTCCCTTGGGCATTGTAAAGGTCAACAAAATTCCAAGCCAGCCATTTCCCTCACAACAAATAGTAGCAAATGAGATTGCATCTTAGCGGTTGACTGCATTGTGTGTATTATTTTGTGCATTTGTGCTATGTGCTGCCCTAAAACAATCAAGAGCATTTACTCCTGAGCTATTCCATGTAACAAAATCTCATGCAGGATTTGATAATTCACTAGTAGCTTCCTCTAAATAAGATGATTACTTTACAGGCTGATATTCTCCTTCTACTGTCAGTTTTCAAATATTGATGACTCCAAGGAAAACAAAAGGTTATGTACTAAAAAGGAAAATGTGTTATGCCTTTCAAATTAATTGGGAGAAATAAACTTGAAATTTAAAACTTGAAACTTGGCTGCAAGAGCAATTTAGCTATTACATCAGCATGAAATGGCTTCTTCACCAAATTAAAGAGACACAGCCCTTCTGTGCTTACTGTGCTCCTGTATGAGTCCGAGATTTTGAGTAGAAAATGCATCCAGATATGGATTTCTGATCAGTGAAGAATTCTGTATACTGCTGTTAATGAAGTAATATGATACCTTTTTGAGTTTAGCTGTATCGACTGAATATTTACTGAGTTGTTAGTAAGGATGTCCCAGCAGCACTGGGCAATAGGTGTGGTTTGGAGAGACTGTATGGAAGTGACAAAGTGATTCCCATACAGTCAGCTGGAATGTGTGAAGAGGAGGATGGATAGTATGATACCCTAGAAGCATCTTTGACTGAACATGCTCTGCCAGCTAGTGCTTCTGTATTCCTAAACCAAAAACAGGAGTCTTCTGCATGGGGTTAAAAGTAGCTATAGATGTTAGTGTGTTAACACTTGCCTTCTTATAGCAACAGCATCTTTGGCTCTGAGACCATGATAATGATGAACATGATTCTGATTTCACAGAACTGCCATTTCACTACCTGTCCATTACATCCTTCAATCAAAGATAGGTATGAAAGGAGTTAGAGAGTCTATACTATTTATATAAGGTGCAGTAGAAGATAATTTCTAGAAGCAGTCCAATAAGCAGTATGCATTGTATTATTGGTAGATTGGGCAAGAACAAATAATGAGGGAATTTGCACAGCCAAACACTGATGCTTTAGAGGGTGTCTCTAGATTTAATTCCAGATGGGAAAATACAAGATTTACTTAAGCCTCATAATAACTTCACCATTACAAAACTGTTTAAAACCAGGATATTTTAATTTGGTCATCAACAAGAGATTTCTACATTAGCTGCTGTCTCCTGAGGTTACTGAGATAGCTTAAGGTCATTATAATTCAACCATCACTTTTCTTGAAAACTGTTTGGGTTTTTGAATACTTGAACTGCATCAGAAACTGAAAATGCATGAAACTATGGAATATCAGGTAGTGGCCATCAACTCTGATTTTTCCTAACCCTTTTTTTTTCAGGTGCCCATGAAGATTTGAAGCCTTAAGTCACTTACAAAGGCAAGTAAAGGCAGGACAGGTGCATTTTTTAAAAAGATAATGTTTTCTAAACCATGGAAACTATTGCACCAAGAAGTGAAGCTGATAAAACTAGATAAATGGTCTGGCCTTATGGGCCTGAGCTAAATGTTTTGAATGAGAAGTATAACCAGGTCTACTTGAGCAATGTGGTTCAGAGCATAATGCAGTTTTGGAGCAAATACCTTGATCATCTCCATTAGTGTCTGTTAGTTCAGTTCTAAGGACAGTTGTGGTACCAATGAAACAGATTATGTTTGGAAAGAAACCAAATCAAGTGCTGCAGTGCTTTTCAGGAGCACTCCTAACTTAATGGCAGACTATATCACTGATAGGTCTTCCAGTTTGTGCCTATCACTTCTCCTTGAGCATTGAACCACCTGCGACATGGAGACTTCTGAACAGGGAAACAAACTGGCATCTAAATGAGGGGAAGCCTCTCGAGACTTATATAATGGATATATAAGGAATCTTAGCACCTCGCACTTTGATATGATTGGACTTCTAGTAGAGGACAAAATGTGTATAAATAATTAGAAATTCCCTAGGCTGAAACATTAATCCTGAGATTTAGGTGACAAAACTCTTGTGGTCTCCCTTCTAGAGAGTGTTACCAGACATGAGGCATGACATTCTGCTGCTCAAACCTAGGCATTTAATGCTATTCTAGATGTAGAGTAGCTGTAGAGTACTCACCTGTCCCAGTTTAAATGAGACAAGGGTCTTTTGCTGAGGATGAGTTATGAGAAAAGACCCAAATTCCTCCATCTAAGCAATTATAAATCCAAAATTAAGAGGCTCCGATTGAAGGAAAAACAAGTTATGGAAAAGGAAAAATAACAGCCCTTTATTAAAAGGTATGTGTGTATTAACAGAAACACGAAAAAAACCAAGTAAAACAACCAAACAGTACTCCTATACCCACAAATAATCCCCTTCAAAACCAACCCATGAACAACCAAAGGGAAAAGTAAACAGTTCAATGTTGCCCCATTTGGTGCAATTCCAACCACAGTCAATAGGGGGCGCTGTTGGGTCACTGGAGACACAGAGCTTGTAATGTCCTATAGCAGTCACCAGGTGGCGCTGTTGGATCACTGGAGATGTAGAACTTGTAGTGTCCTGTTCCTGTCACCAGGTGGCGCTGTGAGATCCCTGGTTGCCATCACGTGGAGGGAGAGAAGAATGCCCTCCGGGGTGTGTCAGAAAAAAAAACCAAAACAAAACAAAACTCGGTTCCCCTTCCCTTCCCACACACAGGGAAAGGGGAGAGAGAGAGGGGAAAAGGACCAGGCAGCTCCTACTCACTCCGGCTGGTCAGTCTCCTCTCCACCCAGTCCTCTTTCTCTCTCCCCTGGGGGAGCTCCTCGCTTGGAGAACGGTGAAAGGGAAAAACAAAAAAAGGAAAAACCTCCAGGGGAGGGAAAAAAGAAAAAAAACAACAGCTCCTATCCGATAAAGAATTCAGGCGGGGCCTGCAGCTAGCCAAACGGCTGAGGAGCAGAGAGCAGCACCAAGCTGTCCCTCTGACCTGTGCTGTGCCCACAACCCAGTCCACCAAAAACTCCTCCTCCCCCGTTGCCCAGGAGATGAGAGAAAAAGGTAAACAGTAGCCTTTCGTCTTCCCCGTTTCCTAGGAGACTAAGTTCAGCCGTTAACCAGACTGGCAAGCCCTTTTGTTCACCTGATAGCTACCTGATGGCTTTACACACAGGGCCAGGGGGGAAGGGAAAAAATTCTTGCCTAGCTAAACCATGACATCACCCCAGCCACCAGCTGCTGCTGCTGCAGAGCATATGAGTCTTTTCTGAGACCCTGTGTCATATCTGCCTGTCCCAGACAAGCATTTTGGCTACCCGGAGGCCTCCCAGTTGGCATTAGGCCCTTTGCTTCAGGTGGCTGGATCACAGTTGGGTTCAACACATATGTATGTGCTAAACAAAAACAAACAAACAAAGAAACTTTGTAGCTTTGAACAATGAACTCCACAAGTCAGACAAGATTAGAAACCCAATGGTTTCTGTGGCTTGGGTCCAAACTCAGTGTTTTGGTGTCTGTCCAGGAAGTGGGAGAGGGATAGGGAATGATGGTGAGGACTCACATTTTCAGTCTGCTTTCCCACATGTGTTTGTGCCTTTCCCTAAGTCATACATTTGAAAGTAATTTCAGAGGCAACACTCTAACACTCTCATTAGGCTGTATCTCACTTTCTGTGAAGCAAACATGATTTATTCTCATATATCACACTCTCTGTGCAGCTAAATAGATTACCAGGGAGTTGAACACAGAAAGGAGAAACTTAAGATTTTTAGGATTAGTAAATTAGGTTTCAAATAAAGAAGTCTATCTGCATTATACTTTCATTACTCTGAAGTTTAAAGGAGTGATTGAGGTGTTAACATCATTATTACTCAGAGAATTTGGGGGTTCAGGTAAATGTTTTTTCACCTGGCTGTACATGCACCACTTCACCCATACCAACACACTTTGTAGTGTCTTCATAGAGTGAAAGAAATTAATATCTTTCTTCAGTTTTATTTTGTCATTACTCATGTTGCTTTTTATCTGATAGTTTCCAGAGAGCCATGCCATTGATTCAGGGTAGGAATGATTTATCTGTTTTAACCCACCTTCATGCTGTGTTGCTGTCGACACTGCTATGTATGTTTCTCTAATGAACCGCATGCAACATCACTTGTCTTCTGAAACACTGCAATGTAAGTACAGGGGTTTGTGCTGGTAAAAATGGGAAGATGTGGGGGTTTATCTCCTCCTATTCTTGTCCTGTTTGTAGCTGGGTACTCTCAGCTTGTTAAGTCTATAGTTGCATTTCTAATTTTTACTGAGACAGTCTGTAGCACATTTCTCCATTTCTCTCTCCCCACTTCATGTTCTATCCCACAGTGTTTCATAATGCTTCCTTCCAAGATCAGAAGGGTTTGTGATGTTGATATTATTAACCATATGGTATAGTGAGTAAGTCACACATGCTTTCTCAGTAGCCAATGATTGCTGGTTATGAAAGACACACATAGCATTACATTAGCTTCTGTCCTAAGAATTCTAGTCACTGCCTCATAATTTTCTAAAAAAAAAAAAAAAAAAGAAAAAAAAGAAAAAAAAAGCAAGAGGAATGATATGTTGTACCAGTCTAATTAGACTTTTTATTTATTTCAACTCAATACTACTTCTATGGTTTACAACATAATTGCTGTTCTGGCCTTTTATGGGTTTATTGTGTGCCCATCCCACTGTGACAGAGGAGGAAGTTTCTCACAACTAAATCTAGTATGAATGTTTTATTAGTTCAAGTCTCATTATTGCATTTCCTTTTCTAATCAACACAAAGAATGTGCTGTTTAAAAATATAAACTCTTTTCCCACTTATAGGTACAACCATAAAAGTAATGGCTTTGAATGTTCCTTTGCACTCAGGCTCTTTTTTGAAACATTGATTACTCCTAATTGTCATTTCTCATCCTCAGTGGTTTAGAATTATGTCTTTCAGAGTCACAATTTTCACAAAACTGTGCACGTTAAACTGTCTGGAGATAGTTTTGAGGCTATTGATTTTTCAAAGCATTGCAGTGAAGTCTGATTCATAGTTCTGACTAAATGAGTTGATTGACTAAAAACTTGTACAATCTCTTGAAAATTTATCCCTTTCATCAAAATCTACAATTTCTATAAATTGTATTTAGAATGACATGTGGATTAGTCAGCTCTAAATATGTTTCTGATAAAATGGTGTGCTCCAAATTAGTCAGCCATTGCCACCTGGTAAGACAAGAAGATTATAAATGTTTATTAGGTTACTTTTCAGTCTTTGAATTTTCTTTTCAATATATTCATAACTAGCCCCAAGATGACTGTCATCCCTTTGAACAGCTATGAAGTTAGATACACCAAAGTTCCTTAAGTATATTTGTTTGCTAGAATTAAATATTTAACTTCAGTTTTGAGCTGCACCTCTTTGTTCACCATTGCTCTCTTTTTTGCTGTGTCTCATTTTATAATATATTCTTAGCTTTCCATTTAAATTTAATACCAGAAAATCAAAAAGAGAGGATGGCAGTTCAAGTCAACATGCATGCTGAGATGTCAAAAGACATATGCCTAAATAACTCTGCTTTGTGGATTTTATGCAAAGTATTGGCATGTATTTTTATTCTAGTATCACTGATTCAGACAACTTCATACTAGCTGTCATCATCTCTACTGCAGCAGTGAGCTGAAAAACAATCAAAGTGAAAATTACTCTATTCAGACAAACTGCTTCAATCCATTTTTGATCTAGTTGTTCAGAACCTTGGTCTTAAAAAGAAAATTTAACCTGCATTTCTAAGCATTTGCCTTATATTTATATTGTATTTTTAAAATATTGTACTAGTCACAGAAAGCAACATTGCTAATTAAATCACATTAATTAACTAAAGCAGTTTCAAGGAGAAAATTCACTGTTATTTAAAGACCAAGAACCCCTTCCTTTTTCTACCTTAAATCCACAATTGCAACTCTGAAAGAATCTACAGCCAGAATCTTTATCTTTACAAAGGTAGTAATCATTAAAATATTAATTTGTGAACCAATTATATAATGAATCAATAACAAGATTGATGAAACTGTGTCCAAAGACTGGTAAGACTGAGAAAACCAATATTATTTTTTATTTCATGTACTCCTTTTTTTTCTGAATAAATTTGTTCTGATATAGGTATTGTGTAGGTTTGCTGTTTTCTGCTGAAACTGAAATAGTGGAATAGTTTAAATGAAAATATGAAACTATAAATCTTGAGTATAAATCATTAATTTTTCAAAATAGACTTTCATCAGTTAACTCTGTGATCTAATGCTACTTAATTTCAAAATGACAATATTCACAAGAAAGACAGTATTCACAAGAAATGTGTCAAATATTTTTAGTTTAGTCAAATGTCTTTGCCCTTCTAAGCATCCTTCTTCCTCATATAGTAACTGCTATCTTGTACATAGTGGCTGTGTCTTAGAATCTGTCTTCCTCCTTTAAGAAGACAGACCTCTTTAAACAATTATTCGTAAGCTTGTAGGTAATGAAAAAAGCATGAACCTGTGAATACCAGTCAAAAGTACACGTCTTCCAAGAAGGTTGGTGTGAATGTTTGTGTTTCATAGTATATTTGATGGGTGATAAGTTCAAAAGGAGAAAAACCGTTGAAAGTGTTGAAGAACCTTCCAAATGTCAAATAGGAAGTGGGAGGATTTTTTTAGTAACTGATGATTAGGCACTTCACTAAATTCTGAGTGAGCTCAGTTTACCTGTGATCACAGGAATGATTACATTTTAAGTCAGAAATGATACATCAGTGTCATTTCTTTTGTCATAAGAAAAAAATCCTAAAATTATTTAAAATAATAATATGAGTTAGTTTATATTTCATCTGATTCAGTCTGTATCAGCTAGAGCTTTAATCCTGGCAGCTATATAGAGTCAGTCACTTCACAGATACATTCCAGTGTCTGTGTTGTTTGTGGTTTTACAAGTTATTAACGTTGGAAGGTACACATATATCCACTGATACTTGAAAATGAAGATGTGATTTGATTGTTGTGGATGACATTGCTGTTCATATAATTTTTTAAATTTTATTCTATTTTAGTATATTAAGATGATAAAGACCATAGGTGGTGCACACAGAGATGCTTCCATGGTTGTTTAAGTACTAGGTACTGTTTTTATCTGCTAGATTAATTTTTCCACCTAAGCATATCTTAGATAATAGTTAGTCTGGAGTGTCATAATACATAATGGGGATTATGTATTATGCTCATGTTGATAATCTGATTATCTGTATTTCTGTTTACTTCCTGTGTTGTCAGTAAGGCTATCCAGAACTGAAGGAAGTAAATAATAATTTTCAGTGAGAGATTATTTTATTTTCAAAATATTTCATTAGTTGATTATTTGTCTCTGGAACCTGATGAGGTGCATCCATGGGTCCTGAGGGAACTGGCAGAGGAAGTATCTAAAAGACTATCCTTCGTGTTTGAGAAGTTGTGGCAGTTTGGTGAAGTTCCCACTGACAGGGAAAGAGGAAACATAATCTCCTTTTTTAAAAAGCAAAAAAAGGAAGACCTGGGGTACTACAGGCTGTCAGTCTGACTTCTGTGCCCTGCAAGTGAAAAATAAGGAGGTGACTGGGGACAGCCAGGATGGGCAAATTGTTCCGGACAAATTTAGTGGCCTCCTGGGGGTTGACAGTGTTGGGGGGTAAGGGAGGAGCAACTGATGCAATTTACCTAGACTTGTGCAAAGCATTTGACATTGACCTGTGTAACATCCTTGGCTCTGAATTGGAGAGACATGGATTTCATGGAGGGACCACTTGGTGAATAAAGAACTAACTGGTTGGTCTCATGCAAAGACTTGTGGTCAACAACTTGATGTTTCCTCTTTTTCTGTCAGTGGGAACTTCACCAAACTGCCACAACTTCTCAAACACGAAGGATAGTCATTTAGATACTTCCTCTGACAGTTCCCTCAGAACCCATGGATGCATCTCATTAGGTTCCATGGACTTATGTACTTTCCAGGTTCCTCAGATGGGCCTGAACCTGAGCTCTGCCTCTTCAGTTATCCTTGCCTACAAGCACTTCAGGGAAAGACCAACTTGACCTATTCGAGCCTTCTTACCAGAGCACAGCAAAATGTCTTCTATAGGCTCTTACACATCCTGTACCATACAAGTCCATTGAGAAGATAACAAATCTCAAGTTTCTGTATATGTCTCTTAAAATAAGAAGGAAGTTCAGTGGTTCTTGGCCTTTTCAACGAACTACAACAATTTCTCAACTTTAGAACAAAGTTGTACGCTGCCAGAGAGCATCATCATTCTGTCAGACAGGGACTTTTTGATTTCATTGTTTTTTAAAAGGATTCAGTTAATTGAGAGGGGGGTCTTAGTGCTCCTCCAGGACTCCAGTTGAGACTAATAATTAAAATAGGAATAAGGACCTAAACAAAGAAATACAAATCAATAGTTCTGTGTATATCTGTAGGTGGGAGCCACAGCTATAACAGCTTGAAACAAATAACACTCATTATTTTTTCACAGTGATAGGCACTTTATGCAGAGAATATACAGGTAGGTAAGAGCTCTGGAAGAAAAAAGAACTCTGTAAATTTCCATGGATCAGGAACAGCATGTAACATTTTCTTTTGAAAGAAAACAAAGTATCTCTGGATTCATTCCCACACCCTGCAGTATATCAACAACTTTCTCTCAAATATCTTTTGGCTCAATTGAATAAAGGGCTGCAATCATCGGTTTTGACAAGCCTTTAAAATTGTGCTTCCCCCCCCAGATAATTTCAAACAATAAATGCAATTTAAATTTTTATGATGAAAGTATAAAAATGCTTTAAAATAGCTCAGGTATTTTTCTAGAGAAGGTGATGTCATTCTTTCCATCAGCAGAGAATATTTTATTCATGCTTTAGTCTTTGTTTGCTAATAAATAGAAAAGGAATTAGAACATTAGCAGTATTTTTATATTTAAAATTAATTATTTTCCTCTCTTCTATTATCTTTGCCAGCTAGTTTTCATTTTCCAAAAGTATTTCAATTGTCAGATTTGGCCTTTGGGCATGTTTACACTGTTCTAATGGGGCTTGTGTGTGTACTTGAGAAAAGTATTTGATTCATGAGTAAGTACTTCAATTTGCCTGACATGAACTGAGATAAAATTTTTTTATAATTCCCGCGCAGTTCTCTAAAAACTTTCTTGGGGCATTTTTCTGTGGAAGAAAAGCAATACTTCATAGTTATCTATGGGCAGTAATAATAATAATATCATATATATCTGTATGTATATATAGTAAAAATCCTTTCTAGATTTTGTTTCCAGTTTTAAATTCCTGAGCAATAAGATTAAAGTTTCACTTCTGCATTACTTGTCATTTGGACAAGACCCAGCTGACTCTCACATACGTATTCAAGGGTCAGTATCAGGAATACCTTCACTGATCTTGAACTTCCTTCTCTTCCCTCAGTGGGACTGAGCACAATTGCAGATGTTCCAGTTCTTGAGCCTGAAGCCATCTTGGCAGCACAGGGCATTGCAGCTGAAGGGCTCCATCACACGTCTGTGACCAGCTGTGTTTTCCAGAGTTCCTGGTTCAAATCTGTGATTCCTTCTAAGCATCCAACACAGAACTGAGTACTGTGGCAAAAATATGGTGGAATATGATTCTTCTTTGGTCTCCAGCACACTTGTGTGGGTATTATCCAGCTTTCACTTCAGTTAAGATATTTTACATGTTTTCACTTTAGACTCACTCTCTCAGATAAGTTTGGATACACAGTGCTTTCTACTTGTGCCAAAATACTACAAGGGCGTGTTTGATTTTCACCATGGAAAATAAATTAGTTGCAGAATACTAATGAAGATATTTGGAAGAGTGATAACTCAAATTTGTAATGATTTAAATCAATATTTTGGTAATGCAGGTTATGCTGAACAATACCTCTCTGCTCCTGTTGATTAAAAAGGCGTACCTGCTCAGAAGTGTTCCTTAACTGACTGCCTGAAGTATCATGTAATGATCCTGTTCAGTATAATATAGAGCTGCTAGAGTTAAGTATTTTTTATATGGATCTTAGAATCATAGAACAGTTTCCTGCCATGGGCAGGGACACCTTCCACTACACCACATTGCTCAAACCCCACCCAACCTGGCTGTGAACAGTTCAAGGGATGGGGCATCCACAGCTTCTCTGACTAACCTGTTCCAGTGTCTCACCACTCCAGGTGGGGTCTCACAAGAGCAGAGTCAAGGTGAGGAAATATCTCCCAGGGTGAAGCATGCTGGCCACGCTTATTTTGAAGCAGCCCAGGATACAGATGGCTTTCTAGACTGCGAGAATGCATTTTCAGGTCATGTCCAACTTTTCATATGCCAGTACCCTCAAGTCCTTCTCTGCAGGGCTGCTCCCAATCCCTTCGTCCCCCATTCTCTGCTGATACTGGTGATTGCCTTGATCCAGGTGTGGGACCTTGCACTTTTTATTGTTGAACTTCATGAAGTTTGCATGGGCCCACTCAAGGCTGTCAAGGTCACTCTGGATGGCATCCTTTCCCTCAAGGGAAAAGCTGCCCCACTGTCATTTGAGATAAATGACCCACTATAAAATCAGACACCGAGAAGAGAAATTTGGCTTTAAAAGTTGTGGATTCTGCTAGATAGGTAGTAAATATATCATAGCAATAACCCTTGTAAGTTGTGTTACCTTCCTGCATTCTTCCCATTTGACATTGTGAACCATACTTGTTACACAACGTATTATTGTTCCCAAGTTAACTACAGCTGCAACCTTTCCTGTGGCCTCTCTGGACCTGTGAATAAAGCGAGGTGCTTTTACAACCATGTAATTTCTCAGGGTGGAGCCCTGTGAGGGGACATCTTTAGCACTAAGATTTTAGGCTAAAAATCCTGCAGTTTACTGGCATCACTGCATCTGCAGTTATGTCCCCTCAGTGGTAATTAAAGGCTTAGGTAATAAGTAGTAAGACAACAAGTGACATGTGTGTGCTTTGGTTTACCAATTCAACCGTCATTTAGAAATTCTTTCTCTGTTAGAACCAAGGGAGAAAAACATACAGTACTAAAAAAAAAAAAAAAAAAAAAAAATTGCGTTGGCTTAAATTTGACCTTTACTTTCTAGGGACACATGCACATGTTGATTAAGGGACTGGGGCATCTCTCTTATGAGGAAAAGCTGGGGAGATGGTTCTGTTCAGTCGAGAAGAGACAAATGAGAGGTGACGTCATCAATGTCTATAAGTATCTGAAGGGAAGGTGTCAAGAGGATGGAGCCAGGCTCTTCTTAGTGTTGCCAAGCAATAGGACAAGAGACAGTGGGCAGAAACTGAGGAACAGGAAGTTCAACCTGAATATGAGGAAGAACTTCTTTACTGTCACGCTGAGCACACACTGGAACAGATTGCCCAGAGAGGCTGTGGGAGTCTCTCACTGGAGATATTCGAGAAGCATCTGGAGACAATCCTGTGCAATGTGCTGTAGGAGGACCCTGATTGAGCAGGGAGCTTGGACCAGATTCCCCACTGTGATCAATTCCAACCTTACCCATTCTGTGATTCTGTGACCAGAACACTGTTACGCTAAAACGTTGTGCAAGGACAATGTCATGGTTTTAGCTAGAGAGCTACAGAATTTTCTCCCTTTCCCCCGAGCCATCAAAGATACTTAGTGTGACAAAAGATGTAGCTGGGGCTGAACTATTAGTTGCCTAGAAACAGGGCAGATAAGGAACTTTACCTTTGGTTTTGT
>JAYRBT010000042.1:14945116-15030335 GCA_036023395.1 Myiotriccus ornatus | reverse complement strand
GTTTTCCTTTTCCATAAGTTGTTTTTCCTTCAGTCGGAGCCTCTTAATTTTGGATTTATAATTGCTTAGAGGAAGGAGTTCGGATCTTTTTCTTATAATTCATCCTCAGCAAAAGACCTTGTCTCATTTAAACCGGGACAGACAAAATAAGCATTTCCCTCTTATCTAAACAAATAAGAAATGTAGATGGGGAATGCCATTCCTGCTAGTGATGCTAGTACATCTTTGTAGGCTTATAAAATACCAGAGAATATTTTATTAGTTCTGTGTTTTACAGTTGAAGACTGGCCTTAGTTAAGCCAAAAAGAGTTGTCAAAATAATAATTAAAGGAAACCATCACAGGAAAGAGTGGCAAAAGAATGAACGTTTTACTTCTTCAGCTAACATGAATCACAGTGTAAGAATATTGATTCTGGTGACTGTAGGCTATAAAAGATTAAATCTACTTTGCCCAGTGGATAAATGATAAATAAGTACCCCAGTGTAATATTTTTAAGGCTACAGCTTTGTGTTAGTGATCCATTAGGTCTTGGAGGATGTCTGAAGGGGTCAACAGTGAAAGTCTCCGTTGCATTGTGAGTACCACAGAGCTATCCTGGCTTGCAGAAATGGTTACAAATAATGGAAATTAAATGTGCTAGGTATGATATGATCCAAAACAAAAAGGATGTTCCTGGCCCAGGGATTTTACCATCCAAGTGTAAGAGGGGCAATAAGAGACGATGCAAAGAACCAGTGAGATATTAATGGCTGCTCAGCACTGCATTTGGCAGACCAATGCTCACAATGGACTTTAAGCTTCAGCATAAAGAGCTCTACAGGGGTTTGTGGAGTGACAGTTTAAAAAATATAGAGGACAAAATAACTGACAGAAACAAAGTATTCCTTGAAATTGTGAAAGTGTGGCATATCTTGATATGTTCAACAAAAGTTGGCAACATCATGTCTTTCAAGGCCAGAGGAAAGTATGTTGGAATGATTGAGATAGATTGTAAGGATAGACTTGTTGCATTGGAAGACTGTCGTGAACATGTAACTTGGATGCAGTGCCTAGCTCATTTGTTTTCAGAAAATGAAATCACAGAATTACATAATGGATTAGGTTGGAAGGGACCTTAAAGATCATCTAGTTCCAATCCCCCTGCCATGGGCAAACATCTTCCACTATACCAGGTTACTCAGAGCCCCATCCAACGTGGCCTTGAACACTTCAGAAATCAGGCATCCACAGCTTCTCCGGGCAACCTGTTGGAGTGTCTCACCTGCCTCACAGTAAAGAATTTCTTCTGAGGATCTAATCTAAACCTAGGCTCTTCCAATTTAAAGCCATTTCCCCTTGTTTTATTGCTACGTGCCCTTGTAAACTGTGAGTGAAATGTGAGTACATTATAAGTGTCAGAGCGAAGCTGAAATGCAGAATCTTTTTCAGCATGCACTGGCTCTGAGCAAAGCCAGCTGGAGCATTTTTGTATCATCCTCACATAGCAGAGAGCTGGCCCTAGGTGGGACCCCTGTAAGAACAGACCGGAGATATTTTCCACTACACTCTATAGGAAATGTTCAGATTTGGAATAAGGTTGGAAGTGGAGCTACTGCTGCTCTGTTCTGTATTTTGGTAGGACCCTGATGGTTATAGTGAGAAGGTTAAGGAACACCACAGAGGAAAGATAGCAAAGAATTAAGAGCTTAATTATAGTGAATTATTGTCGCTATCTCTGAGGCAAATCCAAAATGTTTTTATGTAAAGGAAAGTTTGGCTACAGAATCACAGAACATACCAAGTTGAATATACCACAAGAATCACTGAGTCCAATTCCCATCTCCGCACAGGACCATCCACAAGAGTCACCATGTATCTGACAGTATTGTCCAAATGCTTCTTGCACTCTGATAGGCTTGGTGCTGTGACCACTTCCTTGGGGAGACTGTTCCAATGTCAAACCACCCTCTGGGTGAAAACCTTTTTCTAATACCCAACCTAAACCTCCCCTGACACAACTTCAGGCCGTTCCCTTGGGTCCTGTCACTGGTAACCACAGAGAAGAGATCAGTGCCTGCCCCTCCTCTTCCCCTAACGAGGAAGTTGTAGACTGCAAAGAGGTCTGCCCTTAGTCTCCTTTCTCCAGGCTGAACAGATCAAGTGACCTCCAGACATTTGTGGCTACATGTACTCATTGCATTTTCACAGTCTAAAGGGAAAGAGGGACGAGTCCATCGGCACCGCGATGGGTGCAAATAAACCCACGAAAGCAATTCAACCCGGTCAGGGTGTCAGCCCCGGTGTGTCCGCACGGAGCCGTGCCCGGGGGCTCCGCCGCGGGTCGCAGAGCACGTGTGTCTCGCCAGCGGGCCGAGGAGACAAAGCGGAGCGGGTCCTCCGTCCCCGCCTTGTGCTCGCTACCCCGGGATGACCTGCCCGCGGCCCCGGCCCGCCCCGGCGCGTAGAGCCGCCGTGCCGGGAGCGGGCCCCGCCCCGCAGCGCTGTCGTAGCGCTGACGCCGCGGCCGCCCCGCCCGGGCCAGCCGGGTAGCGGCGGGCCGGGGGCGCCGTTAGGTGTGGGCTGCCCCGCCGCGCCGCCGGGCCATGCGGTAGCGGCTGCGGCGGGCCGGGCTCTCGGCGGCCATGGAGCGGCTCCCCGGTGGCCGCCGGCCCCCGCTGGTGTCCTCGCTGGGGCTGGGGCGGCGCTCCTGGGAGGTCACCTTAGACGAGGAGCGGGGGCGGCTGGTCTGGCGCGACCCCCGCCCGCCGCGCCGCGCCGGCGGTGAGTGGGGCGGGCGGGGGCCGGGAGCGCGCCGGGAGCGCACCTGCCGTGGCCTGGGGCGGGCAGGGGCCCCCGAGGGGCCGCCTGCCCTCGGCGGCGGGGGAAGGGCGCCCGCAGACGCCGGGGACACTGCGGGAGCGGGTGCCGGCGGGGGCGGCCTGCGGGCAGCGCTCACACGGGTCCCGCGGCGCGTTGAGCATCCGGAGCGCTCTGCCGGCGTGAGCGCTTCCTGCGCTCGACTTTGCGGCGCCTCCGGGGTGCAGAGACCGGCGGTGACAGGCGGAGGGTGCCCCGATCCCACGCGGGGCCGGGCCGGGCGCTCGGAGCGGGGAGACGGAGCCGGGACTGTACCCGGCGACAGCCGCCTGTGCTGAGCGAATCGGCCGCTGAATCGGGCTGTGCCCTCCGAAACAAAGCCGAAAGCTGCTCTCGCTGAGCCGCAGCCCCAGCAAGCGTGTCCCGGAGCAGCCCGTCTGAGCATCTGTGCCGAGCGTGTCTCGGACGGCCGAGGGGGGACACAGGGGGACACCTGTCCCTGCGGCGGGCTGAGCAAAGCACAGATTTGCGCGGGTGAACCGCACTGTTTCTTGGCGCTGCGAGTAGGTCGAAGCGTTTACTTTATAATGTATTTGAATTAGTCGTAGCAGGACATAATAGATTTACAGAACCTTAAAAGCAATTTTGTTGTTGTTTTTTTTTTTTTTACTTACATGACTTATGATTAAAAAGCACTTTCATGCAGTGTTTCAGGCAAATAGGGTTTTTTTATCAAGTAAGCTCTTTTTTTGCAATTTTTCGCTTTCTGAAGGACTTAAAGAAAAACTTTCAAAGAAAGTTTAACTTTTGCAGTTTACTGGTTTGAAAAGATTTAGTATAAGCTAATAGTTTGTAACGTGGTAACAAAGCTGTGTGTGCAATTAGAATAATTCCGATGTACAAAACTACCAGTGTGAGAAGTTACTGCTGGAAATCCCCGAAAAAATTCAGTTTACCTCCTGAAAATGCTTGCATGTCAAACTTTCTGCTATACTTTAAATGGTGTTTTTTCAGGGTCTTTGACTTTGGGATTTTTAAATAGTAATTATTCCCATTGTTAATGTAGCCTTATTAAGATGGCATGTGAACATATGAAGATGTGTAATGTCTTTTCTTTACAGCAGTTGCTGTAGTAGAGTTGAAAACTTCTGTCATCCTCATTTTACAGGTTGGAGGAACTGAGATAGAGAGAAACTAATAATAGAAAGGCAGACTAGAAGTTTTTATCTGAAAAACTTTTGAATATAGATGTTTCCAGTCCCAGGCAAGTCTCCAAACTTAAATAGTTCTTCCCTTCTTACCATGTACCTTTGTTAAATATTTTTCTGATTTTATCATAATATCTTATTGGCTGGAGGCTTTTCTCAAGAAGGTGAGGGAAAAAGGAGAAGGAAGACTCAAGAAGAATTTTAAGAACTTGGTGTTACAGTTTACATAATTGAGAATTGTTTGTGTTTTAAGCACAACCCTTCTTATTCATAATATAAAAATAGTTTGTGATGCTTTACCTTCTATTGTGTGAATAGTTTGACATAATCTAGTTTTTATCAGCAGTACTGATGAAAAAAGTATTTGAAAATTCATGAACTTTCTTCAAGTGTTCAGCTAAATGAACTTAAGACTTTAAAGACAAATTGATTCTTTATTTCTGCTGAGTTAAATATATTGGTGTGAAAAAATAAGCTGTATACTTTTCAAAATGAAATAAAATTAGTCTAGAGAAAGATACCTTGCTCTTAAATTTAAAATACAAAGTTTCAAAGCCTTTTGGGATAATTGCTTCCACTAGGTAAAGTAGCCCCTCCTTTGGAGATAATTTAGTTGAATTGTGTAAAATCCTTCTAAAAATGCGTTTGCAAAGTTACTGGCTGACTGATCTGTAGGATGGAGCAAGTTCAAGGGGAGCTACGTTCTGCTGTATGATGCCTTCCTTTAGATCAAACAAGAGTGCCACAGAATCACACCAGCTCTCTCACTAGCACTCTGAAGTTTACAGCTGCTTACAGCTGTGAGTTTTTACAACTTTTTAAGTTGTAAGTTTTCATGACTTGCTCCTGGTAGGCCAAACTGAGTATGAACCTGTCCCAAAACGTGTTCCCAATAGATGCCAGAATGGTGGAAGGAGAGTGGGACACAGTAAAGTAGACTCTTTCTGAGGCCATTTCTGAAGCAGATGGAGATTCCTTAGGAGGCAAGTGTGGTTACTGAGTGTCACTGCTGTCCTGTAGCATAGCTGTTTACAAAATTTTGAAAATTTGATGTGAAATCAGAAGCCAAAAGAGATGATGGGAGAAGAGAAAGAAATGCCTAAGTGTTCTGGAGGCATAGGTACAATTTAGGTAGAGCGCAATACAATAGATAATGTACCTTCTCTTCTTAAACTCCCTAGTTAATTCATGTCTTGCCTGCGCTTGTGCTTCAGTACCATCACAGTCTATTATTGCTGCCCTGTTGTCTCTAAACTCTTTTAAGACCTGCAATGATTCATTGTGTTCTCTTCAATTATTTTGGAAATATGAGCAGCATACATGACAGTATATAAATAAACTTAATAATATGGAAGATGGTTAGTTAGAAGCATATAATTTCAGAGGACTTGCTTGACCAATGATTGGTATCTTTCTACCATTTAGCCTTTGACTACGTGACTACTGTGCATTGTGTCTAAATATAGACTAAATTATGCAGTATAAAAGTGCTATATTTCTTGTTTAATAAGTAGTTATTACAATGAAGCAGTTGTCTTCAAACTGTAAAAACTCAAGTGCTTATTTTCTGAGCATTTATTACTGTTCTGAGTTTAGCTATATAATTAAATATTGTTTGGTATATATTTTTTCAAGGTTTTCTGACTTTCAGAGGTACGAAACTAGAGCTATAGTTAGATGTATTGTAGAAGTGTTGAAATATTTACCTTTACCTGTTGCATCCAAATCGAGAACAGGTAGGAAACAATAGAGCCTTTGTCCTGTTTTCCAGGAAAATATAGTTTAACAGAATATGGGGAGATCCTTGTGTTTTCTCATCTCCATACAATGATAATTACATATATATTTAAATCCCATTCTGTCAAAAGGCAGAAGAAGCATTAATTCAGGAGAATTATTTTTAATGCTATCGTTGAGAAGATACCAACAATAGCAAAAACATTAAACGTTTGTTCAAGTTGTGGTATATTTTTAAAACCTAAATTCCTAAATATGGTTTATTTCCTATTGTTAGACCATCTTTATCATCATCATAGTTTCAAGTTCTATCTTCAGTGGGAAGAGGTTTCCATTTCCTGTGCTTGGATGGTTATACGTGTTTAAACTTGGACAGGAAAGTTTTACCTGAAAATTTTCATGCGTTTCTCTGTTACTTTTAGTTACACATCTTTATTCCTAGGCATGCCTTCATCTTCAAATGCTCTGAAGAACATTATTTTTCAACCTTGTAATATTTCTCTGAGATTTAGCTGTTAATCATAAATAGTGTGTGCAAAGCTGGTCAGATAAATTATTCTATTATTTCCTCATGTTGATGGCACAATCAGGTTTTTCTCAAATGATAAAACTTTTTGTACCAAATTCACAGCAGATTATATATTGTCCATATATTCTTACAGGTATTTTAGAAGCATTGCCTAGGATTTTATTGTGCCTGGTATTAGGGCATCACAAATGCAAAATGAGATTCTCCTGTCATTTTTCTAGGATTTTTTTTTTTTTATTTCTGAAGTACAAACATGAAGGGGTTGACTAAACTGGACCCTGAACTGTATGCGTTCACTTACTGTGTGCACTTTCTTTTAACCTTTGCGTTCCTCCCTTCAGAATTCTCCTTCAGGTGTCTTTTCCAAAACAACTGCCTAAGGAAGCCTCAGTATTAGTTGTTCACAAGACTGATGCCACTATGATGTGGATTCTAAAGAATGCTCAGTTTGATAAAAATGGTACCGAGACAGCAGAGAACGGACCTGCTTGGAAACAAGGTCTGTCCAGCACCTGCCACTGTAGTGTGTTGGCACATCCTTAGTCAAGGTCATTTTTCATCAGTCATTCTCAGCTGGCAAAGGACACATGTAGTAATGTGATCCATGTTTTTCTATACACAATTCCGCAACTACATGGAGTAGGGAGGATGTGGGGAATAATTGCTCTAGCAGCCATTGTTTCTTCGGAATGTGCCATCTTCTGGAAGATACATTATTCAAATATAGATGCACACTATGTTAAACAATACCTGGTTTCTAGCATACACCTCTTGGGTGTTTCTTTTTTTATTTCCCTTAAGGTGAATAAGGGCGTCTTATTGCCTGCTTTATCACTGAAATATTCGTACTTGAGTGGAAAAGATTTCATTTGGAAACAAAAAACAATGGGAAGACATTCAATAGTACAGTATAAATATGCAAATGGACCTAAGTTAAAATTGCTGTGCTTTGATTCAGATTCATATGATGTGAAGTAGCAATATGATCATAGCAGAAACTGGTCTATCTGTTTGCAAAGTACTTGAAGATTTAATTTAAAATAAAAGAAACCAATTTCCTTATACATGGCTGTATATAATGAAATCATGGTCTTTGGATGTTTCTGTGACTCTTCCACAGTTTTGAATTAAATCATGTAGTCATGATGCCTTTTTTCTTCCCCCTCCCTTAGAATGTGAATTGTCTGTAATTCTGCTCAATATCCCAGCTTCTCTTATTCTGGTGTTTGTTAAACAGAGCTTTCTGTACTGCATGATTGGTATAATGCAGTATACCTTCTGATAGAGAACATTCTTGTTTCCTTGCTTTTAGGTGAAGGCAAAGTTTAAACCTTAACACTTCATTAAGTCTCTGAACAGCAAATTAGTTTTCAAAGTGACTGAAAGAATACTTTTTCTTTAAACCTACATCCTAGCTTTTTAGTTTTTTATTTTTAAGCCATGAGAACATACTGATAGTTTAAATTAATTCTGAATGCTACTGTGTCCATGGGCCTCAGATGAATTTTAAGAATAAACCAAATGCTGTGATCAGCAATGTTTTTATGCTTCTTCACATGTCTGTGTTGCTTTGAGCTAACACATTTCTAAGGGAGGAATTTGGCCTGCATAGTTGGCAGTGATGAATGAACAAGTCTTGACTGAGGTTCTGAGTGAGTTTGCTTATAAACTCAGGAAGTGTACTGTGGGAGTGGCAGACAGCAATGACGCACCGAAAAGCCTTTCTTAACACAGAAAAACATACTTCACAACTTCTGGGTACATTTTTCACAAAGAAAGCCCACTGTTAGTGTGCCTACCTTGGGGTTTTTTCTGTAGGTTTTCCCCGCTCTCCCACTTGCTTGATGTAAGGGAAAAGTACTGTGCATCTAACCCAGTATATTGCTGATTTTTCAGTTTGCTCTTAGGAAGAATGTCTGTTAAGATTAAGAGCGCTGTGACCTAGAATGAGTAATGACTGGCACAACCAGAGTGCTGAGAAGGCTGTCACCTGTTCACTGTGTGTTTTCATTGGGTTTTTTTTTTTTTGTTGTTTTGATATTTTTGGTGGGGTTTTTTGTTTGGTTGGTTTTTTTGCCATGCCCCTTTATCCTGCTTCAACTCTTTGTCTCTTAGTATGGTCAACTCTTTGTCTTTAATATGCTAAACCTTGAACAAGGTGAGGCATGAAAACATAAATATATGAAGACTTTTGAGACTAAGCTTAAGAAAATTGATAAGTTTTTCACTGTTTCTAAACTCAAAACCCAGTCTCTTGAATCTAGATGTGTGTGTTGAAAACAAAAAAGTACTTTGAATGGAATTCTGTCTAGAAACTGTTGTGTGCTGCTTGGTTCAGTAGATTGGACTGAGCCAAGTTTGATATGGTTGGAGCCCGTGTTTCAACTTTTTTTCATTAATCTGGTCGTACTGGTGTAAGCACCTTTCTTTGTGTGTGTTTGTTTTGGTAATGTGGCAATAAGATTTTTCTGTGTTTTGTGAGAACCGCATAGAGGTGAAGGCCTTTGAGTAAACACCTTTATGCTATGTCAGTGAAATGAATGGCTCATGCTACTTGATAATAGGGTAAATGCTACAGAAGTAAGTGTGGGAAAGGACTATAATTAGTACATATGTCAACCTTGTTGAACTCTCAAAAGAGGGTGGGATAGACCTACTTATTTTTATGGGGTGGGTTTTGGTGACTAAATGGCAGATGAGGGCATTGTGTTTATAAGGACAGCACTGTGCTGCTTGTACTGAAGGTCTCTGATTCCTTCACATTCTTCCTTCTGGGGAAAAAGGGGAAGGGTGAAACTAGGTAGTTGGTTTGCTATGTGATTAAACAATGTTGTGTGTAACAGCAAGTTGAATAGTGATACTCATATTTGGACTGATAGAAATTCTTGAATCCTATTAAAATACAAGTGTCACTGCATTTGGTTTTGTTTTCGTAAGTATAGAAAATGTTCTGAATAATGCATTTTGTTTAAGAAAGCTTTGCATCTTTCTGGCCTTCTGCAATGACTGTGATCGGTAGCGTGTGGTTTTAACTGCCTTAAGATTGGAGATTGCTCTCAGGGCAGTGGAGTTGCTTGATGCTTTTATGGTGCTAAGTAGTACCGAGGGGTATAATCAGCAGAGTTGGTGTTCACAGAACAGAAACTACTCAGACTTTCACCAAACCCAAAGATACACAGAGGGCAGGTGGGATCACTGTGCTTCACTTTTTTTTTTGGTGGGTGTTTTTCCCTTTTTTTTTTTTTTTCAGGAATCTGCTTTTAATCTGCTTTTTAAGATAAAAAAATCTACATATATACCATATATTGCCACATCTATGAAGAGATTTGCTGGAAAATCAAAACTTCCAGTCATGCAACTGTCAGAAGGAGAACACATCTGAAGAATGAGGAGAGCTTAGAAGTGGTGTTAAGGTCTAGGATTTTAGTAAAAGCTATGTAATATGTGCTAAAATAAATACTCCAAAGAAATATTTTCAGTGATACAGATTTGGAAGTACTTTTAAATCCATTATCTATCTGTGCAGTTGGACAGTTTTATTATATAAAAAAAATGACTAATAAAACAATTACTTCAGTTGCTGCTCCCAGCATACATGCTAATAAATATCCACTAAGATAACTATTTCCCAAAATGTTCATTAGGGCATTGTATTTAAATTTTGATCTAAATGTGGTTTATAAATTTTGTGGCCTATCTTTGAGCACTAACAAAATAGATTGCCACTTAAGTGCAATCTTGGTAAATGCAACAAGCTTTCTTTCCTATTTTGACATAGTGGATCAGTGGCATAGCCAGTAGTAAAATGAGAAATAAAAGCAATTTTGGAAAACAAAGAATAAAGGATGTCCTTACTTTCCTTTATTGTTCTGTCTCTGCTCGGTATTGCTTTTTCCTGGGATAAATGTATAGGTGAATGATTGTGTTGAGATCCCTTAGCAGATCTTGTATCTGTTAGGAAGACAAAATAACTATTACTATCCAATAGTAGATACTTGATATAGTCTTACCTGCGCATATGTGTGGTATACATATCATACATCTCAGAGTTCAGCTTTTTTGCTGGATTTTTATAAAGACATTCTGTAACTGCTGCACTTCCCTATCATGCCTTAAGTATAGGAAATGCAATTATTGTAAGCTGAAATTTGTTTTTAAGTAGTTGAAACATTCAAATACAGCCAAATTCCTAAAAGACCTCAGTGTAAAGTTTGAAGGCTACATTTCTTTTGAGTCATGCTAAAAACCTCTGAGAAGACAAAATGACTAAATGAGCATAAATCATGTCAAATGCTAAAACACCTGTAGAGAGGGGGGGAAAAAAACCCCTGTGTGAGTAGTCCAGTTTGTCAATATATGTGACAATAGGTAATGACTCCATTGACTAAAACAACTAAACAGGACAGAGACGAAATAATAAAATTGAACTAGTGGCAAATGAATTGTACTCATCACTGTGAAAAGGTCAGGAAAACTTTGCTGATTTTACATTCCTTGCTTCTACCATTGTACTTCTGCAAAGTAGAGGAAAATGAAGTATGGGATAAACCCCCTTAACAATGGAAGTAGTGTCTATATTTTATGTGTTTAGTATCTCTTTATATCTCAGTATTGTTCTCTATGTATATATGAGAGAAACAAGTATGTTATAATTGTTATATAAGAGATTACTTATATAAGACTATGTTATCATAATAATGTGTCTTTTTTACATCTGCTTATATACAAAGAGCACTTCCTTGTGCAAAAAATAAAAAGCATGCATTTTCAGTTCCACTCTTTTTTTGGGATGAGGCGAAAGCAGAGCAGTGTTGAAATCAGTAATGAAAATGAGGCAAAATCCTCCATTTGACAGGGGTTAAGAAGTCTGAGAGGGTGTCCAGGAACTTTAGGAGAAAACAGAGTGAGGGTGGAAGAAATTCTTTCATAGTCTAAGAGCAAGAGGTCTTCACTTCTGAAAAACAAGAGTTTTGAAGTTGGTACAAGGGCAATATATTTAACACTGCATAAACATAAGATCTAGAATTTTCTTCTTAGTAGATCTGGAAGTTTAAAAGCTTGGTGGGATTTAAAACCGTAAGAATTCATATGAATGCTTTTCTTTCATAAGCCAGCTACTTACTTGAAAATAACAAATAGCCTCTGTAGTCTCTGCGCTAGATTTAGTTGCACATTCTTTGAAATAGCTTGTGCTATTCACTGTCAAATATCTGGGGAAATTTAATTACTCTGAAATCATTGTCGCTGGATTTTGGCTTCATGCAAAAATATTTTTATAAACAAAATACCTAATTTTCTGAGAAATTAGGGGTGGTTCAGAGGTGGTTATGGGTTATGTGCCTTGACTAAAGGCAAAAGAAAATTGAAAATACTCAGCAAACTTCTAATTAGGCTCTTGGTTGTGCTTATTGAGCAGCTGCTCTAATCATATGCCTATATCATATTAGGTGTAGAAATAATCGTTTAGGTGCTGTTTGAAGATGTTAATATATAAGATCTTGTGTTCCCACAGGAAACTGTTTTGTACCAATCTCTGAGATCATTTCTGTAGAAGAAACTGAACTTAACAAGAAACAGAGTAACACTGGCAAATGGCAAAAAATGACAAAGCTACATGCTTTCACAGGTAAGGAAAATGACAATACTTGTGCTAGTTACTTTGCTGAAGGTGATCTAAGGCAGACTCAAAATGAATCCTCAGATTTGTTCTTCTAACAGAAATGTTATGTTTGAAAATACCCAATGAAACAACCCCTCTCCCCCCAGGAAAAAAAAAATAAAAGAAAGACCAAAATAAATGCAAGGAAAAGCCCCACAAAAACAAACAAAAGACCCCCCACCCCAAATAATTTAAAGGTCCTTATTTTGGAAAATAAAACACTTTCTTTAAGAACACATACTGTTTTTAGTTACTAATTGAAGTTCAAACTAATGTCTTGTGTTTCTGCTGCTGAATGACTATGTAGCAGGACACTTGCTTTCTATTACTTGACTAGAAAATCAAGAGAGGCTGAAAAAAAAGTCATGAATGTTTGGGCTTTTTTAAATTATCCTTAACCATCAGAATGTGTGCCTGAGAAGGTTCTTTGTATTATTGACTGCATTTTTTAAAACAAAGTGCTTGAAATAAATGTCTGTTTGTGTTGAGAAAAGAGTGCTGACTTCTGTGCTGCAAAGATGGGGCAAATGTGATGGCTCCTGTAGCAGTAGTATTGCCAGCACTCATCCTGTAACCCGAAATTCCACAGGCTCCCATGCCAAAATTTTATGTTGTAGAGTACTTTCCTCATATTTAGTCCTCCAGTGAGAGTAATTGGAGATAAAAAGGTAAGTATACTTTTCTCATGAGCCTAGTTCTTAATGCACAAGAAAACTCTTTTCTTCTCAAATTTCAGCTTTATGAAATTAAATTCACCCTGCTGGTTACATGAGAGCTGATGTCAGTCTAGCTTATCTTCTTAAGCTTGTGGCATTTTATATTATGCCAATATTGCAGACTTTAAGACAGATAAAATATTATACAACCTCAGTGAACGTTTGTACAAGTATGGCTATAATAAGTTTATGAAAAATAGCTTGTATTCAATTTTTAAAAAGTCGATGTTTGGGTGTCTGCTATAAGGTAATGACCTCAGCAAGTGTTGTCATTTATGTTTTCATTTGGGCATTTTACAAATGTCGTGTTCACACTCCAAATGCTTCTGTCATTTGCAGAAGTCTAGTGGAGATTAATTGCCACTTTTTTCCAAAGGTTGATATTTTGGTTATCTTTCTGAAATGCATTTGTCATTTCATGGAACTGTCTCATTATGCCTCTTTTTTTTTTTTCCCCATTCTTTTTTTTTAAATTTAAATAGTGTATTATGTGAAGAAAGCCCGAAATCACCGCTGGCGGTGCAGTGATGTGACGTTTTGGTGTGTTGATGAGCACTTATGTAATCAGTGGATACAGGCACTGAAAGAGTTACTTGAATTGCAGAGTAAGTTTGAATAAATTGTGAACATTTGCACTATCATTTTGCAGGCTTGTACATGAATCAATATAATTTTGATATATCTGCTTTTTTGAACTCTTAAGAGGAACTTAAGCTCAAAAATTGAGGGAGTCAAGAGCTGAAGTGTCCCCTTATCACTGCTTTTCTATTTTGCATATTCACTATGTTGTACTGAGTGTTTAATAGGACTATAGGTGTCATATAATTTTGCCTAGATGTGAATCATTTTCACAACATAGGGACACGTTACAAGCTTAGCAGAGGCTTTGAATGACTGTAGCTTTGGAGAAAGTAAAGGGCAGATGTAAGCACAGGGATTTGAGGACAAGGATTGTAGCAATTCCAAGATTTATGGGTGGCTTTTTATGTGTGTTTCACCTTTCCAGACTCTCATCAAAATGTGTCTTTATGTAGTAAAAGTTCCCATTAATCATTTCTGAGACTCCTGGACATCTACTTCTTGAAGGTTAAAAGTAGCTTTGCAGGAGTTATTCCTGAAAGAGATACCCTGATAGATGTCAGTGGGCAGCAGGAGCAGAGTCACTCCATGACAGAAAGGAAAGCAAGGATGGCCATAGCACAGATGATGCCCTTACTGACCAGGGTGCACTCCCACTGTGTCTGAGCAGGGTGGGAAGAACAGGATGAGGATAAAAGCAGATCTCATTTACAGCCCAGGTGAGATAAAGTAGTTAGGTCCATCCAGGGAGGCCAGAGTGGAGCAGCTGGAGCTGGAGACAGGACTGGAGATGAGCTACCTCAGCTCCATCTGAGATATAGAACTGGAGAAGGGGCTGGATGCACGTACACCTACAATGTGACTCAAGCAAGTACTTAAGGCTCACAGAATAAAAATGGATATTTAACAAAAACTGTTATGAACAGGCAACTGGAAGATGCTTCTTGGTGTTTTTGTTTTGTTTATGTTACACAAAGTATCTGTCTTTTTCAAAAAACAAGGTTTGTGCACCCATTCAGTACATCTTGAGAAATGTGGCCTGAGCAGTCTACTCCATTGAGTGCAGTTGTTCATTTTATTGGTAAAAAACTATTTCACCTTCTCAGAGAGGGTGAATAGTGCCTTGAGCATGTGGCAGATTTAAACCGTTGAAAATGTCTAGCTTGGGTGAACCTGTTGTAAAAGTGTGCTGATCTACCAATTCTGATATACTTTCCTTTTAAAATAATAATAATTTAGAATGCCATCTGAGGAAGTATGCATGTTGTAAGTTTTTTTCTGTTCCATAAAAAGGGTAGGTTCTCTAGGTGCAGCAAGCATTACTATTTTGTATATCTGTTAATAAAAAAGTGTAATGATTGTTTTCATTGCCATTACCAATGTAAATCCATAACTATTTGGAAAAACTTAAGGTAGTAATATCAAAGGTGCTTTCAGGAGGGGGAAGGATTACACTGCAGGGCAAGCACTTGCTGTGCAGCACGTAATTTTGTGGGGTATTCTTATTGTGACTTGATCACAGAAAGGAAATGCATTTTAACTATGTTATTAAAGCAGGAAGATAGTTTAAGTAATGTAAAAGTATTTCTACATATGCTTCACTTACAAGTGCCTTTCATATTGCTGTCCTTCTAGCCTTGTGTGCTGGGATACTAATCAATTAGTTTTACTAATGGGGTGGGAAGGTACTGCAAGGATGATGCATAAGAATGTGAGATGTGCAGTCAGAAAAAATTATTCTGAATTTTACCTCCTGCTGTCTTATTAAGAGTTGTTCAGTACTGTCAGTATCTTCAGTATAATAAAGAGGAGAGATGAAGCAGGATTTTATAGCTCTTTATTAAAAGAATTATAAGAGTTAATAAAAAGTTCTGTCTTTCGTGCTGTGATCACTTTGATATTAATAGGTTTGGTTTTGTATGGCTTGTTGAATTTTCATTTTGTGTACAAAAGCAGTATACTGTAATATTTTTCCTTACTGCAGAGTCTAGACCAAAGCAGCTGCTTGTGTATATTAATCCCTATGGAGGAAAAAGACAAGGGAAGAGGATTTATGAACAGAAAGTTGCTCCACTCTTCAGTCTGGCTTCTATATCCACTGATGTTGTTAGTGAGTAATTAATGTTTTAATTTCTTAATAAACACAATACGAACCCTTTAAAATATCCTTGAGTAGCTAAAGTTCTTTCTGTTACTTACCTTTTCTTATTGAGGAAATGAAACAAAGTGGTAGAGAATGTTACCTGATATTTGCATAGGTAGCCAAATAATTGCAACCTAATATCAACTTTCTGCTTACTAAACTAAAACTTCTGGTGCTTCTGAGTTATTTGGGTTCCTAATTTATAAAATACTGCCTTTCTTCTCTTTTTCAGTTTCAGTGTTAAAACTAAATGTTCATTTACACAATTTTTAATGAAATATTTTTTCCATATGTACTGCAGTGCATGCCTCTTTCAATTCCTTCCCTAGCAAAATCTTTTGAAATACATCTTATGGACAGGCTGTTTTATGGTCGCATTGGTAATAGAAATGTCGTTATTAATACATTCATTTTTACAATTGTATATTATAAATTATTTTATAGTAGTATTTTTAATAGTAAATTTTAATGTGTTTATTTCTTCACAGTAACTGAACATGCTAACCATGCTAAGGACAATTTATTTGAGGTTAATATTTATAAATATGATGGGTAAGTAACTTCACTTGCCTTTTTTTTATTCTTTTAAAACTGATATGTTATGTTATCTGTCTGTTCTTGTCTCTAATTTAAAATGGTAACCTTCATTGCTGATACATTTATTGCATCAACTGAAAGTCCTGGGGCATGTTCCTTTCTGTAGGAGATCCCCATTTAGGAATATTAAAAGAAAACTAAACTGTTTCAGTAAACTTGTTCAACACACAATATATTTAAGCATATATAACAATGTTGGATGAGATTTGTGTTCAAAAGATGAATGTAAGATTAATTCTGCTTAGTTGAGCATTCTGTGATAGCTCGAAAACTACTCTGGAATGTTTTGTGGACTTGACATATGCATGAGTTCAGAACACTTCACCAGTGGCATTCAGCCTGTATGTAAAAAACATGGACAGTTTAGAAATATTTCAGGTAGTTCCTCTTGCTCTATGTGGCTGTTAAATAATGGCTGTGTCATTTGACTTTATTTGCATTTGTTCTGTTGTGGAGTTACTGTTTTAAAAGAAGAACTGACTGAATTATTATCTTGCATTTCATTATTAAATCTGCTATAAAAGCAGAATATTTTAATAAATAATTTCAGTTTCTAGTTCATAACATGAAATAAGTTATATGTCTGGAAAATCATGAAAATGTATGCAGAACCTATGCAGATAAACTCTCATAACTAGAGTATTTAAAAATAGTATCTTGTGCCTGTTGACAGGTACAATTAAGTGGGTAAGTTGCAAAAATAAAATACATTTTGTCTTTTCAGAGTAGTTTTGCTACTCTGGCGCAGATCTATATACATTGTATATATTGAGTAAGGGCATGATGTTCCCAGACTTCACCTGCTTTAAAATGAGTTGACTTTAAATAAGCAGTTTTGTCTATACTGGGTTTTTTCTTAATTTTTCAGAAGTGCAGGGAGGGGAGACCTTCCTATAAAAAAAATAGTTATTTAAGGTTTTCCCTTTTCATTTGACTTGTGATTTGAGATAAGTATACTGATGGTTGGTGAAATTCCAATACGGAGCAGAAAGGGAGGCAGATAAGCCCCTATCCACTCCTAGGAAGCTGTTTTTTAAAACAATTGGCAGTGACCAATTGCAGTGGTATCTGAAGTGATTTTGGCAGATTCAAGGTCTTGTATTGTAGAATTTTAAAATTTTTTTCTTTGGTGGGTTTTTTTTTGTTTTGTTTTCTCTCTCTAACATGCCAAGATAAACTAGTAGGCCAGAGAACTGAGAGAACTCCATCTTTTTGGAATCTTATGATTCTTCTATTCCCAGGCTGGGCCTGAATGGCAGTTGGCTTGGAAACTGCAGCTTGTCTGATTTTTGTCCATCATGTACAAGTCTTGCTCTGTGATCAACAGTGATGTTAAGAAGGAGATCTTATACTAAAACTACTTTTTAAATAACAGGTCCTGTGGTCAACTGGAAGATTTTAAAAATGGTTGAACCACATAAATGTGTGTGTTTCATAAAGTTTGGCTGACTTTTCTCGCATACAGGAAAAGATCCTTTGTATTCCTACATCTAATTGTCATTCAGCTGTCCTCTTAGATTGGTTCTGATAAGTGGCTTTCCCTTCATTCAGTGATGAATTTCTGCATTTAATCTCCAGATTCCCTGTTAGACAAAGCCATAAATGGAATTCTGCAACTAGATACAGGATTCCTAATGATAATCACTTCACTTCTTTTCAGATATTATTACTTGAGGCAACTTATTTAAAACTCTTGCGCGTGTCTCCTGTTTGTTCTTCCTAGTTCGCCTTATAAGAATTTCTTATGGTGAATGTACTGACCTAATAGCTCAGTGACAAAGCAGCTTCTCTCTAAGCACAGTTACTAAAAATATTCATTTGGTTACAATATAGCAGATTGTTGTACATCACTGTGAGGAACAATCAGAGCATGCTGTAATATTGTGCAGGTAAAAGCCATGTTTAAAATAAGTGAAATGTATCACTGTGGTTCCTTATCCATATACCTTGTTGCACAAGCCTTTCTAGAACTGTTTCTAACTGGAGTTTTTTCCTAGTTTTTGAATTAGTTAACAAAATGGTTGAGATTGAAAGGGGCCATGCATCTTTTAAAAGTCATTTGTCTTGTGGACTAGCTTCTCCTGAAGTACTCTAGCATATGTTATTTACTGTAATATCTCTCAAAAAAGTGAGATGCTAGTCTATTAGTAAAATAAAGCCAAAAAGTAAAAAGATGTCTCTTTCAGATTTTCTTCACTAGGAGCATTTTGCACATGTGTGACTTGTACAATGATCATCTGATGTTTGCAGTGGATTTGGTTATGCTTTTATTGCATATGTGAAGCTCTTTATCTATCGATATTTACCCTTCATAGGTGTAGACATTCATATAATTGTCACCTCTGAGCTTGGATATAGTATTTGTTCTAGAAGGTGATCAGAGGGCTGAAGCACCTCTCCTATGATGACAGGTGAGAGAGCTGGGGTTGTTCAGCCTGGAGAAGAGAAGGCTCTGGGGAGACCTTAAAGCACCTTCCAATACCTATAAGGGACTTACAAGAAGGCTGGAGAGGTGCATTTCACAGGAGCATATAGTGATAGGACAAAGGGTAATGGTGTTGAACTGAAGAAGGGCAGGTTTAGATTAGGTATAAGTAAGAAATTCTTTACTTTGAGGGTGGTGAGACACTTGTATAGGTTGCCCAGAGAAGTTGTGGATGCCCCATTCCTAGAAGTGTTCAAGGCCGGGTTGGATGGGTCTTTGAGCAAATTATATTGAGACAACATTGACCTTGAACTGACCTGGAAATTTCTGGCCACTTAACTTCTTTTTTTGAGTCTTCAGAGAAAGATAAGACAAGCTAAAGTTGAGGAATAATGTAGTTAGGCTATTGGAAGAGAAAAAAAATGATAAAAAATTATAAAAATGGAAAACAAATAACCTTTTATGCCTTCTCTCCCAGTCTCCTAGGTCTTGACTGTCCTCTCCTGTCATGAAAAAAAATGACTTTTTTTTTTGAGTTTTCCTTCTGCTGAAAATACAAAATAACTCTGTTTCAATCATTCATACTTAAAAATTAGATAAATTAATTTATCCTATGAAATAAGTTCTCATTCTGCAATATCTGTTGCTGATGATGTAAAAGATTTTTAGTTTCTGAGCTGGAAATTATTGCTATAGGTAACAGTAAACATTCCTAAACTTGTGTGTTAGGGACCACATATGTAACTTGGAGTTTCTCATGTGTTCCTTTCAAGTGTATTTAAGTTAGTTTTTCAGTTAAAGAATGCCGATGCTTTTAGAGTTCAGGGTGTGCATTTGATTATCGTTCATGAAATGTATAGTGCTGTAAAATAGTTTTTTACTTCCTAGTATTTGCTTGGCTGTGGACTCTCTGCTGAGCTTTAACATATTGAGGATCTGTGTAGCTGCTGCACCAACCCTGACCTGAATTAAATTTGCAAAACAAAGTTTTGCATCTGGTAACATTCAGAACTCTGTTTCATTATGAGTGGTTATGCAGGTATACATGACTTCTGTCTGTTTGATGGGCTCTCAGCATGTTCAAAAGAGCATGCAGGCATGCACTTCTGCTTTTTGACTTTCATATAATGTACATCCCTACTAAATTGTGTAAATTATACTCTTGCCGAAAGTGGCAAATATTCAGTTTTCCCTTTTTAGTAAAGGTACCCTATTTCCATTTTGTGTACTTAGAAAGGTGTATGTACAGTCTTGTTCAGTGTTTTACTTGTATAGTGAATTTCCACTGATATTTGTCTGTCTGCATACAGCAGTAGAGGATAAAGATTTTCATAGGTTGCATTCCAACATTTATTCCTGATGTTACAGATACATCTAGATGCATTTGCAGTTGTGTAGCTTGAATTTTTTTTTTCTGCTTTTTGTTAATTGCCAGTTGACTGTGGGCTACTATATTCTGTAAAAATGGAGGAGGAGAATAGAACAACTATTTTTGATGTGCCCAGTGCATGCCCTAAGTAGAACACTTGCTGTGTTGTTTATTGACTGTTAGTGTGCATTCTAATTTGTGTTTCCTGGCAGTGTTGTTTGTGTTGGTGGGGACGGCATGTTCAGTGAAGTGATGCATGGTCTCATTGGAAGAATTCAGAAGGACTCTGGCATAGACCAAAATAATCCCAAAGCATCGTTAGTCCAATGCAATATAAGGATTGGCATAATTCCTGCTGGTAAGAAAGGGTTAACTTTCAGTTTAATTTATTCATTAATACTTGAAATTTTTTCTTATTCATAACTTCTTGAATTTAGGTCTAAGTGTAAGATCTGAGCAATGATATTCCATAAAGGCACCTAACTAAAGCTGTTTCTATCCAGATATAATTACTGATCACGTGCAATTTTATTTAGGAAGAGTATTTTGTAAACAAAATAAAATCTTGGTGTGTAACTTCAGAATTACTACTTCTTTTTTTATGGCCTATTGTGTGTTAATGTGAGCTAAAATGTCAACAGTAGTACTCTTCTGAACACATTAATTGAGTGGAATTTGCTGAACAGATAAACTTGATAAATATTTTTCCAGTTCAAAATGCTCCATAAATTTAGATAGATTTGTAATAAGAACCTCCCACTGCTCTGGCAGACTCCAAACAAATGCTAAGATTTCTTCTCTCTCTTTTCCTCCATTTGTTATTACAGCAAGTATAGGGCAACTACAGCTGAGGAACAGTTTCCAGGCAACGTTGCAGTTTCTGCCCATTTTCAGAGGTGCTATACATTCACAGTTCTCCATGTCAGCCACTTTTTCAGGCCATCCTGACTACTGTCATTTGAGAGAACTCATTCTTCAAATTGAGGTCTTTAGTGATTTTATTGCTGTTATTTTTATTGACAATGAAGGTAGTCTTTGGATCAGTCTTGCTGTTTTACATCTAGTGTCCCAGGTGTTAACTTACCCTGCCCATTTGGTCCTCAAAGGTTCCTTCAAAAGGGGACTTACAAGATGATTCTCTCTTCCTGGACTGAGTGTTGCAATTATTTAACAACAATTCTTTATCTGTAATTTTTAGGTCTCTGTAGAGAGACAGATGGACAGTTCACTGTCTTTTCTATGCTGGTCTCTTTTTCTTGTTGGATGCTTGAGCTTTGAAATAAAAAACTGGGATATGAAGTAAACATTGTAAGCTTCTGATTAGAATTAAAATAAAGTTTTCTGAGAAAATTTAGCACAGGTTGTAAAAATACACCAAATGAAGTAGTGTGGCTTTAGGTGACTAATGTTATGGTGCTTGCATCTTTGTGAAGAATGGATCCAAACCCAAGTGATCTGAATTGTTGCTTGGAAGAAGCTTAATTTTTTCTGCTTGCACTACAGTAAATGTTAGGTGTCTAAAAGTTGCAATGTGAATACCCCCTTATGATTTTGCTCTCTCCATGTTAGCTAACATATTAAGGGTTCTGTATAACAGAATTACTGTATTTAAGTATATCCTGATTTTATTTGTTAAAGCTTTGTATTAAAGTCAGTTTGTGTAACAAAATTCACAAGAAGAGAATTTGAAGTGTTCTTTTCTTTCTTTTTCTTATTGGGGAAAATTTCTTGAACTAAAGGTTTTTTACTTACATGATTATTTTCAGAAGATTTTACCTTCTGGTGATATGTGACCGTAAAAAAATACAATTGAAAAAACAGAACCTCAATATTAAGAGTTATTTCTTTGTCCTTATGAAAGACTAACCTTGCTTTTTCAACAATTTCTTAATGCATTTTTTCCAATTGCACCCAAAAAGTATGAGCTTCACTGATACTTTAGTTTTGTTAACATGTATCAAGTCACTTTCTTCCCTTACACATTTTAATCGTTTTTTTTGTTGTGTTTTGTCCATTGTACCCTTTTACTATTTGAATATATACTGTATGTTCTATTCCTTGAACTAGCATGAGGTACAGCCTTGTAATCAGTGCTAGAATTCAAATATTTTCTCCAAGTCATTATTCAAATTCCTCAAAAATTATTTTTAGTGGTGTATAAGGAAGCTGGCCTTAGAATTCTATTAACTCATTTTTTTGAAGAGGATAATGTATGTCTTGATTTGCTTGTATATTGTGCAATATTTAGAATGATCCATTACTGTATATACGGGAAGATGCTTATTTACTGAAAAAAGTAGTCAAATCACTGAACAAATCTTAACCCTTTCTTAACACATCTAGACATTACTCTTTAAACTGAGTGTGAAGTAGGCAAACCCACCCTGAAAGCATCAAGAGTTGTTTTTTCGTTTTGGTTTTTTTTTTTCAGCCCTTGGTGAAGCTGTTTTTGGTTCATCTTTGCTTGATATAATGAAGTTCTAGCCATGCATTGACCCCAACAGATACCTTGGTTCCATGACTGGTGCAATAAGTCTGTTCCAAAAACAAGTGAAATTCTTGAAAAGACTGTTTTTTTTAAAACTAAACTGCTAGTTCTGAAATACAGCAAGCTGAAGGTAATAATGAAATATTAATCATCCATCTAGAAAAGCTTCATCCGTTGTGGTCTTTCTAGGTCTTTATAACCAACCTTTATATAAAAATCCTAAGAGCTCATTAATAGATATTGAAAACAAACACTATCCATAGTTTAGAGATTAAGATCTAAAGCTCTATGTGTCTTCTGATACATGGAGATAGTTTACTCAGTGATGACACGAGCCTGGGCTAAGGTGACACTGGATCAGTGTTTTTGCCTCTTTTATCATTTAGTTCCTGATGTCAAGCTGTGTTAAGAGAAACATGGCAGGTTGTGGCTGGTGGTTGTGATTAAACAGTTTGTGTATTCAAGCAAACACTCAATTCAGTCTTTGCTCAGAGACTGTCAATTTAGCTGTACAAAGTTTTGAAATTATAAATGAAAGAGATTTAATGCTAAAACACTCATCTATATGACTGGGTTTGAGTAATTAGCTTTATTTCATAGCAGAATTTCATTGTGCAGGCTCCTTTTTTAAATGTTGAATGCTATTTATATATCATGGTTCTAACTTTCTAGAGTAAGTTCCTGCTTGGCTCCTTTTTTTTCTTGAACAGATGTGTCTGTTTCCAGGCAGTTTCTTTTCTTAGTGTGACTTATGGTTGAGAAATACAGCAATTTCTTATGCTTTATGGAACATCTTTATGAAATAGCTTGTGTTTTTATTTATATGAATAAAAGGCTTCTACTCAAATAGCAGTTTTAACTTCTGAATTTCTCTTGGTTCCAGCCATTCTTCAAATCTGCCAGTGTAAATTGACTGATTGCCGTTGTAAATGGATTTGCCGTTAAGAGTACTTAAAGGTTGTAGCACACCTATGAAAACCTCTGCTTAGCTATTTCTTCATCCCAGCCTTAAAAGCTAGTTATTTCTTCCTAGCCTTGAAAGCACATTCAGACACGGAGTCTCACTGCATTCAGAGTAGTAGTATGTCTCCATAAAGCTTAAAAACAGAGAATCATGTCTATTACAGGATGCGACACTGAGATTTCATCCAAATGTTTTAGTATTGCAACTGTACTCTCTGGAGTAAGCCAACGTAATTCGTTGTTCTTATTAAACTTGGCACAGAATAGAAGGACAAAGCTGTCAGCTGCTGTCAGAGGACTCTTCAGTTAAAAAGAACTTACTAGATTAAATACTCTAATGATCTTAGCAAGTGGAAAAAAAAAATCCCACTTTATTCTGTGCACATAATACTATTGCATTTATTCCAAAAACCAAATCTGCAAGTTACCCTGGGGAGAGGGGAATAATTCTTCCAAGTAGTAGGGAAGATTGAATAGGGTGTAGACATGAGTTAATAACTACAGTGATTTTAGGCTTGTAGTGTGTCCAGATCACTCTCAATTTTTTTCGTGGTCAAAATGTAATGTCTAGGATTGAAGCATGCAGTATGATTATAATCAGCATGTTGATATGTACCTGTAGAAGTTAAGAATGCTAAAAGTGGCACAGGCTTCCTGTGTGAAGGTAGTGTGGAAGAATGGTAGAGGATCGTTCACAAACTTAAAAAACAGATTCAAGTCAAGTAATGAAGCATGACTGAACTCATCTAGAGTGTAAAAATTCTCTTGAAAAGTGTGTTATAGAATAGCAATGAAAGCTATCTTTTTTTTTTTTTTAATTACTCCAAGTGGTATGTCCACAGCCTTCTGAGTTACATTCGTAATATTTAATGATCTTTGCTGTTTAGTTAGCATCTCATTTCATAGGTCAGTGTATCTTTGAAATTTGAATTTTTTGTGTTCCTCCTTCAGCATTTTAAATCCATTATACTTCTTGAAATGGCAATCTTAGAGCTAAATACTGCATTTAATATAGTGGGCCTGCTGTGGAGACAACTAAGTAAAGATTACTTATTCCTGTGATATTAATTTAATCCCTTAAATTTGCCATTATTGCATTAATCCATTTTTGTTATACTGTGTTACTGAACTTAAGCTGAAGTGATTATCTATCAAGAAATCCCAGACCAAAATCCTTCTCAACTCTTTAAGCCAATCTGTCATTCTGCAGATGTTAAACTTGATTTCTCTGGGTGCAGAAAGTAAGGTGTATAAAACTTTGAGTAGGAATATGAGTGTAAGCCCAGTCCATTCATCTGTCACTGTAACAGTAGCTTCTGCCCTTATTTTTGAATGTGCCGAATCCTTGTAATTTAAAACTCACTTCACAGAAAAGTCACTTTGTAGATTTTTTCAAAATACTAAATACTGTTTGACCCAAGAATGTGCGGTTACTCTGTCATTAGTGTGACTCACCTGACATTTTGTCTATGACTTCACAAAAATACTGCACACATATGGGAACCCCACTGAAGTTGCTCTTCTTCCTGCTTTCAGTACAGAATCTTGTTCTCATACTAATTTGTCTGAGGATTCTGTGTATGCTGGGGGAGCACCTCCCCTTGTCGAGAGTATCTCACATGGAGCAAGGCTTATGAGCTCTAAAAGTATTTCTGTTTCTTTATTAAATTCACTATTTTCCATAGGATCAGCATCTAGCTGACTTGCTTCTGTCACCTGCTTAGTTTAGTACTTCCAGTTGTTTGCAATTTGTTTTATTTTCCATTAATAAAAGCATGAAAATAAATACTTATCACCCACACCATGTGTGTGTTTTGGTTTAAGGAAACTTAGTTATGACTTAGTAGTCTAATCCTATTTCAGATGATTAATTCTAGCACTTTGACCCTTTTTTTTATTAGTCCACAGAATCAATGACATGAACTCTCCCATACAACGAGGAAGTCATCTGGTTTTGCTCAACACTTTGGTGGTTCTATGACCAATTTAAAGCTTGTGACTTGGTGTCTGAGCACGTGTCTGCATGACATGTCTACTCAAAAATATCCAGCAATATTCACCCGTAAAGGGGAAGTCTGGTGATTTAGCTGTACTACATTCTGTGTGGTGCAGTCCAGCACTTTGCTTTCTTTAATATTGCTTCAGCAAAAATGTTTTATAAGGAGTACATGCTCTTTAATAATTTAAATATGTATCTCGATCATTCCTCCTTGTGATTAATGGAAAGGAAGGATTTCCTTGATAATTTTTAAGTCACTAAATGAATTTATATAAAAAATTACATTTTTCATATTTGAGGAGGCAAAGAACCTAGAAGAAATTGCCTGTATAACAACTATATGGCTGTAGGATACCTTCTAATAATAAACAGACTTCAAGGAAAATGTGTAAAGTCTGATACAGATTCCAAATAATTATACTTTAACAAAGACAAGTTGATATGCCCTCTGCATACTTCACAGAATGTGCTGAGTTGGAAGGGATCCACAAGGATCATCGAGTCCAACTCCTGGCCCTGCACAGGGCCATCCCCAAGAGTCACACCATGTGTCTGAGGGTATCATCCAAATGCTGCTTGAACTCGGTCAGGTTTGGTCAGGCTTCATGTTTTCAGTAAGGTCATAATACCAAAACATCTGCAATGAGGAGCTTTATTTAGCTGGGAGAATTCAGATATTCCGCTATCTGCATAAAGTGGTGAGGTGCCACCATCACTGAACTGTACTAGCCCTATGCAAGACAATTAGTGTACTAGAGTAGCAGTTGGAAGCCAAGCAGAGTAATCTGCAACACTTGAACACTGGTGGATGGTGGCATTTTAGGTAATGGAGTTAATGTCCTTAGGGTGAGTTTCAGTTTCAACTTGAGACTCAAATTTTCATGTTTGCATTTGGTGTCTGCAAGTGAGATGGAAATTTGAACTCATGTTACAGCCAGGGGAGTTCTGGTCAATATGGTCAGCAGAGCCTGTTGATCTGCTATTGCATCTGCCTGTCACATGCAGATGTCTTGCTTCCTGAGGCCCTCCCAGTGGGGCCTGTGTGTGAATCAAGCTTAAGCTGCCATCAGCTATTCCTGATAACATCTCCTTGACATGAACGGAAGCTCTGACATATTTATTATCTGCAGTGTTATACACACACATGTAGCTAAGTATAGGTGTCTTAACCTGAAACTTAATCATTCCTTTGCATGCTGATTTTCTTCTCTACAAGCACAGCACTGCAAAAAATATAGTTTCTATACTGAAGATGTTTTTTTAAGTGAATTAAGGCCCAGTTAGCAAGCAGTCCAACTACTTTCTTCACCTTTGAATGTAGTTCTGTGCAACTCATAAAAACCTCTTTTATTTTCCTTCACTCAGGCTGTTGCCATTAAAAATCCCCAAAGAAAAGCTGGCAGAGTATGGCAGTTTTTCTGTTGGTTTAAACCAGAGCATAAAACAGCCACTGCCTAACATTAGTCAAGAGTCATGCTCTGTGAAATCTTCTTGCCCAAACTGTGTGCTCTGGCAATCCTAAACTAATCAAGGAAAAAAATAATCAAGGAATATTATTCAAGCTGTGTTTGCATTCTAATCCTGTTTTTCATATTCATATTAGACTTATACTGATGAAATAAGCTGGATTTTGGTGGGGTTTGTGGGTGCATCTCTTCTGAGTGCTGTTTCAGCAGCTGTAGATTCCATATCTGTTGAAGACCCACCCAGTGGTCTAGAATTCTTGTTTGGATAAAAAGTATTCAAAAAGATTCAAATCCTTAGTCATCATGAATATTTTTGTGACCTTTAAACTAGTCCATTAGGTTCATGCTAGGTGTGACGTCATGTTCTTTTGGCAGGGATGTAAGGAATGCCATACTTACCTCCATGTAAGCATGTCACTGGTTTTGTTGCTCTATACTACCAGCTCTGAGAGAGGAAAAAAACATTTACTGTTTGTAGTTGCTACTACACTGTCACGTCTGAGGAAGAGGGATGATTTGACACTTGGTAAAAACTGCTAATGTCTTCCCCAGTCTCCCATTTTAGAATCTCAGAATTAATTTCAGACTTCAGTTTTAATTTTAGCCTTTCCTTGGTAGTTAATGAATAGAAATGAAAATAAGTTCTATGTAATTGCCAAACAGATGAATCAGCTTTTAATTGACTACAGAAAATCACAGGGAGATAAGCCTCTGGTGTTGAAATGTAGCTTTCATGAATTACCCTCTTCTCCTCCCACCTGTAGTGTAATACTACTTGAAAGCTCTGTTTACATCGAGACAAATGTGATTAAGGTAATTCTAGGAGCAGAATGCACACAGATCTGGAAGACATGAGAAAAGCTGGATGAAGTGTTAGGCTTATACATTCAGCAGTAAAAGTTCTGGTGGCTAATTTGTTTGTTTGTTTGTTTTTCTTTTCAAAAGTAGTGAGAATTTTATTTCTGCTTAATTGAAATTCACCAGTGTAGGAGGCAAAATGAAACTGAAAAACTTGGCAGTAAAGTATAGCTTCAGTTTCCAAATGCTACTTAATATTTTTTGCTATAAATCTTTAAACGTGACATGAGATCATCATCTGTGTGCTTTGTCTATTACGATACTGAGTGGAATTGGAGTCTGTTTCCTGTGCAATGGCATATGCCTGTAATGGTACACTTGCACCATCTTGAACCTCAGTCTTGTAGCAAGATGTTTATTTAGTCACACCGATTCTTTTCTTCTGCAGTTCTGTCATATTTAAATTGTCTTTAATTGGCTCATGGAGCTGCTTGTTGTTCACTGTGGCAGATATCTGCATAGTGTTTACCTGGTAGAAGCTTCTGTTGTGCTGTGTACAGGCAGGGGAAGTGTTGTCCATTTTCTGAGAAGCGAATTGGAGGGAAAAGGATCTTCTTTGCTCCTGTTCTTGATTGCATATACCCTGACTGTTTTTGAAGTGAAAAAGAACCAAAAGTGGCTTTTAAGTAGTGTTTGCTCATTGCTCCAGTTTTAGTTTCTATTTCAATTTGATTAGGCCTCAGAAGTTAAGTACTCTGTACATGAGCTGCTCTTTAGCTAGTGTATTGGTAGCAAATCTGAGAACTTGTATGTGAGCAAAGTAAGTTTTTCTATTCAGATATCTAGCCTTGACTTTGATGGAAATCAATTTCATGAAAATGATGGGAGAAAATATAAGACAAATTTGGAGTTAGGAGCTGCAACAAATATGCTTCTGTATGCCTGGACTTGACTTCCATGTCCCTGCTGCAAAGGAAAAACCAGATCCCTACATTATAGGCTATAGGGCTCAGGGAGAATTGTCCATTTCTAAACAGCACATAGGTGAAACCTAAAGCTTCCCCCCTTTCTTCTTGTAGGTATTTTGCATCAAGACTGTAAAGGTACATCTCTATCCATTTTGCTCCCCTATCTAGAAACTAATTCCTGAAAGCAAGTATTTACTAATTTTCAAATAATAGAACTGGGCAGATGTTTCTGGTTTAAGACTGAAGGAGGAGAGGATGTTGACATCCTGGAATTCAGATCAGTACCACAAAAAACAGGAGACCACTCAACCTCTCTTCTTTTCAATGAAATCTCAATGAGCAAGTAATCATTAGCAAAGGAGAATCAGTGTATACCTGCCTTAATTGATATAAGATAATCCTGAAATTTTCCATGTAAATTAACTCGCTTCCCTTCACTAACTGCTATATATTTATTGCTTATATTGTGAAAATGTTTGTTATTTGTATGGAGAGAAATAACTTGCACTCATTGGGGAGAAAATGTTACAACTTAAGTAATAATATTTGTATCCCTGTATTTACTTTGTTCTGTAAAATAGAAAGGGACAAACCAAAGGAATAGAATGCTTTTATTTTGGAGGACCATGCCCATAATACTTGTTTTGCAAAGATACAAACTGATCTCTAGTTTTTTGTTTTTCAGGATCAACAGATTGCATATGCTATTCAACTGTTGGCATTTCTGATCCAGTAACATCGGCGCTTCATATTATTGTCGGTGGGTGGTCACAGTTTGCTCCTCTGTTATGAAAATGATGAAAATAGCCCAAAATACTAATTTCATGTAGTTCTTTCTGTATGTGTGTGAAATATAGTTTGAACATAATGACTGAGTTGAAATACGAAGTTTTTGTCTAGGATTTAAGTCCCCGATGTGGAATACAGGAGGTTAAAAATTAATTGCTTTCTCTATAGTAACTCATTGTTTTCAAGGTATCATAACATTCTGAAGCTTTGTCTGGTGCTAAAGTTTTCCTGCATTACGGCATTCTTTTGAAAATAGTAAAATGCATTAAGCAGTATCATTTGTTGGACCGTATCTCTGTAGATACGTATATCTGTCTTAGAGAAAGATATTCAAGTGCACGTGCACCTGAATAGTAGTATTGTGTCCTGGTCATCCACCTGTCCTGTGCAATTCAGTGTTTCCATGCCAAGTTAGAAGAATGGCTTCTGCTTGACTAGAATTAGCTGATAATTCCCATTTTTTACCATCTGTAAATCATATATTTGAGGAAGAACTAGGGAAAACACCTACTCTTCAAAAAATGCTCTTTGAGCATGTTGTCATAAGCAGGGATGCTGACACTGGCACTCTCAAAGTCCTCTGGTAATGGAATCCCTCAACTGCACAGGGGCTAAATGAAACAGCTTGGATATTCAGTGCATTGTGATTTGTAATGTCCATCCTGTCTGCCACATACTGAAGAAACATGGTCACCGGTTCTTAATACTGAATTTGAAAAATTATGCAAGGTGGTCTTCAGCTTTAACGGTGTTGTGTAAGTGTAAAGGAGAGAACTTCCAAATGGCAGTTTGTTCATTATCACTTGTTAGTGAGTGTTTACCAGTTGCAGTTTTAGGATCTGGTGTTGCCAAGGTTTACACATGTGCTTCTCTTACTAACCTATGGCTAACTCTGCTCAGCATCTGTAGAGTTTCGGCCACTGGACTAGGATTGGAGAGAGAGTGCCTTTAGTATGTCAGAGTATTTTAATTATTAAATCAGAGAATTACAGAATGGGTCAGGTTGAAAGGGACCACAGTGGGTCATCTGGTCCAACCTCCCTGCCAAAGAAAAAAAACCAAGCACCAAAATACCAAACAAGCAAAGCAACATCACCCTCTGCCCCCCTCCACCCCAATGCCCACCACTCCAGAGCTTACACTGTGAGAAGTGGTGTACTCTTTGTTTGTAGGAATTTTCAGGACTGGATAATCCCTTAGTAACCTGATCTGACCTCATAGCTGAACCTGCTCTGAGTGGCAGGTTTGATGAGAAACCTCCTTAAGCCCATTCTAGATTGAATTATCCTCTGACAGTATGACATAGAGGTTTAAGTAGTATCCAGTAGATGTACAGAAGATACTGCATTGATCTGCTCAGGGAAAGGATTGTCAAGCATTGATATAGAGTGCCCAGGGAAGTGGCTGAGTCATCATCCTTGGAGGTCTTTAGAAGACGTGTAGATGTGCCACTTAGAGACATGGTTTAGTGGTCGACTTGGCAGTGCTGGGTTAAGGAAGTCGTACTTGATGATCTTAAAGATCCTTTTCAATCTAAATGGTCCTATGACTCTATCCTCTCCTACTGCTACAGAGTAAATGAGTGTAAATTCTTCATTATATATTTTTAGCATACTGAGCCCTTTCTTCTCACTTAGTGCTTAATAAATTTTAAAGTATGAGATTAAATTAGTATTAATTTAAGAAATACTTTTCCTTTTCTACAGGTATAAGAAATACATGTGTATGTGACACATATATTTTGACAAATACAACATATATTTTTATTTTTAAAGATTTTGCAATGTTAAATTTACCATCATGTTTCCAGTTGCAAATAAAATGTCAATAGAACTTTGCACTTCTAATCTTCATAGGTGACTGTCAACCTCTGGATGTCTCTTCTGTACATCACAACAACACATTTTTGAAATACTCTGTTTCCTTGCTGGGTTATGGTTTTTATGGAGATATATTAAAAGATAGTGAAAAGAAGCGGTGGATGGGTCCGATGAGATACGACTACTCAGGTAACTTGTGTAACTGTTGTTTTGTCAACATGTAAACATATTGGAGCAGTTAATTTATTCTCTCCAAGCCAACCTTCTCTGAAGCTGTTAAATATCAGAAACAGGCTGAACCTGATGTTAAACTCTTTTTAGTACCGAGTACATTGGATCACATCATATAAAGCTCTGTAACCTCAGGGTTAACATTGACAGTGGGCTCATTAAAGTTGTGTTGAATATGTGCCACCTAGTGATAACTGCCTAAAAAGTAGTAACTTCTCTGTCCTAGTCAATTGGACTTTCCTTTTAGTCACTTAGAGGGAGATAGGCACTCCTCTGTCTTAGACATTCAGCTGATGGAATGAATTTTTAATTTTGCCCTTCATCTAGCACTGATTATAGAGAGAGATATGAGTGATTTAGCCTTGTTAGCTAATATTTGGATAAATCCTGTGCTAGTGGCAATTATTTTTTGCCTTCTTTGATTTATCTTGTGTTATTGAAAGAAGATGCATGAGGAGAATTTTAGTGTAGGCCAGTTTTAAGATTCAGCAGTGACTATGTTTTTTAGTTGGATTTTAAAGGTGTCAAATGAAGTAATGGCACTTTTGGCAAATGTTAAAAAGTTGGGGTGGTGGTGTGGTACTTCTGCTTCTTTACAGACGAAGAGCTCTGAGTTAGAGAAGGAAAGAAAGGAGCAATCAAGGAATGTATGCAGGGATGTTTGCTATGTGGATTTATAATACGCTCATAATACCTTTTTTGTTTTAGGCATCAAGACTTTTCTTTCCCATCATTATTATGAAGGAACAATCGCTTATCAACCAGCAAAACACACACTGGGATCTCCACGAGATAAAGAGAGCTGCAGAACAGGGTAGGCTAATGTTTATCTCTGGATATTTGGCATGAACTATTTTAAAAAGTCTGTGTGTAAATAGAGGTCACAGAAGTGTTGTTTTTAATATCAAAATACTTGCTCTGAAAGAGACAAGCTTATAAAAAAAGTATTGACTCATTAAAAAGAACACCTCATTTTATCAGGTCATTAAACAAAAATATAATAAAATTTTGTTAGCTGGTTCTCCTCCCTAAATTTTAAGTGAAGCAAAGTATAACAGCACAGGACTCAGTTACAAGATGCTGAGGGTACTATGCTGTGTTAAGAAATTAAAGATCTGGATGCCTCATAGCTTCTACAAATTGAAATAATAATTCAAAAATTCCCAAGTGTTCCTATTGGAACTGAATCTGGCAATTTTAGCAACTGTTTTAGTACCATGATAACAGCAGGCACGGCTTGTCCTAAGGACAAGTCCTCTCAGGAATCAGCCTATTTATACAGCTACTATGATGCTGTATAAATTCTGTGTGATGTTCTTCACTTGTTTCTTCAGTCAGGAGGCCTACCTTAGTCTCCTACTGTTCCTTCCTTTCTCTTTGCTTTCACCTGCTTCAAGTTATGCACTAATATTTTTTCTTCTTCTTTATGTATGAATTTAGCTATCAGAGATAAAGTAGTTGTCACAGCAGCCAACAGCACAGCAGGATACAGAGGAGCCAGAAACTTTGTCCAGGAATGACATGGAACCTGATGAGACTGCTGTGCTAGTGCTGTGACATGCTACAGATCACAGTCTCTAATATTAGCTGGAGTAACTATCCTGATCCATCAGATGGAGGGGAAGCTCCAGGTGGAGAAAGCTGTCATCCAAATCTCAGTAAGGGAATAAAGAGTGCCTGGTGCCTCGCAGGGGATTTTATACATCCTGATAACTGCTGGAGGGGCAATAGGGCTGGCAACAAGCAATTTAGGAGAATCATGGAGTGTGGTAATGACATTGATCATGCAGGTGATGGACAGGCTGGCTGGGAGAACTGCTCTGCTGGTCTTGTTACAGAAAATAAAAAGTGGAGATGTGATGGTTGACGGCAGTTTTCGCAGTGGTGAATGTGAGATGGTAGAGTTTTAAATCCTGGGAGTAGTAAACAAGACAAAGACTAGAACTGCAACCCTGAACTTTAGGAGAGCAGATTTTGGTTTGTTTGGGAATCTTGGTATTGGATTTTATGGGAGACTGTCCTCGAGGACATAGAGGCACACAAAAGTTAGTTGGTACCTCCTTAAAGCACAAGAATAATCCATTCTGATACGAAGAGACTTGAATAAGCATGATAGGAAAGCAACGTGGATGAGCAACAGGCTGAGTAGTAAAGAGAAGGTGGAAGTGGAATGGGTTACTTTGGAAGAACACAAAAGACATTGCTTAAAGATGCAGAAATGAAACTGAGAAAGCAAAGCTCAGGTGGAGTTGAAATCAGGGAGGGATGTGAAGGGATTGTTTGAGTATACCAATTATAACAAAAGGGTAAAGCAATAGTGGGCCTGCTGCTTAGTGGTATGAGGAACCTAATGGTAAGATACGTGGAAGAGGCTGCAGAATTACTCCTTTACCCCACTTTTCACTGATGTAGTCTGCTCCCAGGGCATACAGGTCCCCAAGCCCATGGATGAAGGGAAAACTGGATATTACATACCTTGACTTCAGCAAGACTTTAGCAAGACCTTTGGTTCTGTTTCCTGTAGTATTCTTAAAACCAAATTGATGAGGTGTGGACTAGGTAAGTGGGTGGGTGACAAACTGACTAGACTACTAGAAAAGCTGTGAATACCAAGTCCTGCTGACAGCCAGTTACTAATGGTGTCCTTGGGGATCAATACTGGGGCTAATACTGTGCAGTGTCTTTATTAATGACTGGGATGCTTTCAGAAATTGTGCTCTCAGCAGTTTTATGGATGATACTGGTTTGGAAGGAGTGGTTTATGTTGAAAGTCAGGGATGCTGTTCTAAGGGACCTTGGTGGGCTGAAGAAATGGCTGATAGGAACATCCTGAAGTTCAGGAGACACCTGTACTTGGGGTGGAATAGTCCCATGCAGCAGTACTGACTGGGCACTGACTGGCTGGTAGGCAGCTCTGCCAAAAAGAACTTTGGGATCCTGGTGGACAGCAGCTGTACCTGAGTTAGCAGCATGTCCTTGCCGCAAGGAAAGCCAACCTTTTAGTGAGTTTTCTAAGCAAAAGAGAAGTCAACAGGTGAGGAGTGATTCTTCCCCTGCACTCAGCACTTCTGAGATGGACTTGTTTCTAGTATGTCAGTGTCTTTCACTGTTCCAACAGTCAAACACTGGAACAAGGCACCAAGAAGTCTGTGGACTTTGCATTTGCAGATCCTCAAAACTTGACTAAGACACTGAACATCTTGATCCTGTAAGACCAACTTGTAGCAGAGGTTTGGATCACATCAGAGATCGCTCCCAACCTATGTGGTCTTATGGCTCTCTGCTGCTATCTCTGACATCCAGTAATCTACAGCACTGTGCTTAAGTACCTGCACTGTCTGAAGGGCTATGATGATTCATGCCACATCAGTGTTATCAGTGCTGTACTGCATCTTGTGATGAGAGGATGGGTAAAACAAAAAAGGTGAAATGAATAATAGTGGGTTTTTTTCAGGAACTGAATGATATTTTTGTTTTCAGATGTTACATTTGCAAGAAAAGTGAACAACAGCTGGCAGAACAGCACAAGGATTGTGGATTAAAACATGAAGGTAATGCTAATAATGCTATCCTTGTTGCTTTTTTGCCCCCATTCCAACCCCTGTGCACACCTCCATGGATCTGTTTTTTTAATGGGCATAATTTTTCTTTCCTTTTGTTAAAACAGTTCTTAATATATTAAATTCTGTGCTGTCATCCTCCTAGTTGTATCTCTTTATGTCTGGTTGCTGCATCCTAATGGGAAGAACTGATATGGATACACTTGTGACCTTGCTAGAGAAAGATATGTAGATTCAGTTGGTTGAGTTTTGCCTCCAGCCTTGGCTCATCATCTTGGATAAACCTCTCTTAAACAGCAGGCAGGCTTCCTGTGGCAGGCATTTTCTGATACACAAACAACAAAATGGTTCTACACTCAAAAAAGTGTATCATCATACTGTGGAGATTGATTGGTAGCATAAAGGCTGTGTATAGATTTCTGTGCCAACTAGAATTCTTGTTACACGTGTTTATATATAGTGCTTTCCTCCCAAATACTGCTATCAGATTTTTGATACAGTCAAGAGATGGCCAAATTAATATATATTTCTTGAGTTGTTTTAATCTATGCCCAGATTCAGCTAAAGAAATTGCTTTACATTATATAAGTAGTTGGTATGAATAATAATATAAATATGATAGTAGGTTTTTGGGTAGGAAAAATAAAAATCTGTCTTTTTGAGAAATAACTGTAGTTAAAAAATGCCAACCTTTTTTCTTTTGTTTCTGGGGGTTTTGTTTGGTTTTTTATGTTTGGGTGGGTTGTTTTGTTTGCTTAGTTGGTTGTTTTTTAAGTCTGCTATTTTGTTATCTTTCATCCAGCAAAGGAGCTACTAGAAAGCTACAAGTTAGTGAGCAAACAAAACTGCTTTAGCCAACATTGCACATGATATTAAGCTTCTGATTATGTAGGATATTGTTTACTTAGATTCATTTTACTGCTGGTAGCGGCTTTCTTTGCAGTCCAGTCTCTTCTTCATGTAGTAGTGGTAAGCAAACAATACAAACAACTACTCTTGATTTGCAATAAAAGGGATTTTAAATGTCCACCTCAGATAAGCTTTTTGCTCAGGAGGGTATATTAGCTGATTCTTTCATTGTACTTGGTTTGTGTACAAATCAGATCGGTTGAGAAGGATGCTTGATTGGCTGTCACTGAACATATTTCCTTGTATTGTGCAGAAGTCTGTGTGCATATGCTGAGTAAACCTTGGGTGTTAGTGCTTTATGCTGATTTCAGCAGCTTGGAGCATATGTACGCAATAGGCAGTTGAAATGAGTGCCGTTTATGCACTCCCTGCTTATGATTGCACTATTGCAGAAATGAAAACAGTTGGTCATTGAAAATATGACAAATACCCTGACTTAGTTCTTACTTGAACAATGTAGGGTTTTTTGAGTAACATGCTGAAATTTATACTGAACGGTATTTTTCTAGCAGGTGAAAACCATCTATTACAGTAACATATATAAGCATTCTACTCTAAGTAGACCTTAAGGGAGACTTATTTATTACAGTGAGCATACTTCAAAAGGTAATACGTATCTAGACACACTTATGACTAAATTACTAGTGCTTCTCAGATAAACAACAAACGGATTTATCAATAAAGTGTGTTGTTCTCATTTTGTTGTTTGTGTATCAGAAAATGCCTGTTGTTTTCAGTTCCAGTAGTTTCTTATGTTCTGTTCACTTACCTTCATCTCACAGCAGGGTCTTGTCATTTACCTGCAGTCTGAGCAAAGTCATTCTGTAGTCTAACGTTAATTTAAGTCTTTCCCATCTCTCTTAAGATACATGTTTTGAATCTGATTGAAATTATTTCTTTTTGTAATGTCCTGTTTGAAAGCAACACAAAAAATCAGCAGTAGAGCGAGCAATACTAAAAACCACTGTGGCAAATGATGTGAAAATGTTGAATTTAAAAGCTGCCTTTTTTTTTTTTTTCTTTTTGCTATTTCTGATTTGTTTCTCAGGAGATAGAGAGGATAGTCTAGATGGAAAAAAAGAATAAAGTTTTCTGTATTCAAGTTGACAAGACTATTGTTGCATTATAATCTTACTGTCTTTTTCCTGGAATTCTGTTTTTCTTGGTTCTGTTACTAAGGAGAGGGTAATAAGAAGTTTTGATGAATAAAAATTCCAGGAAGTGAGAGAAGTTCAAAGAATGAAGACTAACTACAGAATACTTTGCAAACAATTTTTTTCTTTTTCTTTTTTCTTTTTTTTTTTTTTTTTTTGTGGTTTACAAAGCTTGGAACAGGTCAATTCAAAATGAATGCCTAGTAGACTTCAGCTTCAAAATAACCTATACAATTGTAATAACAGTCCTCTAAAGTAAATGTGATGTTCCTAAAACTGAGACAGTAAGGAATACCAGAATTTTAGGACATGGAATACATAGCATAAACATCATCTATAGTCCCATCAAAAAGGTGCCTTGAAAATCACTGTAAATTCCCCAAATGCAGGGAACTGAATAATGTTAGATTTCCAAGTCCATACCAGTTAATATGCCTCAAAACCTTTAGGAAGGGAAGAAAGCAACTTTCTCTGTTTGTATGTGAAAAATGTATATATTTTTTCAAATGTAGTTTACTTTAGATATTCATTGACAGGATGTGAATATGCCTTTAAGTTGCCAGTAATTATTGCTTTTTAGTGTTCTTGTGAATAGATCAAATGACAACCTATATCCATGTCTTTATTGATGTGTTTCAGAAGGTGAAGAAGAATGGAAGGTTATTAAAGGGAAATTTCTAGCCATCAATGCAGTAAATATGAGCTGTGCCTGTCCACGAAGTCCAAAAGGTCTTTCACCAGCAGCTCATTTGGCAGATGGTTCAGCAGATCTCATTCTAGTTCGTAAATGCTCCAGGTTTGATTTTCTACGGTATCTTGTCAGACATACAAATCAAGATGACCAGGTGTGTATTCCCTTTGACACTGAATTCTACAGAGTCCATCTAGGTTATAAATCTTGATATTTTTATATGACAAAAATATAATCTAGAAAGCAGGTTTGTTTGTTTGTTTTTAAAGTTTATACATTTTGGGTTACATAATCTTAGCGTGTGTGTCATACCAAAAAAAAAGGCGTCCAAAACATTTTACCCAAGTCAAGTCTTCGGCCATGGCATTCTAACAAAATTCCATTTTTGCCAACTGAATTTGGTTTTCTAACATTTTCCATGTATTTGCTCTTTGGACAATATTTAAAGTTATCGCAGCTGTGCCCCCATGTAGTTGTCATGAAAAACTACTCACAGCATGAAAAACTACTCACAGCATGACATAGCTGAGGTAGATGTGGTAAGGAATAATAAATCACTTTTGTAAACTGTGTAAAAATGTGATTTAGAAGAAAGTTACCGGAACTGCAGTTTAATTGCAAACTGCAGGTGTTTAGCAGAATTTTACTATCTGTATGTGACCAGACTATGAGCTTTATGCATTCAGCTTCAAAATTATTTCTTGCATATGTTGTAGCTGTCAGAAGATTCATCAACTGCTTTGGATTGTTGTATCTGTTGAAACCAGAGCTATGGCTGTGAATACACACATTTAATATTTGTCACGACCTAGTGTCATTAGCATGTTCTGGAAATTAACTGAACAATGGACTAATGACATATCTAGAGCATATAAGCAGTAACAAATCTCACATGTTTATGATGCTCTGTAGGAGAATTAGTGTAGATTCTTTTTCCTTTATTTCCTCATTACCAGTCCCTGGGACACTGTGTATGTATATACCTCCTTCCTCCTTTTCTTCCCTTCACTCCTTCTCACTCATTGTTCTCTTGATGTTTTCGACCATTTGAAGCCATCCCTGGCTACCTTTCAAACTGGCTATAACACTTATCGAGGGACTACATTCTGCTTGGGCTTGAGACATGGAGCATGTACAGGTGACTCTCTGCAGCCATGGATACCAGCTTTTGTACCTGAGCTGTTTGGTTGAGCATAGTGCTCAGTGAGCCTCGCATCCACTGCTTCCAAGCATGGAGTTTGACATCTTCACAGTTTGTCTATGGTTAAAAGTTGAGGAAAGGTCCCTCCAACTCTGCTTTTTCTGATTGTCACTATGGCCATTCACTTTCCAATGCTTCAGGTTTCTCTCTGGGTTGTACTGGTTTTGCAGTTTAGATTAAATGCAGGGTTGTACATATGTCCTTAGGTTAGTGTCCATCATAATAGTATCATTTTTGGACACTTAAGGAAATACGAAAAGGTAAAGGAAGAAAAGGGTGACTCTATGTCAATACAGACTGGTTTATGGGTAAACAGTTTCCTTGTTCACTTTTACTTCCTTGCCATCCCCTTCCCATAGACACATACAGACATACTCCATTGCCTTTGCTAAATGACCTGTCTCTGTTCATTACAGCTTACTAAATATTTAAGTCCATATCACTTAAGTTGCTTTCAGGGCAGGTGGAGGAACCCTCTAATTTGATTGTCCCTTTAATTTATGAGTCTTGTTTTAAAGCATTTGTACAATACTGTAGTGTTAATCTGCAGCCTCTTTTAATTGCAGTCAATCTTTTAATTGACCTGCTTTTTCTAGCTGAATTAACTAGTTAAAACTATTTTTATTTTGTTGGAACTTAATAATATTGCCCTCTATTCTTATTTCCATGTACCCCCAGCTCTGTGATTTGATCACACTGCCGTGGAGTTCTCACCGTCAGAGCATTGTTCCAAATGCAAAGACAGAAGACTTTCATAAAAGCCCATGTGTCTTAAGGACAGGTCCTGAGGAAGGCACAGAGATACAATCTAAACCTTTTTGACTTTGATATAATTTTATAATATTTCTTATAGGTTATTTTAAATATTTTTTATACTCCATTTACTCATAATCTTAGAACCTGCTACCTGGTTATCTATAAAGTGGCAATATTGCATCTGCCTGCGTAGGACCATTGAGAAGTAGAGTTCCATTTTGGCTTTATTGTATTTCAGTTGTGCGGTTTTTCAAAACCAAAAATCACACTCTGCCTCAGGTAACCTCTAGAAAATTGGAGTGGACAGACTTTTCTTGAATACGAAATGCTGCATGCTGAGTTGATTTACACATCAAGTGTATTTAATTGTAATTGCCTGACTTGCTTTTTTTTTTTTGTAGTTTGACTTCCCATTTGTAGATGTTTATCGGGTGAAGAATTTTCAATTTACATCAAAACTTTCAGAAGACAATGAAAGCAATGTCATGGACATAGGAAAGAAACGTTTTGGCCAGTTCTGCAGAGATCATCCAGCCTGTTGCTGTAATATTGTTAATAGCACCTGGAACTGTGATGGAGAAACTCTGGATAGCTCAGCAATTGAAGTGAGGTAAGCTTTGATTTTTCTCTGTGTATAGCAGAACAAATTGAGCCTTCTCATTGATTTTAGAAATGCTCATAAAGACGTCCATAAAAGCTGCCTGTGCATAGGAAATTTGAGTCTTCTGATAATAAACTCAAATTTTTTTGTTACCTTTTTGAATCATCTCCAAAGAATACTGCAGCCACATATATGTTGTAAATGATCAGTCTGAGTGAGATAGATGGCCCTGCCTTTGAAGTCATACTTACTACTTAGGAACTGGTATTATGTGCTTGAAGTGCTGAAAGTGAAGGTGGTGTTGAGAGGATTCAGTCTGAATTAGTGGAGTGCCTCATTACTCTGAGCAATAGCTTTTCTTATTCAGCTTAAGTAAGCATCTTTGTCTTACAGAAATACTGAGTATGCCTTGGTGTTTTTTGACACACAGCACAGAGTCTTATCTCCACTCTTTGCATATGGTGAAAGAATTTTGCAATTATGCACGTAATCAAATTGGAAGAGAAATCTGTGAAATTTGAAGGGGTTTTTTTTGTTTAGATTAGTTTTGGCTGCTTGTTTTTGTTGTTTTTAGAATGAAGGGAACCAAAACCATAATATTTACATGCAAGTGTGTTCCATTAAAACATAATCACTTTTAGCAGTCCAAAAGTGATTTTTATAAATACTGTTGTAAAAGGTTGGCTCATTTAAGTTCCCATAAAGCGTTTTGTGTGGACGAGAGTAGTAAATAAGGATACATGAAGGGGAGGATTGCATCAAGAATGGAAGTATGGTTTCTGTAGTCTGGAGTAAGGAACTTTGTGGAATTGCTTGAAATGAATGGATTATTTGAATTAAATTATTAGAATGAAATATGTAGTACCCATTTATTTGTTACTAATCGATTTCCATATTTTTCAGGGTTCACTGCCAGTTAATGAAACTATTTGCAAGGGGAATTGAGGAAAACTGTAAAGATGAAGCTGCCTACAGACAGAGTAGTGCTGGACAATTACTATAGACATTGTTCCTCCAGTGGGGAGAAGAAAAAATAAAAGCTCAAGGAAATTGAGTAAATACACATTTTAGTCAAATTGACAAGTATTTTAAACTTCTAGATTTTTTTTTTATGGCTTCAGTATAATTTTAGACATCCTACTGCATTGTGTCATTTCTTAAAAAAACATTGTAATCATTAAAATATATCTTGGAGCAGTTAATCTAAGTTATGTTAGAAAAGAGAGGATTAGCCTATATCTGTGTATTCATGATGACTGATAAATTCTCTGTGCTTTTCTAGAGAGTTAATTTAGCAATTGTGTTGCAATAATATCTAAGTGTTATAAAACACTGGACTTTCCATTGGCATCAAGACAAGACATTTTCAGTGTTTGAGAAGATGTTTTCTGCTGGGAGTGTTATATAGTTGCATGTGGCTTAAATGCTGGACAACAGTGTTGTCATTTGCATCCTTTTTTTTTAATTAATATCTTTCATTTTGTAATTCTGACAATACCTTGCAACTTATCAATGCAATTCAAACACACATTCCTGGCTTTAAGTAATAACAATAAGAGCGTGCAAATACTTTGAAAAATAAAAGCACAACTGTATACAGGTCACACCTCATCCTATATATTCTCTTTATGAAGGCTTGCTTGCATCATGCTTTTTGGGAATATAAAGGGTTTTATGACTGTTTGGATGATACCAAATACCACAAAGTGATCTTGCAAGCAACTTGCAGTAATACTTATATAATATCAGGAAGGCACAGGCAAAGGAAAACAAATAACTTCTCAAACACCAGCAAGTTTGTTTTTTCTTTAAATATCTAACATTAACATATGAAAAGCTTCCCTTTTCGATACACAATTCTTTGGACATTCTACTCCATATGGAGTAGAATATATAAGGTGTTGAAATTTAAAGTTTAGAAATAGGATTTGATGATAGAAAGTCTTTGAAATGTCTATTTAACTAAATATGAAACAAAATAATTTGTTTTGCGAAGTCAAGGGAAGAAACTGGCATCTGATAAATAACGAATTCACTGTGCTAATTTGTTTTTATTACAAAAAACATTAGACTGTCATATAGAGCTGTGGAGTGATTATTTAAATTGTGTATGGTTTTGTGTATTGTGGCACATACATGTTTTTTGTTTAGGCTTGGGGCTAAATTTTGCTCATCTTATACAGGCTTATTCCTGTTTGAGGATCAGAGGTTAGCCCTTGTTCTCTTATTTTCTTTTTTTTTTAAGTGTTCTTTAAAGTTCTCTTTAAAACTTCCTACATCTGTGGGTTTTTTGCATCTGAACAGGTAATGATTCTGTATTCATATATATTTATTGGTACTTCTGTCATCCAGTTTGTATTAGTTTCATGTCTCTCATATATTTGGTCTGTGTAAGCCATAGTAATTGGTCATTTTATTACTGAAGCACTTGAAAACTGTTATAAATGGCAGGCTATTTTTTTCTATTGAAGTTATTTACATTCCAGTTTTGTGTAATATCAAAATCGTGTGCTATATCTTTGCTACAAGTATTACTCATACTGCTCTATATGACAAAAAGCATTTGCAAATTATATTTGCCTCAAGTACAATCATACAAAGTTTAAGATCTGTTTTTTGTTATGTAGTATTTCAGGGAAATACTTGAATGCTTTCAAAAACTACTGCTCTTTACTTTCCATATTAATGCAATGAGCTGAAGTGCTGATTCATCCAGTGTTTTCCAGACATTTAACATAGGTGTTATGTATACTGTATTTTTAAAGCCATGTTTAATAAATGAAATAGTGCTTTTAAACTACGAACCCCATCAGAAATGAAATCATGCCATTCTACAAATGTAAATATTTTTTGAAAGTGTCATTTGTTAAAAAATTTCTACAGTTATTGTGGTTTATCCATGAATATTGTGAGAGAACCCAGACTTCAAATTACTGTAATTCTTGTGCAGGATATGATGGTGCACGCTCAGGTTACCAACAGTGAGGATGTTTATGAGGCATTGCAGCTTTCACAGAGCACGTTCTCCTATCTGAGAACAGGAGTCAATACAAATCAGCCCTTTCCATTAGTTTACTAGCAAATAATGAGACCCTTACTTGAAAAATGGAGACTTAATCTCATAGTGAATGTATATTGAAATGCTTTGAATATTATAGTATCTGAAACTGAGCACTTCGTGTTTCCAAAGAATGCCATACTGAAGGCCCCCTTTCTGAGAAAAAGCCATCAGAAAACAAGGAGAAAATATAGTTCTATATTATGGTAAAGAAGTGTGAAGTAAATAATAAAGGTATTGCAACATAATCAAATTTAAAAGTCTTAGGTAATAGAAAAGCTGCATAGTTGCATTTGAATGGTTCTATTTGTAGCATATTAAACTAGCAAAGCACCATATGTGACTTGTATGACATGTCCAGTTTATTTTTAAGAAAAGAGTTGTGGAAGTAATGTCTGCTTACATTATAATTCTAGGGGTTTATTTTTTTTCTCTGAATGTAGTCTCAGTATGGAAATTATGTATAGGAAAATCAACTTTGATTTTTCTTTTTTCCCAATCTTGCTGGCTTCAAGATTAAAAAATGTGTTGTTTTATGATGCTAGGGCATTTCATTGAAAAAATAAAACAGCATTGTACAACAATACAGTGGTTTTCTTCTTTTCACAACTTTATTTGAAAAAGATACCTCACTTTGTTTGACAGAAATCTGGCAGTAGAGTGCTCAGTGTAACCAATGTGGGCAAATCAAACCAGGTGGAGCAATTCATAACCTTCCGTTTGGGTTGACCACAGCTTTGTGGCAATTGTGAGTGTGAACAAATATTGAGCGTGAAGGAAAGTGAAGCAGGACTTGGGCTAAAACCAGCAACTCTACCAAGGTAAACTAAAGATGGAAAGGGGGAGAAGGAACTTAGATATAATGCAGGTATTTAGAGTCATTACTTTGGAAAAATCTAAATTACAAAAAGTGAAAGGAAACTTCTGTTCTAAGAAGCATGAAATATGTATTATACTATAAATAGTACGTGGTAAATAGAGAGTGGGTTTAGAATTTTGTTGCAATAATTACTACAGAAGTAAAACATGTTCATTGTAGATCAAAAATGGGCACAGAAGGCAAACGTTTTTCAGCAAAGTAGAGATTTCTGGTTTTGAAGTGTATTAGTTTTACATGGCAAGGTTTTGGTAGCCAGGAGGGCTGCAAGGGTGGCTTCTGGAAGAAGACAACAAAAGCTGCCCCCATATCAGAGTCAGTTCCCCAGCCAGCTCCAAGAGGGACCTACAACTGGCCAAAGCTGAGCTTTGGGATGACTTTGCTAGCACATCTGTGATACCACATATAAGAAAGGTAAAAAACGCTGCTCAGCAGTTGTGGTAGGAGTGAGGGGAAAATAAACATCCTGCAGCCCATGGTGAAGACCATGGTGAGGCAGCTGTGCTGCTGCAGCCCATGGAGGTCCATGGGAAGCAGAGATCCACCTGCAGCCCATGGAGGACCACACAATGGAGCAGGTGGGTGTGCCCTGAGAGAAGCTGCAGCCCATGGAGAGACCATGCTGGAGCAAGTTTCCTGGCAGAACCTGCAGCCAGGGAGAGGATATTTCTGGCAGGAAATGTAGCCCATGGGGGACCCTTCCCTCCTCAGGAAGGAGGAAGAAGTGGGAGAGAAAAAGTGTTACGAACTCACTAAGAACCCCCATTTCCCATATTTCCCATTCCCCTGCACTGTTCAAGGTGGGGGGAAGAGGTAGAAGAGTCAACAGTAAAGTTGAGCAAAAGAGGAAGATGGGGGGGTGGGAGGTGATGGATTTAGTTTTGTTTGTATTTCTGTCTTACTCTAGTATTAATTAGCAATAAATTAAATTAATCTTCTCCAGGTTGGCTTTGTTTTGCCCCTGACTATAACTGCTGAGAGACATCCCTGTCCTTAGCTTGACCCATGAGCTTTTCAACATTTCTCACCATGTCCTGAGAGTGGTGTGGAATCAGAAATTTCTACAAACACGTCTGTCTTGCAATTAAAGTATTAGAATAATAGAATCTTAGAACTGTTTAGGTTGGAAAAGACCTTGAAGTCCTTTAAGTCCAGCTCTTAATCCAGCACTGCCAAGTCCACCACTAAACCATGTCCCTAAGTGCCAGAGCTACAGATCTTTTAAATACCTCCAACCACTTCCTTGGGCAGCCTGTTCCAGGGCTTGACAACCCTTTCCATGAAGATGTTTGTCCTAATATTGAATGTAAACCTCCTCTGACACAGCTCCGTAGAAACTTGTATTGGAAGGGACCTGAAAGATCATCTTGAGCCTAAAGTTCATCTTGGCCTCAACTTGAGGCCATTTCATCTATTTCCTTTTGTCCTGTTGCTTGTTACATGGAAGACGAGACTGACCCCCAGCTAGTTACAACCTTCTTTCAGGTATCTGTAGAGAGTGATAAGGTCTCCCCTGAGCCTCTTTTTCTTCAGGCTAAACAACCCCAGCTCTCTCAGCTGCTCCTCATCAGACCTGTGCTCCAGACCCTTCACCAGCTCAGCTGCCATTCTCTGGACACACTCCAGCACCTCAATGTCCTTCTTCTAGTGAGGGGCCCAGAACTAAACACAGAATTCATTTCCCTAGAACTCCTACCTTAATTCCTATGAAGTAAATGAGTAATAGGAATTCATCATTTTTATTTGCATTAGTGACATTGCTCTTATTTCAAATTTTCAACAGGAGAGTTAAGTAATTTAATAGATTATAACTGGTGTTTAAGTTGCAGTAAATAATTCTGTCGAGAATTAAGCAACAGTCTTCCCAGACTTCTGTCTTACGCGCTGCCATGCACGTGATGTACATCTAACAAAGGCTTATGCATGTTCTTAATTAATGAGTGACTAGTCCCATTAATTAGAAGGGGGTGGGGCATTCATTCTTCAGCCATGCCTTTCAAATCCTCTGCAATTAACAGAGAGGATTAACAATTTTTTTTATTCAGTTTCCTAATGTTTATAAATGATTACTAATATGTGCCTACCAAAATTGCCAATGGGGTTGTCTTCAAAAAGTTTTTCTCCTTTAAGATTCTTACATGTCTGAAAGGGTGATTTCATCTTGTTGGTAGCTACTTCAACAAAGGTGCAGTTTTCCGCCTTACTTCATAGGAATCCTCTAGCAACAAAAAAAAAAATAATATTTTTTAATTTATTTTTTTAGTATTTCAATAGTGTAGAACAGGAAAAATACAAGGGGAAAATAATTCATATAAGAAAAATACTGAAAGAATAACAGAAGTGATGCAAATTAAAAAATCAAAATTCTGGAAGGTATGAAAGAGAGCAACTGCAAAACAAATATTAAAAAGAAGAAATAGGAAAACAAAACACAGATTTTTTTTTTCCATTTATTTTGCTGGAAAGTATTGCCCTGGTATTATACTGTAACTGCACAGTAAAGCTAGCATTAAACGTTTGAGTAGATTGCTAGAAGTTTGACTATTTACAACTGATAGAATAAAAGCTTTATCACTGTTGTAAAGACACATTACTAAAAAAATATTGGGCCACTCTCTGTATTTCCACTCACAAACTTTACCATAATAGCAGCATTGATAGAATAGCTGTTAAAGGAGAATTGTAAAAGCAGCTTCATGGTTTCCTGTAGCAATGTGCAACATTATGAATGATTGTTCAATTCAATCTACCAAATATAATTTTTCATGTTAATATTTAGTAGCTGTATTTTAGCAAAGGGGAGATTGGACAGCAAGCAGAAATGCTGGGTGAGTGTTTCAATGCAGCTGACGTAAGGTGGTGGGATAGCAACTCACTCCAGCTAAGAGTCTGCCCCATAGGCCTTGTAACATCAGGGAAAGTCCCCACAGAAAATGCTTCCCTACAGAAACACCTATGCAGTTCCTGGGGCACATTTGTGCAACCTGTTCTTCTGAGCCTTCAGTGATGTACAATCTGCTAAGCAGATTAGCCACCAGAATGGATTGCTTAAAGATTTTTAGTTAGAAACCCTTAGTTACTCACTTAATTGAATCTCCCCTGTTGTATTTACAGGTGGGCACAGAGACCATCTCCTCGCTTTTGGGGAATTTCCTCTCTGGGTTATTTTGTTTCAGTCTTCTGTTCTTTGCCTAAACAGTACTAGTGTTCAGACAGAGAAGGAAAAAAAAAAAAAAAATTCAAGCACCTACTGATATCAAGAAAAACTGTTTGAGGCTGATTTTTGTTTACCACCAAAGAAGGGACTTTCTAAAAGTGAGCTGGTGGCTCTGAGAAAGGAATGAGTATCTGCACAAAGTCTTCAATCAAATCAGATACTCTTAGTTCCTACATACCATGTTTTCACATAATGCTGTCTAAAGCTCTGATAGATGCATTTAAAGTAGGTATCTTCCCTCAGCAATATCTGTCAGATACATAACTACTCTGAGGATTACTCTGCTGGTAGATGCTGCCCTGTCCCTATCCCAAAAATCAATCCCATAAGTAGCTCTCAGATGGTTGGAGCCTCCCATTTCCATTGCCTCTTACTGTGTTTGAATTTTCTAGGGAAAACAGACAAAACCTGAACACCTGGGTATTGCTGTGGTTGCAATTTTCTAGTAAAGGTTTTCAGAAAATCCTCAACACTTTGGTAGCAGGGTCAGGAAAGAATAAACACAGGCATATTCTCTCACCAGAACAGCAGATAGTACTTTCTGTTCTCCTGTGTGGGTAGGCAAACCTTTGAGCAAACAGAAGAATTTGTATTTTTTTCCTGCATAAAAGAGTTTACAAACTCTTGGAGGAAGGTGAGGTGGGGAGGAAGCACAGGTTTTCTGTCACCTGTGCTCAGAAGAGTCCACCTTGAAAGTGGTGTGGTAAGAACACCAGGCAGTAACGCTTTCTCTGGATGGACTGGTGCAGAAAAGCAATCCAGTGAGGTGGAATATCCAAATATCAGTGGCTATGCAGGCTCAGCAATCCCAACTCAACCACCAGCTTAACAAGATACTGCACTGTATTGCATTGCTCAGGTTTGGGACTGAAGGACATTACTGTCTGCCCTGCCTTCATCTGCTGGAGGAAATTTCACTGATCTGGGGTAAATCTGTCCTCTAACACTGCTATAAGAAAGCGCAGCAGGAATTTATTAGCCAAGTAGACTGTTCAGTGTTTTCACTGGAGCTGAAAAAGAGGAAAAAGAAGGTGAAAGGGTTGTTGATTCACCCTGCCCTTACTGAAGGAACCTGACACAAAACACCTTACATTGCACGTGCAAGGGGAGTGTGAGGCTACAGCTGCTTGGATTGATTTCTACAAGGGATTCTGATTTCTACCTTCCAACAAAGGCTACTGAGATACCAGAACTCAGTTCTCCACTTAGCATGGATGAGGGCTAAGGGAATTAATGTTATTCCCATTTAAAAGCACAAATAGCAGTATGTGATTTCCCTTCAGTTCCAGGACACAGCATACATCCTGCAGTGTTGACAGCCAGAACATCCTGTGGAGTGGAAAATGCCTTCCTATGCTCTTAATGAAAGGCAGTAGTGAAAGGAACTACAGTTATTACGGTTTTAGTGTTTTTCCTGAAGCCAGTGGGAATGCATCTCTGCTGTCTTCAGAAACACTGGGAAACTCACATCAGTGACCCCTGCAGTGCCCTTTCTACTGATGCCTTAGACAGTAACAACAGGCTTTGGGCCATGTGAAGGTGTAATCAAAGATACCCATCTGTAAATTAGGTTGCCACTATCTTTAAGCTGCGGCCACAGACATTTTAGCAGATGAGTAGGCTTTGCTGATGACCGTGCAGTTGTTGTCTCTCATACATGTTGAAATGTGTGCTGGAAACCCTGGTCTATACCAGGAAAGAGAGGTGGATATCTCCATGTCTGTGCAACCAATACAGGTGAGCAGGGGTGACCTGTAGTCCTCAGGAGCACTGATATGGACCAGGCCTGGCAAAGGACCTTGGGTTAGGATGTGAATTGATGGCTCTGACACAAGCCACACTCTGCCTCTAAAATGCAGAAGTGACACTGGGAGCAACCCATAAAACAGATGAAACAGCTTAGACAAAATAGAGGAGATGGCAGAGGTGGTTTTAACAATGTCTGAAATGGACTTGTTGCCTGTGAACTGCTGTGCTAGAGTTGTAGGGGCTGAACATATTTGTGCCTGTGAATATTTGGGAGCAATTTGACATGATGAAATAATTGTAACAAAGGTGTATTTATTTTCAAGGCCTCTTCATACAGGTTCACTGGAGGACACGTTTGGATTCTTGGATGTACACCAAGACTTGTAAATAACATCAAATACTTTGCTGTAACCTCATTTTTCTCTGTTCAAGACCCTGTCAAGATCTTATTTTTCCATCTTGGCTGACACTGCCATCACAGTGGTGTCAGTACAGAGAAGGCTCGCTAGCACTGAGCAATGTGAAACATCTGTGAATGGCACAGATGTCACTGACTGGCCTGCCTTGGTAGAGCTGTGTCAGAGGAAAGGGCTCAGCATGTGCCGAGTGTAAAGGATAACCCTTGAAAATGACACATCTAGAGAAAATTTGCCTATGGGTAGAAGCAGATTGTTTTGCATGCAAATATGAGCGAATGGAGACAGCAGAGATAACTGCCTATTGCTCTCCCATGTGCACTGATTGAGTCTCTGAACCTGCAGTCTATAGTTACCATATTGGAAATATTGCCACTAGCTTTCAATAAGGAAAGAAATATAGCTTTGTTTTGCTTTTTGAGTCTTTGTATCACAAGTCAGTGCCTATAATCCAGGAAAAGAGAAGATTATTTTTCAGTAAAACCTCAAACAATGCCTTCAGATGCAGTTATATGCATCACTTGTTTCTCCATAGGCTAAGATACAGCTGAGAGTTCTAAAGTTTAAATAATTTTATGATAATAAACTCTCTGGTACACTGTTTAATAATTCTGCATGTTAACATAAATACTTTTTAATCTACCTTACTGCAGTGACTGCTCTTCAGTGTTTTAATTCTGACCTGATCCTGCAGCTCCCTCTACTGAAAATTAGTTCTCTTCAAAATAACTCCGCATTTCAAAATACAGCAGTCATTTTTAAGGTAGTCTGGCAAATCCATTTCCTATGGCTCCCTACAGATGAGATCTGCGGTAACGTGCTTCAGTTCAAATTACATGTCACTTCACACCAGTGATTTCTACTTTTAATTTTCCTTACAGGATTCAGCGTGATCAAACAGTGATAGATGCTGCATAGTTGTTTTTTGTCTCAAACAACCGAACAACTTGAACGCTGTCTTCATTAAAAAAGGACGGAAACATTGGTCAAATAGGGGAAAAATATAATTGTAAATTTTAGTATCTGGGACCCTTAAATCCTTGTTCACGTACCAACTTTCTCAGCTCAGGAGAATTTGCCTGTGCTGCAAGTGTGTTGGGCACACTATTAAAGGTGGCTTAAATATGTGTTTCAACCAGGTGTCAGGTAGTTCTAGTTCTCACTGAATCAGAGTTCACTGTGCTCTGCTCTAAACAAGCATGAACAAATGCCATAAATAGAGAAAATAAGCTTCCATATCTGGTGGGGGGCAAACCTTACTAGATCTGGTGTGGGTTTTCCTCTTCCTGCCAGTTCCTGGCTCTCAGGCTCAGCCCTGTTTGCTCCTTTTATGGCCACAGCAGCATTTCTGAGTGCTTCCAGTCTCCCCAGGCTTTTCCTCTTTCTCATTGCTGTCCTGACGTTTCACTATTTCCACTGTTTTCTTTTACGGGCCCCATCTGGAGTTCTAGTATGGTACCAGGTAGTACTGGCCTGATGATACTGCTCTCTGTTCCTTTGGTCTCCTTTGCTACACCTTTGGCACTCCCTCATCTGGCTGCCTGCTGCACCAAAACAAAGGCAATCAAGCTCTTTTCTATGTTATTTCTCTCCTGGAACTTTTCTGTTTGATTTTGTGATGCAGACATACACCTAAAACAAGGGACTTACTTGTACATCTCTGAGAAGAGATGTTTGGTATCTGAACATGTCTTTGAGCACCCAAGGCTTTTACCTTACAGTATATCCAAGCCATATGATCAGCTTTGGCTTTGTGAGTGTTTTTCCGTTTGAGCATTTGAAAATTCTCCAAAACTCTTTTTATGAAGGTGAAATATTGATGCATAATAAAAGAATGACAATAGCAGTAGGAAATTATTATTTGTTATGTATAATTCAATTGCAGATAAGTGCACGTTCCCAAAGGGAGCTTTTAAAAGCCGAGTATCACTGACATGAAGCTATGTAACGTCACCACTGGGGTAAGGCACTGCCATATTCTTCTTTTATACTTCTTTTCTGTATAAAAGACTAGGTAAAAAAGGCACGTCACTAGGAACCGTGAGCTTTTCTTATTTATTTCTACATTAAAAGGGATCTCCAAGGAAACAGAACTACTGTGTGGCACTGCTAAGGTGTTTGTTCCTCTCTTAACCTTCCAACAGCCATCTTTATTGAAGGCTTTTAAAAAATAATGATTTCTTTAGCATGTAAAGTATGAACAATATAAATGTCAATATTTATGCTCTACATATTTTCTTCTGTATAGCAGAGCAATGATATATGTGTAAGAGCAATTTTGCAGAAAATAGGATGGAGTGATTTCAGTGCAAATGTTCCTTGCATTTCTTGCTATGAGCTGACTTGTTTACAATAGGATCCATAATCCACACAACACTCAATTGAAGTGCATCCTAATGTTTGTAACTGGATTTCATCAGAAACCATAAGCTGGAAAATGGCTGTTCCTTCGGCCAAAAGGGCTGTGTAGCCTGTGCTACATGTGGACATCTTTTTATTCAGGAGTGTTAAGATCCCTGGGGCCTCTAGTGAAAAATGGTAAGAGGACACAATGCTATGGAAAAGGTACAGAAGTACCAAGCCCCAGGGGGAGCAGTGGGGAAATGATAGAGAGCAGAAAAAAGCATAAGCCGAAGCCAGACCTCTGCATCTTGGTGTATCCAAGGTTGGGTTGCAGGCTCAGCCAGTGGCATGTTGATTACAAAATCCAAACTGACTGTGCCTTGGAGCCTTTGGCATGTGACCATTCCTCTTCAACAGCCTTACATAAATGTTTTGAAATTCAGTTGCTCCTCAACAGAGCCTTTGGCAATAAGTACCTTGCTGAACACCAGAGGGTTTTCTCCGCTTCTAAAGGGCAAAGGGACAAGACACAAGTGGCAGGTCACCTGTGTCCTTAGCTGATGGAAGTCAGGTCCTTTGACCTTTAATAGAGCCACATCAGTTTACCACAGAGAAAGATGTGTTGCTCTGCTTAGCTGATATATATCTGCTTAATCCAAGCACATATCAGGAAGTACTGCACCAAAAATTTGAACAGACTTTGCATCCATGGTGTGACCTCTGGAATTGTGTTCTGTCAGCTCTAGCAAAGAAGTAACTTTTTATTCCACTTAAGTGTACTTTGAACCACAGGAACTAGACTAATAGGAGTGTTAGGTTCATTTCCAGCTGGGTTTCAAGTAAGGCAAATTTGCATTTTCTATTGAATACACAAGGCCATCTAAACAGAGGAGAGAAGAAGACAGTCTATTGACATTATGTAAAGGCAGCATATCAGTTTAAAGGGTTCTGTTTGCCTAGAAGAGTGTGAAGGAGACTACTTAATTACCTGTCTAGGGTTGACAAAGATAAACACCCTGTTATTATTCTATGTATTTGCTTGTAACTCAATTAAGGATGTGTACTTAATTGTATCACCAATATGAAGAAATAAGTGTTAAGGTGTTTGAAAGCTAGAGGAAATGAGATGTCCCTCAAGAAACATGAAAGGTCAGGGAGTAGAGAAAGCAAGGAAGCATAAAATTATGGCCTTGGTATTCAACTAAGATCAGTAGTGAAGGGCTGTGTTATCTGAATTCCCAATTGTAAGGTTGAATTGAGGAGTTAACAGAAAAAGCAGAGCGACACTGCACAGCAGCATGAACTAAATCAAACATGTCTAGTTATTCTGACAGTGGTAAAGGAGAGCTTATGTTCCCGAGTTATTTCAGTAACACTGAATCATGCCTGACATATCTACATTATTTGCTGTCTTCTGTGTACAACATTCTTGAATGATAACATTTAATGCATGGCACTAAGTGATCAACCTTAGTGTTTAATTTTTCTGTTTCCCCATATTAATTTTGCCATTAAAAATACAGAAACAAGTAAGAAGATGAGTTTGGGTTGGTTTGTTTCTTTTAAATTTAAGATTAATGAATGGGGCTGTCTGATCATCTCCCTAACCATCGTTTTTAGTGTGCTTACTCTTTAACATGGATTATCATTGCATATATCATATAAGCCAAATTTGTTTAGCCCCACCTTCACCTGATGCATATTAGCCTTATCATTTTGCATAGCAAACACAGAGGAACAAGAAGTATTTCCCTATGAAGGTGCACTTTCTGTAATCCTGCCCCTCAGAAACTGCCTGTTCCTGCCAGCATCACCACAGCAGGGTGATCCCAGACCACCAGCACCAAGGTGGTGAGAGGAAGGGTGATATGATACAACAGCAAAGCACAGCTACAGGTTGGCCCTGTTGTCTGGCCCCACAGCAGGGCAGACAATGCCAGATGATGCCCTATACTTGCATCCAGAGCTGCCGGTTTTGGAGCAGACTCAGAAGAGTAAATTGTTCAGCGACTTCTTGCTGCTTTTGAGTCTTTCTGTGGAATCAAGTGTTCTCATTGGTGCAAGTCTGAGGAGGGCAGAAAGCAGGCAGGGGATGTCACTTGGCCATGTCAGGTTGGAGATGGCGCTTTTGGGATGCTCCAGCCGCACAGAACAGAGAGAAAGAATTTTCCCTGCTTCTCCCCTGCCATTACAATGTCTCCATCTAATCTTCCTTTTGACATACCTGACAATATAAACATGTTCTTTGCAACCCCAGGGGACTTTCCCAGATGCAACTTATCACTGAAATAGTTTGATTAAATTAATTTTGCTCTTTGTAATTTTTTTCTTAAATTACCTCTGCACTTTCAGATGAAAATGTAGGGGTTTTTAATCAATCTGAAAGCTGATAGTTTTGAGTTTTCTTTACAGCATTTGACACAGCTGACGCAACTGTTTTTATCATAAATATCTGCCACATTAGTTCAAAACTGTGATTAAAGCTGCTCTGCATGCTGCTGGCAAGGCAGCTGGACCTGCACGAATTACGATAATAACCAGAGAAGCTCCTTCCTGAGAAGAGTGCTGTTTCTGTAGCAGTGTCAGACAAGTGCTGCCTTTTAAGAATGATTGCTCTGCTCTAAATGACATTTTTGGCTTTCTCTTAGAAAAGTAAGTTATTTATTTTCCTGTGATTTTAACTAAAGAACACTACCATCCCTAGAGAACAATTTTGTTTTTCAGAACTGGAGCAATTACTTTCAGCTGCATCAAGTGCCTGAAGTATAGAAGTCTGTGTTTTCGTGGGTTTGAAAAATGCCTGTTCTTAAGGACTCCTAAGCTAGTTCCTCTGTGGCCCTCACCAGTCCCACAATCTCAGAAGAAGAGAGCTGTGTAACATCTGGTCAGTGCTCCCTTACCATTTGCCATTTGTAGAAAATACATACATAAGCAAGAGACAGTTTTACTCAAAGTTGAAGCAGGAGATGAATGTACATGGTTATAATGCCCGCATGAAGACAGCAGAACTTTGTCTGGAAATGCTGTTTTCATACAGCACAATAACCAATAACCAGTCATAGAACTGCACAAGTTGGAAAGGACCTCGAAAGACCACCTTGTCCAACCATTTGTGTGAGAGGGAGCTTGGATGACATTACCTCACATCCTAACCAATTGCATCTTCAGAGCATCCCTGAGGAGGTTGTTCCAGTGAATGATTGTTCCCGCTGTAAAAAATTTCTTTCTTACGTTGAGATTAATCTGTCCTGGTGCAACTTGTACCTGTTACCCCTTCTCTACTCCATGTGCCTCCTTGTGAAGAGAGAGGAGGACCTCCATCCTCTTTGTAGCCATTCTTTAAGTACTGGAATACTGTGAGAAGGTCCACCCTGAGCCTCCTCTTCCCTGGGGACTGAAAACCTAACTCCTTCAGTCATTCCTCAAAGGGCAGATTCTCCAGTTCTTTGGTCATCTTCATAGCCTTCCTTGGGACCTTCTCCAGTTTTTCCATTTCTTTCTGGAATTATGGGGACCAGAAGTGGACGTGGTACTCCAGGTATGGCCTGACAAGTCCTGGGGTCAGTCACAGACACCAGAGAAGGGCACCAGATGGGGAAATTACAAACTCAGCAGGGACTAAAGAATTTCTGCCTTGCAAGGGGGAAGGTACCACTGATTGACAGCAGCTTGTCTCTCTGAGAGACATCTCCCATCTCCCACTTCTGCCTAACTTCTACCAGCCAGCTTCCCCTGCATTTGGGGAGGCTCCACCTACCACCATGCTGGCAGGATTCTGGCATGTATGGGAGAGCCCTTGCACCTTCTAAGCAGAGAGTGATGGTACCAGCTTCCCTGCCAGCAGCTGGCACAGAGCACGAGCTTTAGTGCTGCACTGCCCAGAGCAAGGAGGTAAGCAATGAGACCTTTGGTGACCAAGCTATGCACTGCCATGGCCAGGTAGCACGTATATATATTCTTGAATGAAACCAGTCCCTGATGCTGGAGCAAGGAGAGCAGGGCCACAGGGCTGAAGGCTAGAAGCCTTGTCGATGGCAGAGTGTACACCTGCACTGATATTTGGTTACTGACATGAATTAGGATCGTATTGATGAACAATCCACTGAGGAAAAGTCTTCAAAGTGCAACTTGTAAGAGTAAAACATGTATATATACAGATCAGTACATAATTCATGATAATCAGAGGCATTAATAGAGCAAATTAATATACTCTTTGCTCTAGAAGTAAATAATGTACATGAAATATATCATCCACAAAATGGTACTATATGAATAAGACCATGCCATTGCCATCTTCTCATGCCAACAGTTGGGGGATGGGGGTGGGGAATAAGCAACAACTCCCAAAACCAGAATGGTAAACAATGACGAAACAAATAATAATGATACTTGTAATCTGGGTCATTCTTCAGTTCTTACAAGTTTCAGACAAAACACACAGTCACCAGCTAGAGTCAACATTCATGGTTTGTGTTCTGTTGTAAATACATTTGTTGCTGTATCCTCCCATCCTTTAGTGGTATCACACTCCAGTATGAGCCTTCCAGTGCCACAGAGCCTGCCCAGTGCTCAGGCCCAGACGCAGTCCCCAGCACTGGAGTCTGCAGATCTTGCCAGAACACCTGATTTGTTTGAGTCTTGTACTCAGGTAAAATCTCAGTTGTCATTGTCCCAGTCTGTTTAGGTCACTTGGATTAGAAATTACTGGCGACAAAACCCCAGCAAATTATTTTTGGCAAATTAAGTCAATTAGATCAGTGTAAATAAGCTGGCTGACTGTGCTGAGGGGGATCCATTGCACTGAGGAAAGCACTAAGGCTGGGGGGCAGCACAATGGTTTATGGTCTGGTGGCGCTGCCCAGGGATGGGTGATGACTTGGGCTGGGCAGCAGGAGAAGTTGTACCTGGAGACACACACAGCAGGAGAGAGAAGGCAGGTCATGAAAGCAAGTTGCACACTTGGCCTGGTGCATTTATCACTAGTTCCTGCTCAGAGGACCAGAGGAGCAGGCTTGGGCATTGCAGGAAGCCGTGTGGTTGCTAAATCCTCTGACTTTCATCTGCAATCCAGTTTTCAGGTCTCATGGACAAGGTCTGCTTCAAAAACCTCAGGTCAAGCAGGACATGTGCATTATGCAGTGCCTTTGCAATGGGCTTTAGACAGGCTGTCAGCAGAATTGCTGTCACCACCTCTCCTGAGATGTCTGTGAAACCTACTGTAGCTATTCTGGCCGCTGGCTCTTTTCTGTGCCTGCCCAGGCTGATGACTAGTACTGGTTAGTGCATGGTCTCTGAGGGAATTTGTGAACATGCTCTGCAAACACATCAAGCAACTAATTTGTTAGCATACCCTCCAGTATGAGGCCAAAGTTAGACCATGAGTTCCTTCATATTCTATTACCCTGAGGCTGAGGGATGGAAAGGACTGGTGAGCCAGCCCCATGGTGTTGTTTCCACCTTTGCACACTGTGACAGCAACAGCCAACCACTCTGACCAGTGGTACTGCACACACACCCCCCAAATTCCTGCTCATGACTCCTGCCCTGTGGCAGTCAGTCCCAGCCCACTGTCACTGACTCAGTCTGAGTGACAGCTTCTCCTCTGTTAGCTCCTTCCACATGTACCCTCTCTGTCCTTGGCTCCTCACCTTCTACAGCTCTCTGACATGGCACCCACTGCTTCCTGGGGATGTGTGCACGGAACACAAGCTGACCATCTCCCACAAATTCTGTCTGGGAGGAATCCACTGGTTGTGCTGGTTGATTGTTTGTGTGTCTGGGAAGGCAAAAGCATGGGAGCTTCTGCCAAACAGGAACAAAGATCCAGTGTGGTCTGTAATGGCAGAATATTTCATGATATAGCATGGGTGGGGGAAGGCTTGCTAGTCATGCAGCTGGGTTGGGATATGAAGCTTCTGGGTGATTCTGATGCATCTGGGGATGCTGCCAAGGAGGACTTCTGCCTCCCTGGGCTCTTCTGTGGTGAGTACCTGTGAGGAGTGGGAAGCTGAGTAGGTGAAACTCGTTGTTTCCTCCATAACCTCCAAATATCCTCTAACTCCTTCGCTTGTCCTTAACTTACTCTAGGAGAGTTGAAGTCCATGGTGTGCATATATTTCCTTCAAAAGATATAGGAAGCTTGAAAACACAGAAATTGCAACATGGATGAAGGACAACATCCCAGTAAACCCAAACTGGAACATGTTCACTGGGGACTGCTTGCCTCTCCAGAGACTTGGGCTGGAGTAGCACCTACGGCTGCAAAAGGCAGCTTGTCAGGCAGCCCCATTCCTTAATCAGGCTTTCCAAGAGATGGGTAACTGTGACACAGCTTTCAAGTGTGTGGCCAGCCCCTTCTCCATTCATGCTGTACACCTTCACTGCCCACTGGGCACTTGTGGCAGGAAGGAGCAGGTCTGTGCATCAGGCTGGGAAAGGCAGTGGATAAGAGTGCGGGGTGACGGATGCCATGTCTGGTAGTCATCTCTCAGGCATGAGTGTGTGAGCTAGCAAATGAGCCTGAATGGGGCTGAGCTGCTTGAAATGAGTGCCTGGGCATCTGGGGTGTTGTTAGCAATCCAGGGGAATTAGATCTGTTGTCTGGGGCAATTGCATCATTACTCAGTGTAGGTTCATACCCAGAGGGGGAAGTTCACTCTTTGGGAGTCTAGGGCAGATGAAACTCAAGCACTGTGCCTATAGATAATTAATAGTGGTCTCCATACAATTAGGCCATTTTCCCCTTTGCCTTTTATTCCAGAGCAGATGCTCTTTATTATTTTATTAATTTGCCTGTATTACTTAAAGAGTAATTCACGTTCAGGGTATACTGCTTATGGTATTTCTTCACTGCCAATATGGCTTGATGAAATGGCTATGAAAGCTTGCCCATAGCTTGCAGAGCAACGTGAGTCTGAATGATGGTGCTGCCTGCTGCAGCCATACCATAGGAAGATGCCATCATCTGCCTGGCACATACCTAGCCTGGGGCCACAGTCTGCCCTTAGAAAGAACACAGCAGAATTATATCCTCTCAAAAATATTACAAGTATCAATGGGCTTTCATTGGTTCTGTGAGTTCATATAAATCAGAAAAATAATTCTATTTCCCATACATTCTACCATGTCTTAAGGGGACTGCACCATTTGAAGGCAAAAGGCTCAGGACTTTACTCCTCATTTTAGGGTATGTTATTTCAGCTCATCAATTTTCATTACTTTGTTTCTGCTCTTAAAAAACATTTCATGTGGGTATTTTGGCCTCAAAAACCAGCAGTCAGTATTACTCTCTGAAGTGTCATGGGAGGGGTGAAGGGCTGCTGTTTTCTCTGGTTTTTATGGGTGTTTAGTACTTGATTACAGTTTGTGTCCGGCTAATGCACATTGTCTCCACAGCCATTACTTTCAAAACATCTTTTTAATTTGCTCCCCTTCCTTAAGACGTGTGCTTAAAGATTTCTCTTTATGCTGTCTCCCCCTGAATGTACAGGCTTGTTCCCAAAATAAAGTCAAACTCTTCACTGGCCACTGACTGCACTGGTCTATAGGTGTCCAGCTGTGGTCTGTTTTGTGTAAGAACCATAATTTAAATTAGTCAAGAAAACAGGGAAATGCCTCATCACTCTTTTTTTTTATTTCTTTCCAAATACTTTCAAGTGACAGGTCATGGAACAAAGCAATTATAAAATGTCACAGTATTATAATAACAAAGAAACAAAAATATTTATAATTAATTAAAGGTAACAAAGGAAGGATTAGAATCTAAAACAGGAGCTGAGATGCTGTTTGCAGCATCTGTATGCGGTGCACTGCTCCTCTCTTAGCGTGTGACCCTCAGAGCGTGCTGGGGCGTGGATTGCGAGTGCCCCTCTCTGTGGTGCACTCCAGGAGGGTGAAATTAAATATATTGTCAGACACAATTAAAAACTGCAAATGTTTATCCTTCTTAATTAGACTGTAGAACACTTCTTGCCAACCTCCCCCAATGCTTACCGTTGGAAGCAAATTATTCTGAGAGCTTTTTTAATATAACTGCCTTGCAACTTGCTGAAAATTTTACCTCTTCTTCAGTAAGGCTGGTGGCTTGAGACTGACCAATAGATCCTATACCTGGAAGAAGATTCACATAGAGGTTAAAACTAGAACACTAGCAAAAGTATTTCGAAGTGAGCAATGGCCTTGAGCTGGTTTCAATCTACACATTCCTTCTCAGTGATTGGGAACATCTCCCATTGTGACAGTGAGTATATTATAGAGACTGGTAATGGGAATCACATTCCTGATTGATTGAACTGTGACTATATTCTGGTAAATGTAGTTTACATTATAGTATTATGTTTTCAGTATATTTTGTATCACTCTGATAAATCAGAAATCCTGTATAACCCCTTCAAATTATAAACTTTGACATTAAAACTCACACCCTTCACCCATATCATATTCAAAAGAAGATGGTCAGAGAGTACTGGACTCCAACACGACTGTATAATAATAGCATTTTGGAAATATGTTGTTCATAAATTTACATGTCTTTGAGTTTTGTCAGATAGTTTCTCATCAGAGAAACTTATTTAAACGCTAGCAGCAATGACAACTGGCAACTCTAATTACACTTGACAGAGTACAAGACAGTGTTTTTTCTTCCTACCAGATGCTTCCACTGCTGCGTGCTCCCTCATCTACTAATTCCTGCCCCCGGTAGAACTTATTAAGACACGCACCTGTCATTTGGTATATCACAAATGTCTGGCAAGACATGTAAAGTGTAGCAATATGCAGCAGAAGTGCCAGTGTAAACAGCCTCCCTCTGTCATAGAAGACTACCTTCAGAAGTGAGGAGTGATGTGGGATAAATGCTTGTCACCAAGGTGAAGTGATGGATCGGCAGCAGAGGCAGTCAGGGGGTTGCATCCGAATAGGTATCAGGGTGCATCCCTGCCCACACATTTCAGGGCTGATGTGCTCTTGTGATCCTCAGACAGTCATGTCTGTGCCTTCTCCACTCAGGTGTTCTCGCAGACTCATGCTTGATTAAGTAGCCGAGGCAGACAGGATGATCTGATGACTGCTGCAGTATGATACCACGAGGTAGACTGACTTGATGTTTCCCTTCCAGATAAATCACAGCATAACAATCTGTCAGCATGCAGAGATATATTCTCCCATTTTTCTTCATTAATGTATGAATTTTTGTTTAATATCACATTAGTTTGCCTTCAATGTATAGAATAAGCTGACCTAATTTTTGCTGACAGACACAAGGAGGGCAGAGCAAAGGGGTGTTCTATGGGGGAAGGAAACACATCGTATTTCAAATATCCTGGAACAATATTCCTGATGTGGAGCAATATGATAAGAACAAGAAATGTCTATACACTGGTAAGGAGGTTGGTAGTGAAATCCTGGCCAGTTAAAGCATCCCATTACTGGGAAAACACCCAAGCAATGCCTCACTAGCTGTGAAATATTTTCCACTTGTTGCAGCTGCTGCAGGTGCTTACTAATGAATTCTAGAAAGCATTGACACATGCAGATCTTTAGATCAAGTTTGCCCAGTGTTATGCGCATATAAATCCACTGCAATCTATCTGGGGAAGACACACATGCTGATGCTGATGGAGAGGCAAAATTCCTTTACCTTCGTTCTTTCTTCCTAATACACCTACCCCAAACCACACTCACAATGGAAAAATTTAGATTGGACTTCAGAGCATTATGGGCTGCTGTTTGTTCTGCTTTATAGAGAATGGGAATTTGGAAAGTCTAATTGAGCTATTTTGTGCCCTCTGGGGAAGGAACATCAATACATCTTCTCTTATTTATGTGCTGCAGGCAAAACTCAAGAGGTTCCTGATTGTTATGAGTACTAACCCAGACCATGAGAAACAACCAACCAGCAAGAAAGTGAAAAACAACTTAGAAAGTTTTGGAGAGATTTTGGTAGTATACAGGGTATATTTTTTATATCTTTCCATCTCAAGAAGAAAGAGCTTTTATGATTACTAGTCCAGATATTTTGAGCCAAGAAGTAGCTGTAACATTTCAAAAATAGGTTTTATATGCTAAAAAATAATTCATATTTTAAGGGTCAGATATGTCAAAATCTTCTAGAATTGGAAGACTGGGAATTTTTCCTTTTCATTGGCATAAAGGTTTCTATTTCTAGCCATATCCAGAGTATTATATATGGGGCATTAAAGCTCTGACATTTCTAGGCAAAGAAAATTTGTCACTGTTGTAACACAGATTCTTACCTTTCTAATAGCTCACACAGGTGTCATTTTAGGAGAAATTCCGTGTCTGAAATAAAAAGGAGGAAATATTAGCTATAGGGAGCTGTTCCTATTTGGGGACTGTTGAAATAAAAGCTAAGTGATCAGGTTTGAGAAGCAAATAATGTTGTTAAAGGTGTATGATAAATTCAAATATAAGGTACCACTGTAATTCAACACCCCATCTCAAAATATGCCACTATATATCAGCAGTTAGAAATCTGTGTGTGAGCTCTGTTGATTGAGTATCAAGGGACTGGGAGAGGCAGCAAATACAAAACTCTAACATGGGACAATTATGGGCAGACTGGTCTAGGTCAGTTGAGTGGAAAGTCCTGCTTCCCCATGTCTGTGTCCCTCCCCCAGGAAAGGAGTCGATGTACTCAGGTCTCACTCCATGATGCTGAAAACGCATGGGGTGCAGAACCAGGTCCTGCCAGTGTTTTACCTATCCCATCCCCTCACCAATCCCTGGGAACTCACCAAAAAAAACAGTCTGGAGTTCCACAACACCCTCCTTCTCCCTCCAGCCATTTTGCTAATTTTTACTGATAGCCTCATCAGTCAGGAAGGGTTTGAGTAACTGTTAACAGCTGTGCCAAGGGGGTTTCCCTGGCTCAGGACTGCATGAGGCTGGACAACAAAATCTCTGTCCCAAATCACACCTAAGAGAGCTCAGTTTCTGTACTGATTATTTGTTTACCCTGCTAGCACATGCTTCTGCTGTGGAGGTGAGGAAGAAAATACGGATGGGCTGTCTTATGAGCTGGCTGATGCAGATTCCCAGTGACAGTCAGGGTGAAATAGGAGAAATTATTTTTTTTGTGAAAGCTTTTATTTTGAGTGCTAAATACATACAGAATGCATCTGGGTTTTTAACTTTGGGTAATTAGATTACTAAGTCGCTATGATATCAAAAAGTAGACAACTGCAAGTATATATAAATATATTCTATAGATATATATTATATAAAAATATATATTATATATAATTTATATAAACTGATATATGTGAGTATATAATATTGAACAGTAATTTCTCTGGACTTTTTGCACATGTAAACACAGCCCAGCCCCCAGAGCCTTTACTTTATCTACATGAACATACTGATTTTGATGATAATGTACTCCCTAGTTTGTTCTCCCACTGGTTTACATTTCCTATAGCTACAGCTATAGAAAACAGCACCATAGAGCTTAGGCAATTATTTCCAACATCTGGGTGTATTTATCAAGTAGAATCAAGTATTGATCATCTGTAGAGATGGTCTCAGCATTCCCTCACATTTTCCAGCTGGCCAGCTGGAGGGGAAGTGTATTTTTATCAGTGAATTGAAAGTTGGGTTTGTATTCTTGTTTTTGGACAAAACTCCGTCGTTCCACGTTTGTAACAAAAACCAGTCAAATTGCCTGCTCTTCTCAACTGCTGTCGTTGACTTATTTGGCTGTTCTGTTTCAAATTTGTCACATCATGTTTTTATAATGCTTAGATCAAAACAGTTAGTGTGAAAGGAGATAACTGCTTTGTATGACAAAGATTATTTGAAGATTCTCAGACGAAGTACTTAATACATTTTCTGTTCATTTTTTAGCTGCGTGTCAGCTAACTCAGTCAGGCCTAAACATCTCTTGCTAGGAGAATCCTGCTACTTTCAAGGATGAAAATTTCCTTCCCAGCATGATTCCCAGGCCCAGCATCACACCACTGTAAAGAGCCAGTGCTGGCTCTGCTCTTCAGCCTTTGCTGCTGAAGTCCCTAATGCCAGAGGGTTTTAAAGAATTGTGAAATCACTGCAGACTCGTGTCACTCTAATACAGAAAATATGTATTACTACTTCTGCTTTACAGATGAAAGACACAAAACTAGAGGGCAATCCCTTACTGGACAACCTGTGGGGAAAACATGAGTCTGTCTCCAGGTCTCCTTACTCTGTGTCTTAACCACAGATCCATCATTACCGTGTATTTCAAGGATGTGTTTGTATTATTACTACTGCTTGTAATATCACTGTTCCAGCAGATGCCCTCTTTAACTGATAGAAGAAAGCATTCCATCTCCAGTATTCCCCCTAGACTCCCATCCTGTATATTGCAATGCTAAGGACTTTTTGGGTGAAAAAACTATCTAAGAAGAGGTGTAACCAACTCCTTGAGCCATTCACAAGGACAGACTTTCAGTTCTGTAATGTGCATTCCATGTGATAATTCATCACATATTTTCACTGAAAAACGTTCTGTGCATCAGACTGCTTTCAGGAATGGAGCATAAAAATCACAGAGAATTCATGGAAAACTAAAATGACATTTTTATACTGTTTTCCTCACATTTATTGTTTGTTTTGTGCATATATAACCCCATGTTATGAGATAAGAACAAACCAGAACCACAACAGAGCACCTCACAGCTGGAAGGTGTCTAGCAGCTGCAAAGTACCAGGCGGGCTGGGTTCCAGGTCCTCAGCTCCTCCCGGGTGCTGCTCCTCATGGTAGTACAAGGACTGTGCTGCCACCACTCAGCCTTGGCCAAGGTGCACGGGCTCCACTTACAGACAATTTATCACATTCACTCAATTACCCAATATTTAAGCAACAGAGTCATCGTTTTTGGACACTAAATGTCTGGCAATGTCTTCCTTTCCCAGCTGGAGGGCAGAGTGTTGCACAGGAGTGGTGGTGGGTGTTGCACCTGCAGCAAGGGGGCAGCCAAACAGGTCACAACTGAACAAACCAAAAGGTAGAAATACACTGTGAGACACTTCTATATTCTCCATCCATTACCTTGTCACGTGGTGTGTTCAGTCTGCTTTTAAATCATTTCAGAGATGTGACTTCTAACACTTTTTCTAGGGAAGCTATTTCACAGTCGATTAGACATCCTTGTTAAAATTTTGGCTGGATAGTCAACTCAAATCTCCGCTTGCTCACTTCCTTACCTCTATATGCAATTATACCCCCGAGAAGTGCTCTAAACAATCTCCTAATGCCTCCTTGTTTGTATTTTGCTAGCACATGTAAACAGTTATACCAGTTTTGGACACCAAGTGGGGCATCTTAAAATGTTTAGTGCTTAGGCTCTTTCTCCATGGATCACCCCTACAGCCCTTATGTTAGGCATTTTATCCTAAAGTTCTTTATAATTTGTCATCATCTTCCCAGGTAGACTGGTGCCCAGGCCTGCGTGCAAGCTGTAATCTGTACAACAAAGATTTCATATTCATAACGCTTCTAGGCTGTACATAGTTTTAAATTCTGCTCAGTGTCCTACTTTCACCAGTAATTGTATCTTTTTTTTCCTACCTTATACAGAAAGAGAAGTGAGTAGCTTTTCAGTTTAATTAGTTTGATTTCTGACACCTTAAATATGCAAAACTGTAAAGAACTGCAAGATTAAAAGATTTTCCTGGGGTCCATAGAACAGCAAAGAAAAATAAACATATTTTGCTTATAAAGCAGAAGCAATGATATAAGGGATATTAAAATATTTTTCTCCCTTTGTTTTCTTAAAGCACAGAACTGCTTTAGGAACATGTGTTTGTCACACTCACTCTTAAAATAAACTACACATAAACATATTCATAGCACTATCCAGATACTACTCATGACAACTTGACAGTCAGATATCACAGACAAGATGCTGTCTGTTGGTACTCAGAACATTTGGTGTCACTGCATGGTAGGAGCTCTCTCTGCATAACAAAATGCATAGTCTCTAGAGGTGCTACTTCTAATGTTTTGGTAGAAAAATTATTTCTGGGGATCAATAAATGACAAATATTTCATTAAAAAAAATGTGCATGAATTGATAACAATGCCTGATCTCAGTTTCTTAATAGGCCTATTCTTAATGTGAGAAGCTGTATGAAAATTTTGGAAATGTACATAATTGTGTCAAAAATGAGCACAGCAGTACCCTATGGACTTCAGGATGGTTTAGAGCAGTCAGGGTGAAAATAACCTTGGATGATTCTGTGCAATTATTAATAAGAAAAGCTATGATGAATGTATAAAATATTAATGTTATTAATAACAATAATTTGGACTAAATTATGCAGACACTCCAGTCAGAACCTTGCTAAAAACCAGTCAAGCAAGTAAATCAAGCAGTCAAACAGTCAAGCAAGTCAAGACATGCTATAAAAAATACAAAATCATTGTCAAATACCTATCGCAGGATCACCTGGACTCTCTAGTTTTTCACAAAAAAAAGGATAGCTACTTTTTCCCTTTAAGTGAGAAGCATTTTTGAAGTGCTCTAAGCACAGCTGGTATCATATCCATCTTCTCCATCATATCCATCCCCTCATTCAGTACAGTCAGATAAAAAATATGAACAAGCATGTGAGGAAAAAAATATATGAAAACCAGAGATGATATCTTTTTATGAATAGCATGATAGAATCCAACTTTTGAAAGACATCAATTTATTACCTTTTCCTACTGTTCTATCACTTGAGGATATTTTCACCTCTGAACTTTTCAGGAAAATTTTACTCTCCTCAATATTTATTTCCTACTCTCTGGTTTCCATCTTGCTGCTGATCGACATTCCAAAATCTAAAACACTGCCTGCAAACTGCAGCTCACTTAGAGCTACTGATCTGTATTAACAGATTAGTCTTCCCTCTTTCACCCAAGATATTCTCCATCAGAATGTGGCAGGGCACAGAGGAAGGCTGAAGTTTTCTTCAGTCGTGTGCTGCACAACGGGAGCTGGAATGCAGGTCACATTGTGGTCTGAGATGCTTCTGTGAGAGAATGAGCAGGGACTGCAATTTCAGGGGATGGTCTGATTAAAGCAGATAAGCCTTTCATCTCTGTTTGGATACTTGCTTTTAGATTGCAGTGCACTAAGCTGCTCTGGAAAGCATCTGGACCACAGAGACCCAAGCACCTTTAAGGCAGGAGATAAGAATAAGTTTAAAGAGGAAAAGAAGACTTTTTTATTATTATTATTCTTTCAAATGGAGCTTTTGATTTTTCTTTTCTTTTTTTTTAAGGAGAGGGGAAAATATTGACGTGGGACCATAACTCATAAAACAAAGGAGAGATTCCCAGAAGCCATGTCTTCAAAGTTTGTTATTAAACAAACCCAATGACAACTCTTCCCTTTTCATGATGTCCCACATGGGTCATACCTGCTTACAAACTGCCAGAACCTGCACATGAGAAGACAAACACCTGAATGGGCCTCCTCTGAATGGGGTTTACCTGGAGGTTTTTTTCTGGGTGTTTCTTTTGAGTACTTTTGAATGTCAAAAGAAACTTGTAAATGAGAATCATCCTCAATGTGTAGCAAACATAGACAGAAGGCTACAGGCACCACCTGATGTAGTGCTGGCAGCAACAGCAATGCAATGCCACTGTTTTTCCTAAGTGATGTGGTCTAAGGCTGGATTCTGGTGTTCCTTGATAGTTGGGCTGGCTAATTTGAATGGGATAAAAATTCAGCCATTCCCACAGATGGACGATATTGAAACGCTTTTTCTTCCCATGGAAATTCTTTACGTCATATTTGACTGAATTTACTTTGGCAAAATTCCTGCTTTCTTGTGCTTTCTGTAAACTTTCCAGTTATTAAATTTGATGCAGGCGTTCACAGACAGTACATTTCAATACTATTTTTTTTCTATATCAGGTTTTACATCTTACTCAGCAGTGTCAAACTCAAAAGCCTTCCCACAGTGCATGAAGCAATTTGATGACTAGCTGTCTGTCACATTTCCTCCGTCCATTTTTCCCCAGAGACAGATGTCTGTAGTACAGCCCATGAAACTGCTGCACACACAGCACATCCCTGCTGCTGATGGGCTGTGCTGGCCGGCGGTGACAAGTGCTGGGCAGGGCCCAGGGAATGGGTGTCCCTTCCATGATCACTGGGAGGAAGAGACCTTCTGTCAGCATCTCAACACTTCACTTCCACATCCCCAGATGAATCCAAATGTCACTGAATCTTAGATATTAGCTACTAGTTGACAGCAGTGTTTTCATAAACAGACCCATAGGCTGGGTGGTTCAGAAAGTGCATCATGGTTATCAATGAAAAAATCCTTCAAAAGAGTGCACCAATTACAACTAAAAACTGCCTAAAATGAACATCTAAAATATTCAGGTATTTAGAATAGATGAAAATATTCTCCTCTGATAAGTCTGTGAGTGTTTGACCATTTGCATTTTGTGCAAGGTTGGAATGAAAGAAACCTGAATATTGTCTTAAGTGGTGAAAAAGGTGAACATATAGGTGAGAACTAAGATGAAACTGCTCTACTGTGAAGATTTTGTCTAATATGCAAATTGTATTCTTTCCAATACTGCTAATCTTTACCACAGAAAAATTAGCATTAGAGAAAAGCTTCGTGATCCACTGAGATGGACATTTGAAAAATAATAACCATTAAATCAGAAAATGAATTAGCCTGTAATTCATCATAACTTCTCAACTCTAGATAGGTTAGAAAACTCTATACTCTCAGTACCCCCCCCCCCTTTTTTTCCTCCTTAGTTTTCATTAAAGTCACTTCTATTTCCCTTTAAAACCTTCAGGTTGTGTTTAGCAAAGTGGATGCTTTATGTACAGGGCTCCTTGTGTAACCCCAAATGGCCAGGAGCTCTCCTGTAATTAGCTCTGCTAGTGTGACTGTGCATTTTAATTTAAATTCTTGGCTGATCTTCCTCCTCTGCTGAGAGGTGGCCTTCATACATACTTATTGAAGATACCGGAAAAAAAAAAATTAAAAAAAATTCCTAATTGTGTTTTCTTTTTACCTTAGAGTTTTGGATTCAAAATGGTTACCAGGTTTTAAGAAACCTCGAAGTAGTCTATGTTTGAGTTCCAGTGTTTAACACTGCCATGAGACCAAGGAATGAATACACCAGGGAAAAAGGGAGCCCTCTTTGTGCCAGTTTCCCCAGGCTAGATCAGTTTTCCGGATTCTGTCAAGGGACTGTGCTGGTGACAGAAACCCAGATGTCATTAGGGTTTGGCAGGTGTGCAGTTCCTATTCAGTGGTGATAACCCTGAGACTGGTGTGCTTCCCACAGCAGCCCATGGGAGTCTGGAGCTGCTAGCAAGGAACAAGGTCCAGGTTTCATGAAATGCACCATATATTTCAAACATATACAGCATGCAAAGTTGCTGAGAGAAATCAGCATCAGTGGGTGTGCAGGATCATACATTTTAATGTAAATTTACTCCCTTACTGAGTTTATGGCAGTGATCATGAAAGACGGTGTAGAACTAGGTTGCCAGTAACCTTTTACCTCCCAGCAGCTAACATGAAGCTAACACACATTTAAACAGTTCCTCCTTCTGGAACTACAGTTGCTTGGAGAGATAGGTGCAAATATGCTTGACGGATAATGCTGTCAGCACTGGCAAGCAGGGCTGCCCTGAGCCAGAAGAGCAAAGTCCTGGAGCCAGTAGCCCCTGTGAAGTCCTGGGGCTGGAATAAAGCTTGAATAGTCCAAGCTGTGCTTTACTGGTAGCTTAACATCTTCAAAACGTAACCTCCCTGTGCCTCAGAAAGGTAACTGCTGTGGGTTAAAGTGCTGTCAGGCCCTGTAGAAAGGGGTGATGATGTCCCCATGGCAGTGAGAGCTACACTGGGTACACACTGACTACCCAGAGTGTGGAGCAGTCCATGCTACTGACACACAGCTCAGCCAGTGGTGCGTTGCAGCACAGGAAAAGGCTTCACAGGGCTTTGGCAACCATTCTCCTCTGTATCCACCAGCCCTTTCCAAGCCCACGTTTGGCTTTAAGAATGTGACAGCCACTTGGTGTCAAAGGCCAAAGAAGCACTGTGGGTTTGGCCATCTTCTGAGAAAACCAGAACGGTACATGTGAAATGTAGAATCTTCCTTACTTGGCCAGCTGCCCTCTGACTTGCTTACAGAGCATCACAGGAGCATGGACTAGGTACCTAACGGTGCCTAATCCGGTAGCCTTTGGGCTACTTTCAATACTTTGAGTATGGAATCCCTCCCCATTGTAGAGCTCTTGTAGTCAAGGCTTTTGTCTCTGCTAAACCCTGAGCTGCCACCAGCCTCCCCTGTGCTTAGCAGCAGTGTGCTGTGACTCTGCCTGTACTCCACCCTGCAAAGGAAAGAACTACTGTGATTTAGGGAACCATGATTCCTATGCTGGATCTGACGTGTGGCAAAGAAATGAAGTCCTTCCTTCTCGTTATTGACATCCATGGGGTTGTCACACAGGTCCAGGCCATTACTGAACATGTCTTTGAGTGCACATGGACACAAACACCAGGAAAATAGCTTTTAGCTCAACCTTGATCCTCTCCCCAGGGATGTGATAATCCTGATTAGCTGATACTATGGACAGACTTCACTTACTTGTCAAACAAGCTCTGCTGCTTGATGAAATGAACAAATCCACTTCCAGCCTCAGAGGGAAGTTTAACTTGCTTTTTCTTTAGATTAAGCCTGCACTGCCTCAAACTTCTACTGAAGTGTCAGCAGGTACATTCCAAAAATGACATCTGTAAAAATTACTGCCTTCCCCTCGTGCTATTCTCTGTTCACCCATGTAGAATCTAATTCTGAAAAATAAAGTTATCTACTAATAATGGTGATCTAATCTTTATTCCGAGATTTGACAATTTGCGCAGGGCTGGCTCTAACAGCCTGGTGAAGTGATTACCACTCCGTAATATACCAAAACATGGGGCAGATCCACACTTTGTCCAGTTATTTTCCTCCAGACTACTCAATAAAAGCAAAGATTTAAGCTGTGGGATTGTCCAGTCATGTAGCAAAAAATCCTAGATTTTTTTTCATAGTACTGTGCAAATTAGTTGCATAATATGCTGAAAATCTCAAACCTGTCTTTATTTGAAGGGCTGTGTGCACTTTTCACTTCTTCTTATGTTGGGGACAACTTAATAATTACAGCAAATATCAGCCTTGGCCAGCAATCAAACCCCACTCAGCTGCTTGCTCACCGCTCCTCCAGCAGCATGTGGAGAGAATGCAAAAAGTTGGAAAACTCACTGGCTGGGATAACGACAGTTCAATGGGGCAGAAAAGGAATAAATAATAACGATGATAAAAGAATTCAAATATACAAAACAAGAGATGCTCAATGCAATTGCTAATCACTTGCTGACTGATGCACAGACAGTTCCTCAGCAGTGCCCCCTGGCCAGCTTCCCCCAGCTTTATATGCTGAGCATGATGCCACATGGTATGGAATATCCCTCAGATCATCTATAGTCAGCTGTCCTGCCTCTGTTCCTTCACAAATCCTTGTGTCCCTCCAACCTTCGCTCTGGCAGGACATGAGAAGCTGAGAAGTACTTGACTTAGTATAAACACTACTTAGCAAAAGCTAAAACATCAGTGTGTTATCAACATTAATCTCATACTAAAACCAAAACACAGCTCTGTACCAGCTAGTAGCAAGAAAATGAACTCTATCCCAGCCAAAAGCAGGACAGCATCCTTCAGCAAGACCATTCAGTTTTGGAATATATTTGACACCAGTTAAATGCCCTTCACCTGGTTCCCACAGGAGACATGCCACTCTGAACACCCCTTGGCACTGCTCTTCCCCTCTCTTCTCAGGGATGTTTGCAATACTGGTTTCCATGCTATTATGCTAGAAATCCCTCAACAGAAACAGAAATTCCTCATCAGGTTTGTTAAACAACGAAAAAAGGTGTTGAGCACACAGATGTGGGAAGGTGTGGGGCATTCCTGCATCCTCCCAGCCCAGGAAGTGCCCAGCACTCGCTCTCCTAGCTACTCAAACTGCTGTGCCAGCACTCAGATTCATCTGCTGATGGGGTCCCATCTGGACTGGGACCATGGTTATCTCCTGGGGGTCTGGACTGGGAAACCCCTTTTCTGGGCACAGCACAGAGCTGCTCTGTGTTTCACGAGTCCCACTACTGTAAAATGGATGAGAAACTAATTTTTTAAGAGGTCAAATTTCTTTGTAGTTTTGCTTTGGTTTTTTTCCATCAAATAAAAATTATATCTCCACTCTAAATGAAATAGAAATGCAGTGAATATTTTTTTTCCTGAATAAGTATAAATCTAGGCATGATATTGTATGTTTAGAGATTTCTGTTCTGAAGTGTTTTCCAGCCTGCATGCAAATTTTGGTTTATAAATGTATTTAGTTTCTGTTAAATTCTGCAGTTATATTTTATCAAGACAATCCAAAGATTTTTCAGAATGAGGTCTATTTATATGTTGCTACTATTCATAAACTATTTAATGATATACGCCAGATGGTACAAAGAGATGATCACTTCAATAACTAAATTTTCCAAAGAAGGCTATCCTACACTACTCCTGCACGACACCATAAAACAGTTTTTAAGAGGGAAATTTATGATGATGTGAAAAGACTAAAACACTGTATTGTAGGAAAGGTAAATCAGCCTGTCTTTCAATTCACTTAATGCTATGAAACTCTATAGCTCTCCTCATTTCTGCTTCTTGAAATATCAGGCAGCAAGAAAAGGAAGAAATAAATGGCTGCCGTTTAAGAAATTATGACTTTATTGAGGCTTCGGCTCTCCCTGGGGGCTGCTCAATATGTAAAGCTGAAGTTTGGGGCTCAAGGAGGGTCTTGGCACCCAGTACATCATCCTGCCAGCAACAGGCAGGGCTCGACACACACTGGCACCGACACCACCTGAGCCCGAAGGCAGAAGGCAGAGCTGGACCAAGAGCAGGCAAAGCCAAGAGGGAAGCCTGGAGCCAAACTTACTCCTGGAGAACTGCAGCACAGACTGCAGGATCAACTGAGGCTGAGAACATAGACAACAAGTCTGCAAGTAGGTTGTCTGCCTGGCCGCCCATCATCTCACATCACAAAACACAGCAGATCCAGACTGGAGGTAGGAGGTCCTTTGGATACAGAATGAAAATCCCATCAGTACTGCAGCTGCAGTCAGCAAAACAAATGTACCTATGACATTTTATAGTGCAGTGCAGAAAATAAAAACTATTTTTTTCCCGAAGATGAATATATTGCAATCTTCCTTTACTAGATACAGACTGTAGCTTGGATAAAGTTTATCAGAGAGCTGAACTGCTTGGTGAAACTGGATATGCACCAGTTTAAAGAAAACTATTTTCAGACATTTATAGGGGTGATAGCTATCTGTGAAAAAATGGAACAGTAGCAAAATACACTATCTGAATGGATCCCACTTTCCTATATGTATTGAGAATGTATCTGAGATTACTTGAAAAATCCCTAAAAATTGCTTGGGTGTTGTGCTTTCAATAAATGCAGAACTTTTTCTTCACTGATTTGTGTTCATCATATCCTAGATAAGAAAGTTAATGCTGGTTTTGCTGATTTGTGTAGTTCAATTTTAAATTCATACCACACATACAAATCCATCTTTTTCAATAGAAAGTTCTAACTAAAATCAGGCAACAAAGAGTTCATCTCCTGTGACTGAATATATGAAAGTTATATCCATAGCAGTCATTATTATCTTCCCAGAGATAAAGTACTATATTGTACTCATACTCCTCTACAGAATCACAGAATGGTTGAGGTTGGAAGGGACCTTTGATCAAGTCCAAGGAGAAACACCTACAACAGGTTGCCCAGACTCATGGTCAGAGGGCTTTTGAATATCTTCAAGAATGGAGACTGCACAACCTCCCTGGGTAGCCTGTGACAGTGCTTGGTCGCTCCCACAGTGAAAAGGGGTTTCCTGATGCTCAGATGAAACCTCCTGGGTTTCAGTTTGCGCCCATTGCCTCTGGTCCTGTCACTGGGCACCACTGAGAAGAGCCTAGCTCTGTCCTTTCTGCACATTCAGATATTTACATACATGGATGAGATCCCCACGAGCCTCTTCTTCTCCAGGCTGAGCAGTCACAGCTTTCAGACCTTCCTCACAGGAGGGATGCTCTAGCCCTCTCATCTATGTCCATGTCTCTCTCGTACTGGGGAGCCCAGAACAACACATAGGACTCCAGGTGTGGCCTCAATAGTGTTAAATAACGCAGAAGGATCACCTTCTTCAATCTGCTGGCAATATTTTGCCAAATGCAGCCCAGGATCCTGTTAGCCTTCCTTACACTGAGGGCATCTTGCTGACTCATCTTGAGCTTGGTCTCCACCAAGACCCACAGGTCCTTTTCTGCCAAGCTGCTTTCCAGCTTCCACCCAGCTGGTGGAGTTGTTCCTCCTCAGGTGCAGGGCTATTAGCATTCTTGTTGGTCTTCATAAGGTTCACACCAGCCCATTTCTCCAGCCTGTTGAGGTCTCTCTGGGTGGCAGCACATCCCTCTGGCACACCAGCCACTCCCAGTTTTGTGTCATCAAAAGCTTGCTGAGGGTACACTTTATCCTGTCATCCAAATCATTAGTGGAATTGTGAACAGGGTAGGAGGCACTACTGACCCCTGGGGTACACCACAAGTGACTGACCTCCAGCTGCACTTCCTGCCCCCAGACACTACTCTCTGGGCATTGCCAAACAGCCAGTTTTCAACACACCTCACTGTCTGCTCATCCAGCCTGTACCATCATCTTCTTTATGAGGATCTTGCAGCAGTGCTCTAAGACTCACTGAAGTTAAGGCAGATATCCACTGCTCTCACATCATTTACCAAGACAGTCATTTAATCACAGAAGGTTATCAAATTGGCCAAGCATGACTTCCCCTTGGAAAATCCAGTCTGACTGCTCCCACTGCCATTGCAGATGTTTGTCCTACATTTCCTTACGCAAGACTATGAGTCTGGCACCTTTGTCTTTGCATACATTCTTATTTGCAACAGTATATACCACTGATCTGACATTTTCTACTCATCTTTTACTACTGATGATATTGTGGATTTCTTCTCATTTTCTTTATGTGGTCTTCATTTGTGGTGGCCTTCCCAGTTCCTAATCAGCATTTCTTGTACCTCTTTTATGTACCCAGCTACTTCAGAAAGAACACTGTTTATATTCAGCATATTTAAGGCACTGCAGCAATGTATGTTGCAATAAAGACTAATCTAGCTAATGAAATGGATCTTAGGTTGAATTACAACTGCCAAAGTATTAATGGATTTGTTGTACCGGTACACCACAGGATGGGTGCAGATCTCCTCTCAAAGTGCCGGCTTATGGGGCTGGCATTTACAGCCAGATGACAACTGCAGTTTATGAACTCATAATCAACAACCTGGGTCTTAAATTTCACTACTGCTTTCCATGTACCTTATTGCTGTACAGTTTCTGTATTCGCTTTCATTGTTCCCTGCCTGCTTTTTTTCCAGACTGAATCTCATTTTATTGCCTACTTATACCTCTAAATTCTGCAGGTCTCTTTTTATTATTTTGCCATCTATCCTGGGTTTTGCAACACCTTACTATTTAGTATGATCTGTAAATTTAATTGCTGTCATGTTTGCCAAAGACCATAAGAAACCAAGTCAATTATATGGTCAAAAAAAAAGAAAAAAAGGAAGCCTTTATTATGCTATAACTGCTCTGCTAAAAATCCAACTCAGAAAAGAAATATACATTTCTTGGCCTTCATAGAAGTAATTGCAAAGGCACTTAGATGTTTTACCCACATCATTTGTGTCACTTTAAAAGAAAACATTCAAATGCATTATTACCAAAGTAAATATTGAAGAGGTGAAAAATAGCAACTTAATTCCCTTCTATGCAACTAAAATAAGACGAGCATTCACAGTCCGCACTTTGCGATGACTTATAAATTAAACCTACCACAGTATTACTAAAGTAGAATTGCCTCAAATTGGTTCACACATTAAGGGCAAATGCAGGCAACCAAGCAATAATTGATTTTATTTAGTGTCTGGTTTTTTAATTATTATTTTTCTTTATTAGTATTTCCAGCGTGTGTTATGTGTATAGCGCAATTGTCTAATGCCTCAACAACATTTGGGCAAAGTCTATAATTCTATGTCATTATTATCTCTGAGCTATTATGAAACTGGTAGGAATTAGAGCAGAGCAACCTCCATCATTCAACCAGGAACAACAGCAATTACAATTTGGTCTCTGACTGAGGTTAGAACAGATAAATTGGGCTAGATAATTATTACCATTTCTCAAATTCATCATTAGCTGTAACTGCATTTCTAATGCAGAAGACCAGATTATTGGGCCTGACCATGATAGCTGCTCCTGACTTAACGCTACAGCAACATTACTAAGCTCAATCCTCTTTAATCAGACCTCTTGTTCTTAAAGAGCACCACCTGAGATACACTAATAGGTATTAACTTTTACAAAGTAATTCAAGACTTTGAAAACCCTTTTTCAGTGTTCAGCCCGAATACATGATTGTGATACTGTTCTCCATTGCAAGGGAAAAGAAAATCCCCTTTTCAAGTAAAAGATATGCATATGTAATTTGGTTAATGAAAGTGCGTAAATTAAGATGTGCAATTTAGCAAGTTACGAATGTGCCTTACCCCCAGTAACACCAGTGTCTGGCCCATAAATTCAGAGTGCATGCAAATTTCTCCATGGAAAAGTTGATTTTATATCCTTGGTTTAACTAGAATTAGGATTTATTTCCTCAACTGATTTTGCCTGTAACTATATTCCAAACACCAGCATCTTATTGACAGAGAGATGTAAAGTTACGAGTGCAGGAGAAGACCAGGCAAATGTTATGAGCTGAGGGAGCTCAGGGCACTGGCGAACTGTCTTGGAAGCCTGAGCCCCTACAGCTGCTCATGTCAGTGTCTGTCTGTCCTGCAAGGACTCCTGGACAGGATGTAAGCAAAACCACTCCCATATTGCCTAGGGTGTAAAAATAGAAGACTTAAGCGGCTTTATCCAGTTACCCAAACACAGGTGTCCAGCGCCACATAAAAAACCCAAGGGTTTGGGTATCATTCATACAGGGCCCATGGGGATGACACAAGATCATATTTCACTTACAGATTTGTGCTCCTCTGTGGAGTCAGCTGGATAGTCTAATGTGGACACCCAAAGGTACCACAAAGGGGGTTTGATGGCTGCACATACAGCTTTCCAGAGTGCTCCAGACACCCCAATGGCTGCAAAGTTTCAGAGCACTCAGGCATATATCATTTTACACCTTTGATAAATGTTTTTATCTACTTTTTTAGAAAGACATAACTGACACAGACATAGAAATACCAAATTGTCCTAATCAACACAAGCGCCTACTATCAGCTTAAAAACCGCTAAGTGTTAATTATGAGACACCACAAACACATCACTCAGGCAGCTCCTCAGCAGAAGTTGCTGTGCTCCACTCAGCTCTCAGCCCACACTTCCTCCCTTTCTCCTCTGCTCTTTCCCTCCATCTCACCTCTCAGTCAGTAACAATTGCTTTTGTGACATTTATCATTCCACGGTTTCAAGTTTCTCACTTGAAGTTCTGCCCTTCAAACTCTCAAATGAAGTGACAGCTAATTTCTGCTCTCACCCACCTGGGTACCACATAAACACTGCTTCTCACTCCAAAAGTACTCGAGGAGACTTCTGATGGACTTTGACTTGTGTATGTTTATTAGCTTCCCATGGAAGGCAGTACAGATGTTGGGGCCTGGGGAAAGAGATTACCTAGAATGTGTGAGGGGGAAACTGTATAGAAAAGTACAGCACAGTGGCCTCCAGGAAAGGAGATACCTTGTGGGAAATATGAAGTGAAATGATATAGATGAGAGAGAGAGGGAGACACAGTGAAACCCACCAAAGACATGCACTGACTTTATTGTAAACTGTCTTTCTGGAAGGTATTCAGATGCCATGGTGACAGGCATGATGATCAGGACAGGTCACAGAAAGCTGCAAACTAAGCCCAGTCTTCCTTCAGGTGCAACCTACTCTGGATGGTCCTGGAGGGCTCCAGTGCACTGAGAAGCTTGAGGAGCAGCTGGGGATTGGCAGTGGCCAGAGGCTGGGTGAGATCGGCCAACAGGTATTCATAGAGCACAAAATCAAGCACTTATTTCTATCCTTCACAGACAGGCACAAGACACATGAGAGACAATAGAAAAACTGGTGTGTTACAGAGTGGTCTGATGAAAATGCTGCAGCTGTCACTCAAACGTCTCCTCTCTGCTCAGAGACCAGCCGACCGTGGTCAGTGGTTGTGCTGACCTGCTGCCATGCATGAGGGGGTTGCAGGAAAACTTCAGCATAAGCTGAGTTAAATATGTTTTCAGAAATTAGCATCAACATGTAGCATGAGCAGAGCCACAGAAATGTTCTGTGACTTGCCCAGTTCTTCAGTTCTAACATGTGGAAGTTAGATGAGGTTTTGAAAGCCTCAGCCCTCCCTGCCACCTGCTGAGAAATTAAAAATGATTGCAAATGATTTATGCATTGAGAGAGCTGACTTGTTTGGTTTTATAGATAACAATATTTTAGCTATTCTAATTATAAGTGGTAGTTAGGCAGCTGGACCAGATCGGTTTTGGAGTACAAACACCTGCTTATGTGTTTCCAGCTGTTCTCCACTGGAATTATTAACAAATACATTGCACAGACATTTTGCAGGCATTTCAAGATCACTGCCATTTTCTTTCTCATTTCTGAAGAACAGGCTGTGCTCTAGAGCTTTCTAGGGAAAGAAAGCGGGTGCTGGAGCAATGATAGCATTTATGAATTGACCACCCTTTCATTCTTTTGGGTAATCACTTTTCACACCTGAAGGAAACATAGCATGAAAAGGAGACAGAGGTAGTAGATAATAAAACAACAGCTTAATTCAAATGGATGAAGGCAGTTTATTCATTTCTAAATGAGAGATGATGCCAAAAGTCTGCTGTAAATCTGAATGTCAAAATTGCTCAGAGCTCAGTCTACCTCCACAGCAGCAGCAAGCTTTATGTGCAGCTTTCTAGTGCTTACAACACTATTCACAAATATTTCTAAGCAAAGGTTGCAGTCACCTATTATCCTGGTTATTCCAGAGGTGCTCAGGGGCTGGCTGAAAGCAGAGCCCTGTTGTGCCGGGCTTTGAACAAACAAAGCCACAGAGACAGTCACTGTCTCACTGGCTTTGCTTCGTTATTGTTTTGCTGAGATGCAATTTAAAATGTGATGCAGTTCTCCTGGCTATTAAAAAGAGGAGAAAATATTGCGTCTTGATTTGTGCCCGTTTGTTAGATGGGTTTAGGGCAAGCAAATACAAATGAAGCTACCCTATTTTTACATATTTAGGACAAATGTTTAGTCAAAACCAATAACTGGTGTGAGACACTCCATTCATTTGAGGTTAGAAGCCTTTATTCTGAGAGCTTCAAGTGGGGAGGTGATGGAGGTGTTGAGGAGGGATGATGCAGTGCCTGAATGACTCCCCGTTTGTTCTGCCTCAGTGAGACCTCTCAAACATCTCAAGTGAAATCCCTGCAACTCATCTCTTCATTGAAGTACAAATATGTTTCTACTCTTCTTCTGCACTAGGACCAGTCATCCTGGTACTGAAGGTGAGCAACATCAATGTGGCTAGATCCCACCTCTCTGGCATGCCTTCCAGAAATGTCCCATCAATGCATCTTTCAGAGACGGTCCCGTGTTTCCCTGAAACCAACAATCCTATGTGCTAACATGAATATGAGCATAGTATTTAATAATTCTAGAATATGCTAAAACATCTTTAAGAACATCTAGAATGCTAGAATATGAATATGAGCAGTAAAGATCAGGTGCATGACCACCTGCGGAACCTGAATACACATAAGTCTATGGGATCTGATAAATTGCATCCTATAGTCCTGACGGAATTGGCTGATGTAGTTGCCAAGCCACTCTTTACAGTATTTGAAAAGTCATGGCAGTCAAGTGACTGGAAGAGGGGAAACATTTTACCCATATTTAAAAAGGGTAGAAAGGAGGACCCTGGAAACTATTGACCTGTCAGCCTCACATCTGTACCTGGGAAGATCATGGAACAGATCCTCCTAGAAGCTCTACTAAGGCACATGGAGGACAGGGAGGTGATTTGGTGAAGCCAGCACAGCTTCACCAAGGGCAAGTCTTGCCTGACCAACCTAATGACCTTCTATGATGGACTCTAAATTAGTGGAAAAGGGAAGGGCTACAGATGTCATTTATCGCAACTTCTGTAAAGCCTTTGGCACAGTCCCCCATGACATTGTTTTCTTTACATTGAAAAGAGATGGATTTGATGAGTGGACTGTTAGATTTATAAGAAATTGGCTGGATGGTCACATCCAGAGGGCAGTAGTCAATGGCTCAGTTTACAAATGGACATCAGTGACAAGTGGTGTCCCTCAGTGGATTCTGTCTGGTACCAGTGTTATTTAATGTCTTCATTAATGACACAGACAAAGGAGTTGAGTGCACCCTCAGCAAATTTGCAGACGACACCAAGCTGAGTGGTGTGGTTGACACACCTGAAGGATGGGAGGCCATCAAGAAGAACCTGGACAAGTGCAAGAAATGGGCCCATGGGAATCTCATGAGGTTTAATAAGACCAAGTCCAAGGTGCTGCACCTGAGTCAGGACAACCCCTGGTATTGATACAGGCTGGGGGATGGACAGATCAAGAGCAGTCTCGCCAAGGGGACTTGGAGGTGCTGTTGGGTGAGAGGCTGGACATGACCCGGCAGTGTGAGCTCACAGGCCTGGGCTGCATCAAAAGAAGGGTGGCCAGCAGGGTGAGGGGGGGGATTCTGCCCCTCTGCTCCACTCTGGTGAGACCCCACCTGGAGCACTGCATCCAGCTCTGAGGTCCCAAGCACAGGAAGGGCACGGATCTGTTGGAGCGAGTCCAGAGGAGGCCACCAAGATGATAGCAGGGACGGAGCATGTCTCCTATGACGAAAAGCTGAAAGGATTGGGCTTGTTCAGCCTGGAAAAGAGAAGGCTTAACAGTGACCTCACTGTGCCCTGTCTGTACCTGAAGGGACCCTATAAGAAGGATGGAGAGTGACTTCTTACAAGAGCACGTAGTAACAGGACAAGGCAGAATGGATTCAAACTGAAAAAGGGTAGGTTTAGATTCAGTATTAGGAAAAAATAGTTTACTGTGAGGGTGGTGAGGTACTGGAATGGGTTGCCCAGAGAAGCTGTGGATGCCCCATCCCTGCAAGTGTTCAAGGCCAGGCTAGATGGAGCTCTGAGAAACCTGGTTTAGTATATCCTGGAAACAAAGTTTCTCTTGGTTTGGACAGCAGGGCACCAGGGTGAACTGTGTGCCTGTGGTGGCTCAGTCACAGCTGGTCCAAGCCATGGAAAAATCATTACTCTTCTCTGTGCCATAGGCAAGAATGAGGCTTGAGAGGACTGGAGAGGCAATTTTTAGGATGACAAAACTCACTGCAAATCATCACTTTTCATTACTTCTTAAAATATCTGCCAACAAGACAATATCATGATACAGCTTCTTAAAATCTCTACCATGCAATTTCTGGCACAACAGTGACCCTGGCAAGTTTCTCAGACAGCAGGATTTTGTTCAGTATCTCTCTGCTGTGCACCAGTTTGTCATGAAATGTTGAGCATGTGTTGTTTAATGTCAGACAGAAGCATAGCTTGGCTACTGCTTATTCTCCTTCACCATTTCCCTTCTTGTCAAAGCCTGCTCATTTCCTGAGCAAGTGTTCATTTCGTCTGTGTGCTTGCAGTAAGCAACGAGCAAAATTTACCCATTCTAACAGAACCTCTTGGGAAAAACCAACACAATTATAATTTTATGACTAATGAATTTAAAATTACCCCAGGAGAAGTTGCTGGCAACATCAAAAGGAAAACCGTGATGTATGATGACTTTCTGTTTACCTGCCTTTGCAAAGCATGTTGGAATATATCCTCTAGCAGAGATATCATCTCCTTTGGGATTATGGAGGAAACATACTAAACACTCACTGCAGATTTAATACAGAAGGAAGCTTTCCCAGGTAGCAGATCTCATATATATATAAAGTACTTGTCTGTAGCCACCAGAAGCAATGATTTCTGTACTTGTGAGATTTCTGTATGTTTTAATTTCTTCAGAATAAGGCAAAGTAAAAACATTTTGGCTTTGCAAGATCCAGGAATACAGGCATCTGTGACACTGGTGAAAGATGAATTCTAAATATAACCCTAGCAGAACTAGAGAGGGATAATCATGACAAGCAAAGATTTTTGTTTTCTAATAACAAATGGCAGCTGGATTAAGACATCAGGTCACCCATGCCTGGAGCACTTACTCAAGTCTTTCATTTCCTAAAGTTCAACTGGCAGCAAGGGCCTCTGTTTGAGTTATTTTGATGTCTTTGGTATTATTTTGATGTCCTTGTGGTATGCAATAAATGTTCTTTTCAAAAATGCAGTTCAAACTATTCATGCACCAAAAAATATTCAAACCTCAGTTCTGATAGTCTGCAAAGTATTTGAAGCGTCTTGGAATCATGTGACAATTATCTTCCAAAAACATCTGTGCTTGAATTACCCACTAAGGTAACACATACTGCTTCCTATCAACAACTTCTGCAAATTGCCTTCTTGCACTAAGAAACCAAAACCACAGAAATGCCAGTTATTCTATGAAAGACATAGTGAAAACACATTTTGAAAAATGACATTTAAGTAATAGAGCTTTATTTATCGTCATGAAAAAATATCAGTTAATCAACACCAGAAGCACCAATTTCTATCCTCCATTTAGGTGAAATTTCAGCTGCCCAACTCATTATCAACTTTCGGCAATGCCTGCTCATCAGTTGCAGTTGCATTAGACAAAATACAATGCGTCTGATATGGCAGTAATTAAATCATACTCCAGGGAAGAGATAACAGTGAATTGTAAGATATCTTAAGAAGTGATAATAATTATTCCATAAGGCTTCTATTCTATTAGGGCTTAAATACTTTAAAGACTCTGTAGAAAATGCTTAATTTGAAAAAAAAAGGTGCTAAAGATAAAAGTAAACAAAACCTAAATGCTGTTAATCTCAACCATCACACATATCTCTGGCACTATTGTGCCTCTTTTGCTTTACCTGTAGCCCCAAAGTGCTTTAGCTTGTCTCTGGAGGCCACTGGATTATTCACCAAAATTGAAGCAGACATATGACTCTATTTAGCTGATTGTGGCTGAATAGCTCTTGTGCAGGTGAGAAGCTTGACCAAGGCCAAGAACACTGAGCCAAAGGGAGTAGCTCTACCAGGGAATGGAGTGAGGAGCCCAGTTTCTAGAAAGGGGATGTAAAGTACAGACAGCAATAAAGAGCTAAGAAAATCTAGAGTTTGGGAGATGGAACCAGAGGCCAAACCTGACACTTCTTAATAAAATTTAAGTTACTGTAATTTGCAAAAAGAATGAGACTTGTCTTGAGTCCCATCTCCACTGAACAACACTGGGTCTCTAGGATCTGCACCTGCATTCGGGATGTCAGTAGGAATTATGGGTCTCATCCTGCTCTGCTAGTGTTAGCTATTCAGGAGTTGCATTTCCTCTTGGTTTCTTTCAAAGCAACAGTAAATGCCTAAGGAAATCTGAAAATTAGATAAGACATTCCTACTCATGTAATTTTCTCAGTGTTCTAATATAAAGCAACTGCACTGGATTCATATTATTATCTGATATTTCATACAAAATGTAAAATGAATGTGAAAGAAAAAACACATACAACTTCTGACTGTGTTTATTGGAATGAACTTGAGAAGCTCAGATCTTAACATGCCTCATTTGGTCTTTTTCACAGAGTCTTTTTGTGCTAAAGAAATTGGACTTGACTGTTTCAAGGATCTAGAGCTCTTAACACATTTCCCCCCTTTTCTTTCTCTGGTACAATGGGCAATTTGTGACATGAACCACACAACTCCTGGACAAGCACTTTGTGACCCTGGTGATTCACTAACCCTGACTCTGTCAGCTTAGTTTAAAATCACTTCAATTAGCATTTCAGTGTGAGATGATTCCCCTTACATGGCAAACTCTGATGTAAATAGTACATTTTGCTCTTCTGCTCAGACTTAGCCTAAATAAATGTCCTTATACACCTTGATTATCCATCAGACCCTCACATTCATTGGTTGCTCAAAGGTAAAAAAGGGTAAAAGCGAATTAGCACAGATAGTCCCAAAAATATATGAGAAGTGTTTCTCCAGTTGTTTGCTCTCCAGATTTATGAAGTAATGTGTTTCTGTGGGACTCTTCACACATAATTTAAGTGCATTTTCAACCTGTAAAGACCTGTTAATTTAAAACTATATGAGGACTTATGAGGACTTGACCTCACCTAACCCTCTTTTATAACAAATACAAATAGAGAGAAACTTGAAAGAAAATATAGTGGTGTCCAAACAGGGTTGAATATTGGGTATTAAATTAACAAAAATTCCATGCCATGACTTCTTTTTTTTTTTCTTTAAGAATATGAAAGAAATACAGCACACTTTCTTCTGAGGCTCTCCTCAGGAGACGAGCGTTTTGTAAATCACATTCCCCTGACGATACAGCAGCATTTCACAGTGCCAGCAGCAAGGATGATCTGGCTTATTAATACGGCATGACATTAGGTAAGCTCTAAAATGAGCACACCATTGTGTAGGTGTAACTCTGTGCAACTCACCAGCACCTACAGTGACAGCACTGACTGTGTCCTAACACTGCAAAGCCAGCCAAGTAATGGACATCCAACAGGTTTGGGCCAAAGTGGGGGCAGCACCTGTCAGAACCGAGGTGCCAGCCAAATGCTGTCTTGCTTCCACAGTCAGCGTTTTGATGCCATCTCTGGGTCTATGTGCACTAGAAGCACTTAGGCTCTTAAGTCTACAGCTACACCAGGCAGTTTTCTGGTAACTCTGAGGAGAGACACATGTCTAACACTATCTGGAATACAGAGCCATGCATACTCTTATACCGGATGCTGTGGACACTCTGGGAATGTACTTCTCTCAAGGGGTCCTCCACTGCCATCTAAAGAATTTATTTTTTTTTTTTTAAACTAGTGATGCTGTTCTCTAGGCTCATGCATGATTCCAAACTGCTGTAACTGTGCTAGATGCCAGGCCATCAAAACATATTAGCACCTGAAGAGATGGTTATTGGTTGGCCCACACAGAGAATAATGAAGTATTTTAAATTCTGAGGAGATAAACAAATTTTTTTCACTCCTTAAACCCACACTAGAGAAGCACCAGGAAAGGACAGGCATAGCAAAGACTGGATGGCTCAGACAC
>JAYRBT010000042.1:14900922-14945016 GCA_036023395.1 Myiotriccus ornatus | reverse complement strand
TTTTTTCACTCCTTAAACCCACACTAGAGAAGCACCAGGAAAGGACAGGCATAGCAAAGACTGGATGGCTCAGACACAGGTATGCACAGATGCTGAGGTTTGTTCCTCACGTTTCTTGGACATGCTCATTTAATGACTGTTTAGAAGTACAAGTATCAAAATGCAGAGAGAAATCATTTGCTTGAATATTTTTGACTCAGGAAACTTCAAAAGAAAACCTGATCAAAGCAGCACAGATAAATGTCTGTAATATTACCCTGAGTGATCTCCTTCTGAATTGCCAACATACACATTACGTGCTATCTGAGCGCACCCTTCTGCCTTAAGTAGATCTAATATATATTCATGCATACTTTCAGATTGTCAAATCTGATTTCTCCCTACCCTTTTTTCATTAAATACATACTTTCCCCCAACTGATACTGAGTTGCATTCACTGTTCTGGGAAGATCTCCAGATCAGAAGGACCGGGTATTGAATGGACTGTTGACTGCATTGCTTGCAGCAGATCACATTTGCCCCAGTGCCTGCCCTGCACACTTTACAGAAATGGGTTCATCATTCTACCATTCAACATTTAAGTCCTAAATGGAATTTCTACTCGGGATCTTTATATTTTGGGAGATGTTATGGATGACACATGCATTAACACATTTATCTTTTTTTGGATACGAAGCATCAGGTAGCAACACTGATGAGGGGTGGGTGTGAATTTTCACTTGCAAATGAAGTCTCTGCCATCTATTGCCAGTGACTCCATACCGCTGATTCATGTTTTCCCTGTTTTCAAATCTTCTTTTAATTTTTAAATGCCAGTCTGTCTGAATTCTCAGTTCCACTTCTGTCCAGTTCTCTGCTTTTACAGCTCTTCCTTTTTTCCATTTTATATGAACTCTGAGAGCAGCCGTGGTTCAAAGCTGTGGTGGCTATCCAGCATGGGCCTGTTGTCTGAGGTGGCTGGGCAGGTCCCTCGGTGCTAGGCTTCAGCTCTGGCCCACAGATCAGTGGAGAGCACAAGCTACTTCGTTTTTTCATCCCTCTGCAATGCTCTAACAAATAAACCTGGGCTTCCAAAGAGGAACCTCTTTGTGATGTCAAGAAGCAGAAGAAAACCCAAGCCCAAGCATATGAATCAGATCTGCTCTCACCCCAGCAATGAGCAGCAGGTTGGAGAGGAGACCGCCAGGATGCACTCAGCATATTTAACACACGAAGGGAAGCTCAGGTTTCTCCTTCATTAGCAGGATCAGCCATGGCTTTCCATACCCTCCTCCAGAGTGCATGGAAATAGCATCTCTTCCCCCTCCTCCCCGGAGCAAGGTGCCAAAATCTGTCTCTTTGTATCCCCATGGCCAGCCAAGCTGAGCCAGCAAGTGTTGCTGTTGACACTGCTTTGCACCTGGGCAGCCTCACAGGCAGGGCTCTTCTCCAGCATGCTTGGGGCTTTGGTGGGCCCCTTGAATCTCAGATTCCTTTGCAAGGGGTCAGAAATTTCAGCTGAGCATTTGTTCCACATGTGACCCAAGTTTTGTCCTCTACATTTCTGCCTGTACCCATCTCCCTTCATCAAAAATAAAATGAATATCGTGGCTGGCTCTGGGATGTGTGGATTGTCAGTCAAAGGCTAACAAGGTTTATTGGCCAAATCATCATCTTATTTAGTGAATTTCTGGGCTAAGTGTTCTTTCTATGGCTGCAGGCCAGCCTGGTATGGCACTGGGTTCTGCCCTTGCCAGGGACTGCACCTTTCTGCCAGATCAGTAGCAGGCCGGCCATCCCCATCCCCAGAGGGAAGCTCTGTCTGCTGGGAAGCACAGAGATTTTGAGTGCAGTCCCCAGCTGACTTCAGGGGTGTGCTGGGCTATTCTTGCCAGCAACAGCCTTATTTTACTTAAAAGATGTACATTAGATTAAAAAAAAAAAAAAAAAAAAAGAAAACCTGAACACCGTATCTTCCAAGTCTCACTGTTTACCTCAGGTTCAAATTTTGGGTTTTAATCATCTCCCACATAAGTTTCAGCCAGGCAGAAGCAGTAACTTTTTATTTCTGTTGCAAAGTTGCTGGAACACTTTTAGGAGCTGAGAAATTGGGACAATCAGGGCTAGCCCCTGTGCAAGGGCCAGCTGGAGGCAGCAGGTTGCTGTGGGACCTGTGCAAACAGAAGAGCACAGCCCCATGGCTGGGGCCAGGACAAACCTGTACCCAGTCTGTGGCCTGGGGTTCTTTATTTTGTTATTCTGCAGTGGAATTTTCCCAGCCATAAAATGGGGATAAATGACATTTTTGCAGATGTCCAGCTACACATGCATAAACAGCAGTCAGCACTCTTGGCCCTCCCCTGCACTTCATTAATAGGTATTTTAAAGGTGGCATTAACACTTGTTTACTGCCTCACTCCCACTCTCCAACACTTTCATGAACCACTTTCAATATAACATTTCTCAAAATCATTTTTACTAAAGAAAGCTCCCTGCTTTTCAGGGAAGCACAGACAGGCTTGTGGGTTGCTGCAGTCACTCCCATCCCCACATTCCCCACATCCCCTCGCTTCCCCCCACCACCAACTGCTTGTTCATATGGGGCCATACCGACGGAGTGCATTTGTTCAAATCTCTAAGCTCACAACGAGGGCTATTTATCAAGCCTACAAGATTCAAAACTGCAAGACCCTGAATTTCATAGTCATTTGCAACGTCAGAAGCTGCTAATGGCCCATAAAATTTAGCAACTTCTCCATAAGCTGCTGGTTAATGAAAAATCGGTTAAATAGTTCACAGATCAGCTGGCACAGTGCCCTCTTATTCAGGAGATGCTCTCCCTGGCAAAGGTTACATTAACTGTGCTGGGGAAGCAGAGAGAGGAATTGGGGCATTTTGCCGTAGGCTGTGACTTTTCCTGGGTGGGATGAGGGCAAAGAACCCCCACACCAGCCATGCAGGATGGGACCCCTTCAGGCTTGCTGCTGAGCACTCCCAGGCACTGCCCCAGTACGGGTGTCCAAGCTGCCACTGCCAGGATTAAAGTCAGGCTGCATGACAGGACAGGACTTCAATTTAGTGAGGCAGTTTTGTAGAGATGGATGCACACTCAGAGAACCCCTATTCTGATTTTGAACTGAAAGCACGAGGCAGAGCTGACTTTCCCCTCTCTGGCACAGCTGCACACTGATCAGTGGGGAGTCCCTGCCTGCACACTCCTGGTGCTCTTTGGGTTATGGGGGCTGAGCAAAAGGACATCACAGCACTTAGATGGCCTCCCACAGAGTCTATTCTGCCTTGTGTTGCCCCTGCTGCTGCTGTTGTTGCCTTTCACAGCAACTGTGGCTGTACCTTGGGCCAGTTTCACATGATGCACACACTGTCCAGCATTTGGGAGCAGAACTCTGGCTGCAGCACAGAGCAAGGATTTGGCACCCGTTCCGAGGAAGCAGTCTGATGTCAGCACAAATTAACGCTGCTCACCATACTGACATTGCAAGGCCTCAGCTGTCAATGCTGGCATTTATGATGCTGTGTATTTTAACTAATTAGGCACTCTCAGCCCAGCCGGTGCAACCAATCCATCTTACAAACACTGCATGTTTTTGCACTGGCATATGCTACAATAATGAGAATCAATGTTGCTAATGACTTTGCACAGCCCATTTTTCAGTCACCTTTGCAAATCCACATTATGCTGGGAACACACAGAGGAGAAAACACTGGTTTTAAAATGCCAAAGGTGCGTTTCTGCAGAACAGACCCCAGACTTAGCTTGCTCTGTCATGGGCAGAACACTGTAGCAGAGGAGCTGCTCACACCAAAGCAGACATGCGGCTCCGAGAAAGCAATTCCTATTGCAGGCATTAGAACAGATGAGATTTCTGAGGTTAGAGCCCTTAAACATGTTTGACTGAATTTTCTCACAGTCGTTCTTTCTTTTCTTTGGGCAAGCTTTCAGGTTTTCACTGTTAGTGAGTAGCTGCCTATTTTTCTCACTCCAATCTGCAAGTTAAATCTTTACCTTTCCCTAGTGGGGGAGTAGACACGGGGCCAGCCTATCGGGTGGTGAGAATGCTGGCTACATTTCAGCATTAGGGGCTTGGAAAAGCATCAGCTGCCTGCAGCAGTCAAGGGAAGAGGATTCCTTCCATCGCCTTCTAAAGTGCCATCCCCTCCTCAAGAGATTTACCAGATGTTCTGATTAAGGCAGTTCAATTGCAGTGTTTAAAAGCCTTTTCCACCTGCTCCCTGCAAGCTCCTCTCTGCGGGCAAGAGTAGATATAATTAAAAATTCCCTCCTGTTGTGAGGACTCCTCCCTCACCTTTCCAGAAACCAGGGTTGTACAGACACCCCTCGGGCCTGCTATGCAGAGGCTAACTTCTTTTCCTTTTGTTTTTTCTCCTCTGCAGTGGAAATCAAAATTCAGGGGACTTAAACATGGGCAGCACAGGAAGAGGAGAACTCCTTCCCAAGGCTCTCTCTCCAGCACTGACCCCTGGCCCTGCCTTGGATAGTACCTGTTCTAGGACTTTTCATCAGTCACCACCCCCTGGAAATGCTCTCAGAGTGTAGGGAGAAGTCTGCAATCCCACAACACTTCCCCACCCAGTGTGCAGTCTGACTTGCCAGAGTGGAGACTTCATGGCAGTCCCCAGCTCACAGCAAAGCCTCACACTGTGTGTGTGGGGGGGTCTTCAGAGACCAGGATCTCACTCTAGCTGGCTCCTTTGGGGCTGATTCTGAGGTGCTCTCATGCACCAAAATGTAGCATGAGAGCAAGGGAGGAAGACAGCTCAGGTGCAAAATTTGCTGGTACAAAACTCAGGCTACTCTTGCACTCATAGGGGCTTCCCTGCTCTGGCACTGTCAGGAAGAAGAGCTCTGGCCCTTCCCTCTTGCAGAATCCCATGGCTCTGATGGACAAATAAAGAGATATAAGGAGTCCTACCTCTCTTGATGAAATAAATGGGTATTTACCCTGAGTCAGAGCATGCAGGGAGACTACCCTACAAAGCCCTCCATGCCCATCAGTACCTTTAATCTCATATTCCAACAGAAATTAGACATGGGTTTGCTTTAGACTTGGCATGGAGATCCTGGCTTTTTGCCTCTGAGGGTCCCCATGGCACAGAGGGGGATCTGGCAGGATCAGTAAAATGTCACCCCTGGCCTTGAGCCCCACCACCATCCCAACCCACAGCCATGTAGCCCATCACCTCCACTCACATCTGCTGGCGCCTTTTCACTAGCTGAGGCTCCATTTCTATTTCTCTTGACAGGCAGACTTCCCCGAGCTGCCCACCAGCTGCTGGAACAGCCTCACCCCTTCTTGAAAAGGCCAAGATAGAAAATCTTCTTAAGCAAATCCTCTGCTGATAAGTGCTATTCAGATGATAGGATTAATATTTTCTCTATTTTGGAGGCACTCAAGCGTGCAGGTGAATATATGCTCATTTAGCATGTTTTTGAGCAGTAAATATGCTTTCCCCCTCCAAAGGGCTCTCTGCCTTTTAACCCTCCCTGGATGACTAGATGCAAGCCTGGGATTTTACTGTCACAGGACTCAGCAGAGCCAATCCCCATAGTAACGGGGCATCCACGCATGAATCCAGAACTGCAGCCGGTCCGAGTACTGCAGTGTTCAGTCTACACACATATATATCAGGGTATACACATGCCTAAATGTATATATAGATACAACTAATCTGTGCTTACTCAGCCAATACAGGATGTGCCCGAGACAGGTAAATGCTGGTAAGAATGCAACCCCCTTGATGTGCAGAGCTTGCACACATGCTGTGTCCAGAAACTGTAAAAAATGGCTGAGGAATTGGACACTGCTTCTTCAAACATGCCTATCACAGCCCTAAAATGATCAGAGGATGATTTCCCAAGTTGTGTTGTTCAAACAGTTTGTATTTGCATATTTTCCTCAAAAAAAACATAATCCTTTAAAATGGGACCTGCTGTAGTCTTACCATTAATTTTCCTGGAAGGGCTACAAAACTGTGCAGCTAGCACCACTTACTGGCAAAGCTACAGAAACAGGCGTTCAACAGTTTTACTTCATGAGCTTCTCTCACAGAAATGCTGAACACAAATCTTAGTGATAGCATTTGAATAAAAAAACAAATGTAGGACGATTTCTTCCTTTTCCTGCTAAAAAAAAACCACAAAATTGACATATCTCTCTAAAACAGCCTCCAGATAGCTTCCAGTAACCACAGTCCTTGCAATATAGAGCTATAAACTTCGACTCAATTCATTGTATCTTTGCATGCTGATAACACATCTGCTTTCAGTCCTACCTCTACAGCAATGGGCAAAAGTCAGTGGCCAGTTTGGCAGCAAGGGAGGTGGGTCTGCATCTTTTCTTTTGATACATAGAGGAGTGGTGTGTGTCATTCAGATGCATATATACTTTTTTTTATTTGTGTGTTTGTTCATCTGCCAGAGATACAGATGGGCAACTGTGTCCATCATTTGGAAAAACCCAAGAAAAAATAACCTTATTTTTAAACCCTTAAGGAAACCAACCCCATTTTTAGACAACCTGCTCCCCCAAACTCTTCCTCATGATTGATAAGCTGCTGAGTGGCTTCACAGTCCCACTTGTAGGGCAGCTGCCTTCAAAATTATTCATGTTCCTTTAATCATGGCCAACATTTTCTGCTTCTTAACAGAGGGTCTTTACAGCCACCCTCTAAGCTGTCTCCTCCTTCAGTGGCTGTGATTTATTTGGGAAACAAAGCATCAGTTCAAAGGCACTGAGGTGACTACAACTCAAAGGTCTGTCCCTCTATTGCACTTGGCTGCTTCTCTGGTTTTGCTTTACAAACCCCTTTTCTTCCACGCTATGCTGTCTGTATTAGACTCATTTATTTAAATTCAGAAAAAGAGGGTAATAGAAAGGAAAAAGGTTAAAGCTTCTGGAAAGCTTTTGCTTAGGACAGAACTTATCCCAGTTTTGTAGTCTTTTAGGCAGCAGCTCTACATGTTGTTTTAGACCAACATCCATAAAGGTGGTCCACAGTCACCTGGCTGGACCTCTGCACCCTGATTATGCCCACTCCACAGGGCATTAGTTATGGTGCAAGCGTCATTACTTTTGTTCTCTAACTGGAAAGGGATTTTAGGTGCCTGTTCTCCAATAAATGTGAAAAAGTCACATTTTAGAGCTTTGTGGTTTAGAAGAATTGTCTTGAAAAAGAAGATTCATTAATTAGTTACACTGGCAGTCTGTTTAATTAGGTGTTGCTGAGTACCTTCAGTCTTTGTGATCTTTAGCATTCCTAGCTTGTTATACTTTATTTACATATTTTTTTTGGACATGTACGTAATTTCTAATTAACACTGCAGAGTCTACTCCAGTTATTGCAAGATTTCACATACAGCAGATCTTTAGACATGCTTTCTGGATACATGCTGAATTTAAAATATTCTTTTAATCAGACCAGAAAACCTGCATCCTTCTATTGGGGTACAAGAACACCCACCAGAGACAGCCAGGGGAAGGTAATCTAGTTTCCAGGAGGTTTCAATATGGGAACAAATGAAAGGCACTTATAAAATGAAACCTTTCAGAAGCAGTTTCTGTCAGGAATTTTAAAAAGAGAATTTGCCTGCAGGGAAATGCTCTGACAGCAGGCTGTCAAAGGCACATCCCACCAGGGTGGTCTGCAGGAGAGAGCTGAACAGCACGGATTGTGTTGGGATTTCAGGAGACTTGGGCAAGTGCAATATTTCTTAAAGGAAGCAGAAACTTTGTATCCTGATGGAAGAGCAAGCATTCACATATCAGACGTAAGCCACAGCCCTTGAACAATAAATTTTAGCAAGGCTGTACATGAGGAAATAGGGCTGCTTCTCTACTTTCCTGGCATACCCCTGTATTGAACTGAGCAGCACTTTAAAGGAAGGATCTTCTTTTCTTCAAGCTGGGACCCTCTTCTGTACTAGTTTGGGCACATGCATTTTTTTTAATGCCTCCGCCTTTATATCCAGTTTCTGTCTATTCAATTTCTATTTTTAGAGGCAGCAGAGAGGATATTTTGCAAGGGACAAAACTGTAGAGACAGAGAACTTGTACGGAGGACAAGAATATCATGTCTCTTCCCTGTCTAGCTTATCTGATCCTATCAAAACTCTGTTTTATCCTTGCTAGGTTACTCTGGTCTATCAGCCCCAGTGTTATCCATCAGTGTAGTACTCTCTGGTCTTTACACTTATTGGTAATGGTGATCAATATACAACAATCACAGCGTCTTTCTGAAAACTCTGTGCTCTCTGTTTCCCAAGAGTTGCTCCCACTGCTTTCTGCAGATTTAACCTTTTCTTTCATAGGTATTTATCTCCCTCAAAGATAATGTTTGAACTTATACCTTACAGTGGTCAGTACTGCCCTTACACTAACAGATAATCATTTAAAAAAAAATGGGTGCATATTTCTGTGCTGCTTCCACAGCTCACATCACCCCTCTTCATAAATGCATTATAAAATCTGATGAACAGTCCCAGCAAAAGCATTTTCCCTTATCCTCAGAACTAAAAGAAGGAATGTGATTAAGGTGTGCAATTGATAAATTCTGCCTGGACATTCATGCAGAACAGAGCTGAAAGGTCTGGACCTGGCAATCTTCTCACTGGTGAAAGAAACGAGGTCCTGATTAGCCCGTGGAGGTAGAAGACTGTGACACACCCCCCCCTCAGGTTACTGAGGTGAGTCAGCACCACTAGGGCTGCAGTACTCAACAATTAATCATGCTGAGGCTGTTCTCCCTCTGTCTTGTTCACCATAAAATATAGCTCTTTACTGCAACAAATCTTTTAAATTCTGTAAAGAAAAAAAATTTAGCTCAGGCTTCTCTCATATACACAGAACTGTACCTGGCAGTCCCTTGGCTGAAAACAGTGGCTCAGTATAGGAGTGCTGTAGGGAAGGGGCCATCCTTTTATCTTAGTCTTTCTGCATTGTCCTGTGTTGGGAAGCCTGGTCTGTGAGTGCAATGATAATGCAAATATGTAAATAACGGTGACAGGAGCAGTAAGAATATTTCTTGTCTCTGGTACACGGAGACACCAGGGTTTGGCAGTTTACGGAGTGCTTCTCCAGCTTGGGTTGGCACTGTGAAACCAAAGCAAGGTCCTGTTTGAATCAGATATATCTTTTCTCAGAAACTGCAAAATCTGGGGTGACAGAGACTGAGTGTTACAGTCGAGTGCTTGTGCTCAGCAATCTCCTGTCTCTAGGAGGTAAGTGCTAGACTTGGATTTAATTTCTTCACTGCGGTGAAAAGTTTTCACATACTTAAAGTCTTTGGAGGAACAGGGTGCAAATTTGTGCCCTTTCATGTCCTTCCCAGTGGAGAAGAGAGTGCTGTATCTTCATATTTTCTTGAGGCACACGTCACATCCTGGAAGAGACTTCATCTGATAAAAGACAAAGGCTGGAGGAAGAAGGGCAAATCACTGATGACCAGCCTGATTGCCCCTGTGCTGCAGTGTCTGGCTCTGCAGTACAGGAGGACAGCAGGTGTTGATTTTAGCAGAGCTTTCATCTTTCTGCACCGGAGATGGTGACCTTGTAGCCAGGTAAGAAGGGTAGGTACTAGGCGGATGGACAAGAAGGGACATTAAAATTGGCCAGACTATTGAGTTTAAAGGACAGTGGCTTTTGTTTCAGTGTCTACTCAGGAACCAGTTGCAGGTGGTTCTTCTTGGGGATCAGTCCTGGGGCTGGTGCTCTGTGATGCCTTCATCAGTGACCTGACTGCTGGGAGGGGATGTACTCTCAGCAAGGTAACACTGAATTAGAGGATAGGTGTGTAGGCAGGAGAATGGGGAGGACATTCAGAGCAGCCTCAACAAGCTGGAAGAGCATACATGTGGACTAACTGGAAGAAATCCAGCACACTGAGAGGGTTTAAGTGTCAGGAGATGTAATGTGTGAGAGAATTCTGAGGAAACAGGCTTAGCTGAGCCTGGAGAAAAGCAGACCAAGGGGGGCTTCACTGCTGTTCTCCCCTGCCTGAAGTGAAAGTGCTGGCTTCCAGCACCACAGGGCTGGCTGGCTGACTGGCTTCCAGCGCCACAAATCCAGGCTCTTTGCAGGATACACAGTCAACTAGGAAAGGTTGCAGCATGGGAAATGAGAGACTGTCACAAGGAAAAAAGTATTTACAGTGAGAATGGTTACACACTAGAAAAGGATGTTCAAACTGGTTTGGCGTCTCCATTTGTGGAGATGCTCAAAGCTCAGCTGGGCAAGGCCCTGAGCAACCTGCTCTCCTTTGACACTTGCCCCACCCTAAGATGTCTGGAGGTTCCTTCCAACCTAAATCCTTCTATGATTTTTATTAACTGATTTCCCCTTCTCATATGAAATAATTATTTAATCCAATGATAGATCCAGCCTGTTACATCTCAGTACTGGAGGTACTTCACTGGGTGACACCAACCTAAAAGAGTGCAGTGTTTGTACAGCCAAGCTTTCACACAACTTCATCTCATAGTAAAGAGTACCACTCTATCTTAGTCACCTGTAAGTGCCACTAAACATAAACCTGAGTGAAAATGATACATAGCAGTGAATCTCGGAAGACAGCTTCTCCCTGTAAAATCCCTACATGACATATTGTCACAATAGTTATATATGAAGACGATAGTAAGCCTTTCTTCAGACTGATAAACTACACTGGTTGTCCTGCAGAGCTGAAGTATTATTGAGTTGATTATCAGCATCCTACAATCTTGGGAAAACTCAGCTGATACTAAATATGTCATGCTGCAATATATAAAGCTCCCTAGCTTGTCTTTACATTATAGTGCTCAAAACTGCCAGTGAAGGAGAAGACCACTGGAAAAATTAACCAGCTGTGTCAAGATGAGAGGCATTATTTTAACTTGGAGAAAGTTGCATATTTTAGAGCATACTCTGTCTAACAGAGAATTGCTCAGTGGAAGGGCTTTTTTGATCTCAGGAGCCCAGACCTCAGCAAGCAGCGTGGCTGCCCAGATCCGCACTAGCTGGCTCAGTGACACAGCACTGCCTACTGGTTTTCCTTAAGGAACTTGAAGCCAGTGACATAGGGTCAAATTGCTTCAGGTGAAGATGTGGTTGAACTACAACTGTCTGCAGGAATCCCATTTCTCTGACATTTATTCTCTTAGAGGGTTTCCCTTGATTACTTGTTCATCTGTAGTGAAAGAAGAGATCTCCCCAGGGGAATGTGGGTTCTCTAGAAGGACTGGGTTTTCTCCCCTCAAATCCTGGGACAAAACAAATTCTTCACAGTTCCATAGACACCAGTTTTAGGGCTATTGTTCTGCAGAAAGAGACCCAGTCCATCTTCCTCAAAGGGCAAGAGCATCTCTCCCAGAGATTTCTTTAAGCTACCTATAAAATAAGCATGACTTTAAACTGTCAGCACAATAGGTACTAAATCAAGAAAGATGACAACCATTTCTAGGAAAAGTGATTTCACAGTCTATGAAAATATTGTCTTTATCAAGAAACAGTGTTGCTTAATTGTTGTGCTCTCGCCTCCCTGCTCGTACAACTGCCAGCTGCCTGCTGCACCCAGCCCAGTGTCCTGTCCCTGCTGTGACCACTGTGCCTCCTCTGCCATGGCCTGAAATGTCATCACACTTCCAAAATGGGATGCAGGGTGACATGGTAGTTGCTCTTGTTAAAATCTTCCAGGATGCCTGTTGTCTGTGATAGGAGAGAGGGTGAACACAAGTGCAGTTGTTGCCATAGGGGCACAGTGATGAATTCATGTGCCGCTATAAACATCTCGGGCACCTGGGGCAACTGTGAGAGGTGGCTCCAAGGGGAAGAATGCATTTACTGTCCGAAATGCAGTATAAAGCAATATGGTCAGAGAAGTTAGTGCCCTAATCACATTACTGTGTGCTAGAGCTGCTGGGGAGTTATTTAAAATGACTTGAGATTGCAGATGAGAAAAGCAGCTCTGGCAGACTAGCCTGAGGAAGAGACTGTGCGTCATGGCTGTCAACCTTCTCCTCTTATACCAGGTGAAAAATATTAAAAAAAAACCCTGAAATAAGCACAGCCTCCAGGAACGTTGCCTGCAGGACAGATGTGACCCAGGTGCCACCACCTGTGTGGTGACCAGCCACCTTCACCCTCCCCTGTGCTGTCAGGGCTGCAGGGCTGTGAGAGGCAGAGATTGGCAGGAGCTGCTGATGGCTGGAAACCCCCCGGCCTCCAGACTCTGGTGCCTGAACAATATGGATACAGAAAGGGCAAATCCCTGGGGAACACTCAATCACATCATGGAAAAGGACCAGGTTTTCCAGGTCCCAATCTACTACACCTGTGACCCAGAGAAGACTTTCAGAGGTTCCCCTGGGCCCTGGTTGCACTGTTTCTGAAGTAGAGCTGACAGGATTTTTGACATATGATGCTAAACATCTATGCAAGTGTAACAGCTTGGAGACAGTCAGATGGGAGGGGAAAGAAAGATGTTATTTTTACTAGACTTCAGTTTCATTGCAAAGATCTTACAAAACAGGCACCAATAAAGTAAGATCAAGAGTATTTGCTTTCCAGATGTTACCTTGCAGAGAAATTTTACTTCCTACCAGTGCTGACACCCATGAATGTTTACTAGCCAAGGATGACCAACTGGGAGTGTCCTAAACCAGTTAGGAGATTTGGAGTGCTCCTGCTTGTTCCCTTGAGCAGCTGAAGGCACATGCAACCCTGTATTTTTCTTGCAACATGATAGAATTGGTAAATCATTTGCAAATTATTTAGATATTATTATTTACTAATAGAATTTCAGAACTCCACACACATGCACAAAAAGAGGGTGTAGCACCACCTCAGGTAGCTCTAGTGTTTAAATAACAACATGGGAATTAACAGAATACTAGAGCATCCCTTACCCTACACCATTAAAAAAAAAAAAGAAAGCCATACCATACTATGCAAAAAAAAAAAAAAGTTACCTTTCATGCTCTATGGTCTTTCTGGCTCTGCAAGGGCATCATGGTGTAGCCCACCTGAGTGAGTAGGGGGCCCCGGGTTCTGCTTATATAATGTGGTATTTCTGGAAGTGCATTTTTATCCATTTTACAATACTCTCAGTGCATAGTTTACTTCTTTCAAGCTGTGTAAATCCCCAATGGTTGTGAAAACAGAGGAGAGACTAGAATTATTTATACACAGAGATATTGTTAGGAGCAAAATTAATGAGAACAACATTATGGGTAGGAAAGCTGAGACTGAAGGAGTACTTCCTGCCATGGGGATCTGATTTGATTGTTCATCTCCTAGAGGGACTCTTCCGATGTGAGCACTGGCAACTTCATCCCTCAAGACAATGAAAATTAAACCATACAGTGAGAAATCCTGGAAATGTATTTTTTACACAATGTGTCTCTCCTGGTTGGGAATGATATCTAAGCCTCCTGGGGACAACTGCCCGCATGCCCTATAGCAGTGGCAAGGGTGACCCATATGCCTGCTCTGTGCCTGCCTGCAGCCCTGGTGGGAGACCAGCTAGGATGGGAGAGAAGCTGGCATTCAAAGATAACCACAGCCAGTCAGTGCATCACCAGGCAGGTTGAGATATCAAGTCACCATGGGTACAGTTTTCAGATTGAAAACTGCCCATTGGTTACTCACCAAGAAAACTGTATTCCCCATAGGACCCCCAGTATTCAAGGACACTTCTCAGCTTGAAGGGCGTTATTTCAATTCCTATGTGATGTTTGTGGCTACTGGAAAACAGGAGGAAATAGGGTATGATGAAGTACATTTTTCCTAGTAACTCAGAAATATTGATGAACTAGTTCAAGGTCTACAGAATCCCGAATAAAAGGCAAGAGATGGAAAGCCTGACTATTGCTTTCATGGAAATTCTTGTGAAAGGGAGTTTGTCAGACCTTTAAAAACTGAACTATAAAGAAAAAGAAATAATACTGAAGGTATTGTCTTATATACTTCCATCCAAACTCATAATGCATAAGTGAAACAAGTCAAATAGCTTACCATCAAAGCAATCCCATGGTCTTCTCCCAATAATCACAGCCAAGGTACTCTGAAATGGATTCCTAAGCTGTTCTCCTGCAAAATCACCCTCTCCTCTTTACAGCCAGCTATCATCCCTGTCCTTCAAGTGCTGATTCAGTTGCAGTAAGCAGGAAGGTTATTTCAGCTTGTGCTCAACTGCTGGCAGAACAGCAGGTTTCTGGGAAGTGGCTGAGCTCTGGATTGTGCTATCGATTCACCTTGACATGAGGCACCTGCGCCGGGCACTGCTCCTTGACGGGCAGGGATGTGGTGTCCTGCAGAGGACAGGCCACCTGACATTGTCACACTCTGCAACGACCAACCTTGACGTGACAGGCACAGCCTTCAATTTCTGATTAGTGTGTACTCATGTGCACACCATCGTTTACACTTTTAAGAAGATGCCATCAAATACTGGGAAGCACTTCTGCAGCTGGGTAATTGAATTCAGAGCAACCCACTCCTGAATGGAAAATTAATTACTTGGCAACATCAGATTTTACTTTTATTAACTCTTTAACACTCAAGAAATTTTAAGGAATAAAGAAACCTCTTAGAACTTGTAAGAATTATATCACTTGTGCATCTTCCCAGTTCACACACGTATCACACTTATGTCCGTATTTCATATCCAGCATATTTGTCCTGGAAATGTCCTAAAACACCTGCCTTTAAGATGAATAATACCACTCACAGGGAGCGCTGTTTGCAGAAAACACACGCACCATCCAGCCTGGATAATTTCAACATAAGCTGACCAAATACAAGCTCACACAAAAACAAGCTGAGGATCATGTTGCATTAATGGATGCAGTGGGCGAATATCCCTGGGTTGCCATTAACACAGTAACTGGGTTGCCAGTGATGTCACTAATGCAGTAGTAGGGAAGTCACTCTCCATCATAACATCTTTCAGCATCTCAGAGGAGCAATATGTGTGTGGAAAAGAAAAAAAAAAAAAAGTCAAAATCCACCCTGCTCTTACCTCAGAAGAAAGTTCATGGAAATTTAAGGAGTATTTTAGTGGAAAAATTGTTTAAAGCTCTTATCTCAGCATTCAGATAGGTCCTGCAGTCGTGCTGAGCATCCTTTCTTTTGTCTGCTTTTCGTTGGTGTAGTAAAGGTACATGGCAAATAAGTAGAAATATGTATAAGGGTAGCAAAAAAATAAATTGCTTGATTCGCTCTCTTGGAATTTATTCCCAACATTTATAGCAAATTGAATAATCAAGTGAGTAAAGCTGTACTTCAGACTCAGTATAAATTCAGCACTAATCTGATTACAGAAATAATTCTTTTTCAGGGGGAGGTAATATGTTGGCTGAGATATAAAACCTGAATATACTGAGAAACAGAAATGTAGCACAAGAAAGCGTATATCTGTGCTGCAGATTAATTACAGGGAAGCACATAACACAAAAAAACCCACTTTCCCTTTCTGAAAAAAACCAAACAAACATGCAAACTGAGCATGAAATGGGAGTAATCCTCTTCGTCTGAGAAGTATACCAGCAGGAACTCCAGAGAGAGTGGTTGACGTGGTTGTCTTCACTAAGCAATCTCACAGCCAGGGTTGCCCTGTGCATGTCACCCCACTGCAGCAAGATTGCCCCTTATGGCTTCAGCAGTGATAAAGGAGAACTGTGCCAAACTCAGCAGTTTTTGTTTGTAGGATTTTATCTCTTTTAGATTTGGTATTTTTGATGGATTTGGGGTTTTTTTGACTGCTGTTTTAAGAAACCTCAGACATCATGCAAAAGTGCCTTCAGGGACATGGATTTGGGTCAGTATTAACTGGGGTGAAAACCGCAGGGTTAAGGCTGGTAAGGGGAGAGGTGTTGCTTTTCTCAACTGGGCGACTTCCATCCTGGTATGAATGGTGCCCTTTGGCTTTGGGCACAGTCAGACCCTGCTGGAGGCCTTCAGCTTAGGGTGTGAAACCAGACCACACTGGATGCCTTTTCTGCAGATCCCACGCTGCCCTGTGGGCAAGCAGGTGCACATGCTCGGGAGGATGCCACCCCTGCAACTGCACACACATCCCTCTCAAAAGTTCTGACTCAAGATTTTTGTTCATCGCCTCACACTTGGTCTCTGAACAGCTTTGGGCAGCAGCAGCACCCTCACAGTTTGAACCTGCCATTGGCAGAGGTTGGGCAGTGAAAGAAAGAAAAAGGAACAGCTTTGAAAATGCCAGCATGGGTGGACCATGCCTTCTGGTCATATGGCCAAAAGAACAAGCCCGCTTCCTGGAACCCTTTATTCAGTGCTTCCTTCAACCCAATACTTACTGCATTTTCTGTCAATTTAAGCATGCATATAAATACTCTGTTTACCCTTCATCACAGTTATTTTCAGCTGCTCCAGTGTTGTGTCAAAAAATCCTATTTGTAGGCTAGGAATTGCTACCTTGGTGAGGGGGGGATGTAAGAAAAGTCCAATCCAGGAGAGCTCAGCAAGGTACAGTGTGGCTCATACTGTTGCATGAGTATTACCTCTGTAAAGAGCACAGCTCAACTCTGATGTACTCTGGAAAACAGTCCTCAGACACCTACCAAGAGTATATCACAGACAAAAGACTGGGAAGCATGGAAATCAAATCAGAAGGAGGATAGCCTAGACCACAGATCTGTCAGTTGATAGGGAGGCAGCTGAGCTGATGGCAGCATATAAACCTCAACCCAGTAAGATGTTGATAGACATGGAGCAATCTCCAGAGAAACTGAAATGGATGGATGGCAGCATCAATTTGACAGTCCCAGTCTCACTACTGATTTTTTTGCAGCCCAGCAAAACAGGAGAAAGTTATACAGTAGAGGAGACTGCATTCATTAAAGCATTTCTGTATCTGTTCTGCATTTTTCAGACCTCGAGGAAATCTCTGCCAGGGAAATATGAGACTTTTGTAAAGTATATCTCATATATTGCTGGAAAAGAGGCTTCAGTTTCACAGTGAGGCAGAATCTGATGATCTTGTATTAAATGCTATTTAACTTAAATTATCTCATTAAATGCTTTTCTTACTATTCCCCATTTTTGAGCAGCAGCAGCAATCTGGGGCACTGCTGCATGGTTCCCCAGGAAGAACTCAGTGATGCAGAAAATCTTTGTATATTTTTAGTGTAATATCTTTTAATGACACATTTACTATGGTACAGGATCACAGCACATGAACCAGGCTTGTTTGCCTGCTTGCTTACTTCCTTCCATCTTGTCCTGTACCTGGCTGGCAGGGATCAGGAACTGACTCTGGTCACAGGCCCTCTCCAGAAACATGATCCACAGCTGCTGGGAATCCATATTACCAGAAATAATCACCCACAGGATGACTTTACAAGACATTTAGACTTTTGAATACCTGTCAAGGAAGCAAATTATAGTTTATCCCAAATTCAAATGCTGTCTAAAACTTTGAGGGGTCTCTACATTAAATAAACACCCCTGAGATTTAATGACACCTAACAGACAGTATAGGAATCCTCCGTTAAACATTCATGTAAAATGCTTTCATATACACAACTGAATATCCTAAAGGCTATTTAGATAGTGTTTAACTAATTTTCAGTTTTGTTGATCTTCCCAATGCAAAGTCAGTGTCTGTTCATGACTAGGAACCATACAGGGACTTATTTTAAACTCTCAGGGTTTTCTTATGTCTTTTATATTACTCAGAATATCTCTGTTGTGAATGGATTAAACTACACCTGAACTGTGCAAGAAAATACGCTTCAATAAAAATAATGAATGTTTCACTGTAAAAAAGATTAAAACCTCCTTGGAGTCAGGTAACATCTGTCCAGGGCCCCGGTTTATTCTGCCTCATACCTGCTCACCCAAAGCACAGACTAAAAGAGCAAATTGGGAAGCAATGAACTGCTGCAGCAGGAATGAGTCCCCCCTGGAGAGGGGCAACTGGATGACCACCCTTCTTTTCCACGAGCTGCAATGCACAGCAGGACTTGGTGAGTTTCCAGAGCACCTGCAGGAAGGATGCAGATGAAATTTGTGATTTATATCTGTTGCCTTTAGTCCTGCTTTGGGCTGGCTCCCCAGGAAAATCCCTGTCTCAGGCCTTGCTCTTCATCCCATTGGAGTGCTCAGCAAGGTGATGGCAGCACATGTAGCCCTGATGTTTTGCAAGCCTCCCTGATGTGGTTTGCAGGGCGAGCAGGAGAGCTCATAGGGCAATGAAATCCAACTTGGCATCTCTCAGAGTCAGCTCCCAAGGAAAGGATGAGGGTATCTCTTCCACAATTCTCCAAAAGTGGTCACTAATTCAGAGTCAAAACCAGACTTCACCTGTAAGGGACATTGCTGTTTGGTCCTCAAAAATCATATGCCAGCAGGAGCCAGAGGGAAAGTGAGCTGAGCCCCACTGCATGTTGGAAAGGAGGTTTCAGTGTCTTGAAGAGACCTGTCTCCCAACTGAAGGTTTGCTGCACCTTCAGAGACCTACATAAGTGTTTCCAGTGCTTGTCAAAGCCTGAGGGGCAGCTCTTCTCCCATGTAATTTTGCCCTCTCGCCCATCAAACCACCTCACAAGCTCTGGTGTACACAAGAGATGCAAGGGTTCTCTTGATAAGATTATTTATATTTCTTTATAAACAGGTCAGAAAAGTGAAAAAACAACAGCTACAAAAGTCCCATCACATTACGTCTTTTTATACCACTCTGCAATAGTACCAAAAAGAGGAAAGATAAAAAGCAATTTGTATAATTCACATGTTAATAGCCTTTGTATTCCAGAAAGGGTAAAAAGAGGGAGGATAACATTGCCAGAGTCCAGATACGAAAGGTCAAGGCAGATCAAGCTGATGACAATCATCAAACACAAAAGAAGCACTGCAGAAATTTGTATTTAAAGAAGAAAACAACAATAAAGAATTTAAATTAAAAGCAGGTGAGCATTTTATTTCCCTGAATGAAAAGTGCTTTTCAAATGTGTTTGTCCTCAGATAAAAAGGAGAGAGCAAAGAAGTTGTGTCCTTGCAAAACACCAGCAGAGCTCAGAGCACAATGTTGGGGATTTTTTTGTATAAGTCCCAGGAAACATCAGTGAAGAAAACCAGAAGGATGTAAACTTGCTGCTAAGTCATCAGAACAACCTCTGCTCATCTCATCTTTTGCAGCCTGATTTTGCAGGGCTGTGTCCAAACCATCGGCATTGCTATTCATCTCACAGCTGCGCTTCAGAACTTTCACCTGCAAATGGGATTACAAATGCAATCATTAGTACAGATTCCCCAAGAAGCTTTCACAGTATTACAATTAGATTTCCCTTTCTAGCAGCATCTAAATCAATATGATATGATTAGTTACTCTCGTGGATTACATGCTGCTGTACAAAACCTTCACACACAGAAATCTGAGTAATTTAATCAGGCAGTAATGGATTCTGGGAATGCTCCCACTGTCTAGAAACTTAAAATCATTCTGTCTCTATAATAATTTGCCATTATGCACCTGAAGCTAAATTGTCTGACATACCTGACAGTGGACAGCAGTGATTAAAACAGGTCACATTTCATCAACCAAAGTGGCAACTCCCTCTGAATTCACTTTGAAAACTGAATATGAGGGAGAAAAAAAAATCACCTTTAGTTGTTTCTCTTGGGCTATAACTTAAGTTTTAAGCTGTCTCTTTAAATACATCTATGTATGTGTTTGTGTGTGTGTGTGAGAAAGACAGAATGTAAGTACTATCCATTTCTCATCATTTTAGTCAAGGCAAGAGGAATATATGAACTAATGCTCCTGGGAAAGTGCAGCAGACCAAGGCAGAAATGAGCAAGTAATTTTATTTCTCTGAAGGTGCTTAGCAGTGCTGAGCAAGATATCGGGAAGCAGGACCTTTCTGGAAGGGTCTTGAAAGCAAAGAGTCCTTGGCTGCCATTGTCAGTAACTCACAGGAGGGAGCAGTGCTGGGTGACAGAACCTGAGCTGTTGGTAGCTGCTTTTTGGGGAAGGATTCGCTCCTCGCATTTCCCCAGCTTGGGTAAACAGCTCAGCTCTGCACCTCTGAGCTACAGCAGCTCTCTTCTGCGACGATCCTGGGATTGCAAACAGCCCTGAAAAACAAACTGCTGGGCTTGGCACAGCAAAGGCAGCTGACAGTGGTGCAGGGAAAACACACAGACCCACGCACAGAGGAACAGCTACAGCTTCATTTGAAAAATTTGGCCTGCATGTTTCTAGGCAGAAAATACTTAGAAATATGCTGCTGTTCATCTCTTATCCTACCACTGTGCAACAACTTATGGCTAAGAAATACAAGACATTATATTACTGTTGAGGACATTCCTTTTTCTCACAGCACAGTTGCATTGAAATAGCCCTGACCCATTGTGCCTGGGGACTCCTGCTTTTGAGGAGGATTTTTTCCTCTGTTAAATTGATATTTCAAATAGCCAGTCGGCAAGAAAAGAAAGAAAAATAGCTATCCATGGAAACTTTGCTAAGCAATAATTGCCAGTGAACTCTGCCCTCATTATAAAACTCTGCATAGCTTGACATAAAAAAAAACCCTGATGCACATACACTTTTCACCTCTGTATTCCCCATAATAGTCTTGGTTATGTTACCTGTTCAGATATGTGACCAGTGGCAGTGTTGATCTACAACTCCTTTAGGGTACGGGGTGGTCTGTGTGCCGAGCCAGATGTGGTGTGTGCCGGGGCTCCCCTGTGCCTGGAGACACTCCGGCACCAGCAGCTACACACTGTACCCCGTGACACTGCCAAACCCCCACTGGCACGACCAGGCATTTTAGTCCCTCTGGCAAGCAACTGTTAGACAAATCTCTTCTTAATTCCTTACTGGAGGTGCTGAAGGAAAGCTGTGGAGGTCGTTAACCAAAGGAATTGGTGCCAGAATCATTTGGGCAGGGGGAGGTGGGTGGAGCCAGCTGTGGCCACCTGCCCACTGATCCTCCGCAGCCCACAGCCCACCACAGAAAGAAAGGGCTGATATTTAATGCAGGCTGGAGATTGGGCCACTGCATCACTATTAATAAACAATAAAGCTATTAAGGCATATTAAAGCTTGGGAATGAACTTGTCAAAAAGGATGATCTATAAATCAATATAAACAGCAGTAACAGGCAGTAATTGAATTCCAGTGGTCCCTCAGCACATGCTAGATATGAAGGGACATGACACGCTGAAAATATAGTAGGAAAGCTGAAAAATTGATAGCATTAACGTTTCCTGGTGAAACGTGGCATCACTTTAGTCCTTAATGGGGGTCAAACTGTGAATACGTATTGACTTCTTCTTTTAAAACAAGAAAATGGCTACGTAAATCTGAGACTTCCCAAATTAGAAATGGCTGCTCAAAAAGTTCACAGCCACTCTGGATGTGGTTACCACAGAGCAGCAGACAGAGCCCTCCTCCAATGGGTTCATTAGCAGGACTTCTTGCTTTACCTGGGTCAGAAGAAGGATGGGTTTTGTGCAATCCATAAAGCCTCTGAAGTTGATTCATCCATTTTCATCTTCCATAAAGGACCAGCAAAAGCCCATCGGGTAGGAGAAGTTAATGCTAGCATGCTGCCAGGTTCGGGTGGCTACATATCTTTCAAATTCAGATATAACAAGCCAGGCCTCAAATATCAGCAGAGGATGAGACAATCAGAACGGAAAGAAATTGGTGAAGTCGCAGCAAGCCTTTTAATGGAGATTCAAGTGACAGCAAATAAATCATGACAGCTTCTGTGGATGAAACCAGGGCCTCATTCTTTATTTTCTCTTGATGTGCTCCACTCAGTGAAGCCTTTCTTCGTTGATTTTCACAATAGAGCCCTATGGCAGTGGAGTTCAGAAAATGCTGAAATGGAGGGTTCGGACGCATTATTGAGGGTTATTTTATCTGTACCACCTCACTCACGGGCAGAGAGTGCCTGTGATCCAAAATCATGGGGGATATTTGCATTTCAAGGGACTCTCTGGGCACAGAGAGGGAAAGCTAGAAAAGTATATAAATGAGTGTCCATGTATTGAGTGATGACCTGCTAATAAGGTCCCAAATGGTGAATAGCAGCAGAGCTGGGATAGAGGCCGGTCACCAGTGCAGAATCAGCGCAGTAGCCAAAGAGCAGCTGGTGTGTCAGGCTTGGTCATAACCACTAGGCTAAAAGTGCTGTTTAGTATGGATAAAGTTCCTATTTAACAAGAGATAAAACTCCATTAGGGTCACTCTGCACCATCTTGTCTTGAATACAGCCCATATTTGAAAGAGAAACAGGTGAAGGGGGACATGTTCTGGGTGTTTTGACACAAAATTTAAAATTAAAATGGAAAAAACCCTGTAAGGATCAAATTAAGGAGGCAATGTTTTTTTCCTTTTTCCTTTTAAATATAATTTACTCTTTGAGGTCAGCCAAGACTCATCTGACCTATCTGATGTGCATTCTGCCTTCAGATTTGCTGAGCATGTACTGATGTAACATGAAAGGTTAAGGGAGCCTGTAATAAAAAGTCTAAAATCTTCAGAGATGATCTGTAGAAATGCAAGACATGCATCATCCATACCTTGCATGGAGAGTGGTAAAGCAGATCTCAAACGAGCAATTTTGCCTGTGGCAATGTTAGGGTACCAGTATCCAGTATCCCTGCCAAACTCCTATGCACCATTTTCCCCCATTCCATCTTAAAGTTATCCATTAGGAGCTGTGTGTTACCCTTCTGTGCCTGCAGGAGCTGGGAAGCATGGTGTATAATAATAGTACTGGCTTTAATCAACAGGACAGCGCTGAAACATTGCCCACTGAAATAGATGAACTTGCCCTGACTTTTCCCTGCATTTGCATCATTCTTAATTTTTCTTACATGGAGGTTTTTTACTGCCATTTAAGAGGTGAGAATTTAGTCAACTGAATACAGTGCTGATTAGCTCAGTATTATAATTGTGCTTCATGGACACCTACTGCTTGTATGTCACAGCTCTCCAAATTCCCATTATACTATTAATCTAGGTTTTATGGTACTTCAGAACTGAAGTATCAAAAAACTATGATGTAAGTGGAAAAAATCACAGTAGCAATTTACCAAAGAGCTCATATGGGTTATTATGAAAACAAAACAAAAACAAAACAAAAAAAACCCCACAAAACAAAACAAAGGAGCCTGTTTGCAAAATTCAGAGTCTGATGACCTGCAAGAATAAGGGAAAAACAAGTATGACATGGCAATAACTGGCTTTCCAACACTGCCTACAGCATGTCACCATGCTGGATTCAGGACTATGCACTTGCTCTTCAGTGGAGATAGAAGAAAGCCAGTGCTCTCCATTCAGATTTCCTTTCTCCAGCACCCATGGGGGAAGAAAAGCAGCTTGCTGTTATTGTGTTTATACACTATTCACATTTCCATTTGTTGTTTTCTCAGTCACTATGCTCAGAGAAGGGGTTTGTACCATAAGAGAAACCTTTACTCCTCAAATACTTACACCCTCAGGGAGGTTACAACATCAGCATCTCAGTCACTTCTGTATTTGGAGTGTCGTTCTTGTGAGCGTTCAGCCCAGCATAATCACACTAGACCTCAAGTAAAACAGTTGCACACAAACCTGCACTGCAGAGTCAGGAAGCAGAGAACTGCTCCACCGACCTTGTGCTGCTGTGCACAAGCTCCCTGTCTGAGCTCCCTCCACAGCTCTCCATGCCTGGGGCCAGGAAAGGGGCACTGTAGAAAGAAAAATGGCTTAACATGAAGTGACCGACATTCAAATTAAGGCTTACAAGGAAGCATAATAAATCTATCTGTGCTTCATCTGCACTTGGAACAAAACCAGGACACAAGTTATTTTTTACGGGAATGCACCACCTCATTCTCATACGAAATAATCATCTCCTTGCAGGGTACTGAAAAGGGGTTTCCCTAGGGAATCTTGGTTGTGAGAAAGCCACTAGGAACCATTCCAAAAGCTGTAGTTCCCTAGGCAGAACAAGAACTTTCCTATTCCATCAGCCCTAGCCCAAACCCTAACCCTTTTCTGACCCTTACTCTAATCCTAACCCTTCTCAAACCCCAACACTAGATGAAAAGAAAAACTGTATTTTTTTTTTTCCTAATGTGAGTCTGAGACAACTCAACCCATGTTTAGGATCAGGGCTGAAAGAAAGAAATGCCAGTAATTCCATATCAGTGAGGCTGGAATGGGACTGCAAAAGGGAAGCAGAGGCTTCAGAGATGGTAGCTTTGAGAAGTATTTTGTACAGGTAATGGCCAGAGGAAAACTGTCAATGGTTTGGCCAAAGAAAAGTTTTCCATGGTTAAGCCCCAGTTGGTTTAGGGTTAAAATTAGGTTTAGGGTTAAGAGAATAATAAAGTTCAGAGCTTTATTTGCAGTGGGACTGGAAAAGAGCAGCAAAAAGAGATCAAAGGATGCAGTAGCAAAATATTTCAAGCTCATCTCTCAAACTGATCCTCATCAGCTACTAATGAGTGACACACTGCTTAGAATGCACCTCTGCACCCAGTGATGCCTCCTGACAGAGGAAAACACCTCCCAGGGGCCAGGGGCTCTTTCTCCAGCACTGGCCAATACTCAAAGCACTGAGATTTAGAAACAAAGGTATTTTTCTTTCAATATTGTTTAAGGATTGATTATACAAGAACTGTATTCTCTGTAATTCCTGGCCAGTAGCCAGCACTAGTTCTGGCTCCTGAGTCACACCGTTGTCTTGAAAATGCAATACTCAAAAAAGATGCTTTGCTCAAAGTGCCTAAAATGGAGCCTGACAGAAATAAAATAGATGCTACCCAGACACAGGCTGTGCTGAAGGACATTTCTGATTATCTGTAGCCTCATTATTTTTCACTTGTTTAGGAACAGCAGTGTTTGGTGTCACTGGTCTCTGGAGGCTGCTGAACCAGACCCTGCTACTGCTCACCTATGAGATGGCCCAGGTGCAGAGTGGTATAAGGCTGCTTTCACCATCTGCATGGCTGCTCCTGCATATCAAAGACCTACTGACAAAAGCAGGATATTTGACTCCTGCCAGAAGAAAACACTTGCAATCTTATTGTTCCCTGGACATGCAGACAAATGGCTATTTACTGTGAACCGCAGACTCATTGTAAGAAATTAAATACCTTTGGTGGTTATGAGTGTAAAAACATATCTTTTCTTGAGATGACACTCACAGATTCCAGAAATTGCTCCCTGCTTTACATTTTGCATGAGTAGCCAACTCTGATCTTGAAAAACATCCAGCTTGAAGAGCACCCTTCCCTTCCTCTCCATGATTGCTGGGCAAGGAACAGAGAAAGCAAGCTGAGTCCAACTGTAACAAAACCCTTGGAAGGATGTGCAAAGCCATCTTTTTGATTACATAATGTCTCTGCAAGCCCTTTGCCACTAAAATATGATTAAAAGCAGTGGCCAGGAGGAGTTCACCTTTAGAAAATGACACTTACAAGAAATCACTTCCCAAACAGATAGTTGCCTCCCTGAGATGAAGAAGTGGTTTGATGGATGAGAAGGCAATATTAAAATGTCTCCTCTCATAAGAAAACAGAATGAGAGCAATCATCAGAATTTATCAGCCAGAGAGGAATAGAGTGTTTTTTTGGCACTAAAGGGACCCAATACTCTAAATCAAAACCAGAACACAGGCTCACAGAAGAAAGAGACAGATGTCTCTGCCATATAAATACTACATAAATGAACTTTCTGGAGTGGGGATCCTATTTAAGCACACACCATAGTGACATCTGAGAAAGACACGACTAAACAAAGCAGATCGTGAAGTTGGTGTCGGCACTGAAACTGCAGAAATTTTTGAAGGGTAATGGCCCATCTGTCAACCCTGCTTGGGAGTTATGGCTTTGATATTTGGTATCTACTTCTTTGCAAAACCCCAATAACCTCCCCGTAATAACCGAATCAACCCATGTATTTGCACATCACCCTTTTTTAATTCATTCAACCCAAAATGTAGTCCAGGCTCATCAAAAGGCAACAGGGGTTTCCTGGTGAAAGCAGGAGTGATCTCTGGTTCAGGGTGAACTGTGTCTCAGGAAACTACTGCTATATCCACAGCACATCCCAATGCACAGCAATGATGTAATGCCACAGCAATCCCAGAAAATATGCTCAGAAAATAACCTGAGAAAATAACCTTGAGACCGCCAGGCAGGATGCCTGCTTGGATCAGCCTCACCACTTCCCTGCCATGTGTGCAAGCAGCTGGAATGGGGCAGCCCTTCAAACCACTCACTGCTCTCTTGAGTTAAAATACGTTGCAGTTCCCACAGTGAGCTCCTCAGGAAGGCAGTTAGGATGTGGTTCTTTCTTAATACACGTAGCATTCCCTTCAATGTTATATATATAAGCCTACACAGAGGAGCCTCAAAGATTGGACACTTCAGTTTGCTGGGGGTAAATATCCACACTGTGTTTTGCAGTTCCTCATCCCCATTTTCTAAGGTTAGTGTCTTTGGACATGGCTCTTCCTGGAGGGTTTTAACACCTCTCTTTTGATGATAGGCCAAATAGAAAAGCACAACTGTAAACTTTCTTATATGAAGATAAATTGGATCTTCAATCAAAATAGACTAGAGCCCAAACACGACTTTTACATGGCTGCTGAATATAAAGTATAAATCATTAGTTCAGTTTCCTAATGGATATGTGGGGCTTCCATGGATGTAGAGGGGCAGAAAGGAATAATGCCAGTGCCAGTGCAACAGCTGCTGTGTGAAATACATATGGAAAGAATGACTTAGTAGATCTTCAAGTTAGAATGGGCTCTGAGAGCAGGCAGACATCCCTGGGGGAGCTCAAAAACAAACCTCTACTTGGGGATGGGTGAGCTGGCATCATAGCTGTCTACATTAACCTCAACCCTGGCGCTGATCAGACTTTTCCCCACTCCCTGGAAAAGCCATCTGCAAACAGCATCAGCCCTGACCTACTTTAGCCTGCTCAACTGCAAATTTCAATTATCATGATTGGATCTTTTCCATCCCGGGTTTCTTCCAGCAAAATGTCAGACTGTTCTTCCTTGCTCTTCAGAGGCATTGAATAAGCCCAAGGTCCCAAGATGTGTTCCTCTGATCTGGGGAGAAGAGAGAGGATGAGCTGTGGTGCAGGAGGGCACCCAGCATCCTGCAGCTCTTCGGTGCCTGTGTGCTCATGGCATCAAATAAGTGGCACTGGTGGAAGGAGTTGTGTTTGCAAGGCATGGCTTGCACATCTGGGTGAAGACAGACTGCTTTTCACAGGCAAGGAATGGTTTTGTAAAGAGACATGGAAACTTGAGCAACATGCTTGACAGCACATTTATTCAGTGAGAAGTATTATACAAATGTCATATGTGTTGAACTCATTTTGTGATCTGAAGGCTGAGAGGAGCAAGAGTGAACAGATAAGGTCATCAGCTAACTCAAGAAAAAAAATCTTATTGTTGCAGCTCAAAAGCACTATGTTGTTTTTTGCTGCTGAGCTCTGCCTTCTGAGAAAGAATACTCAGAGACAGCTTAGTGGAACACAAAAACTTTTGTCCTGCAGCCCTTCCAAGGATACAGGTCCCCTCTTTGTCCCAGCCATTAGGAATTAGGCTGCAATTGCTACAGTCATTTGGGGAGTTAGGGTAAGCTAATGAATTAATTAGTTTTAGAAGTTTGCATTTCATCTCTATGACTTCACCATTAATCATTTCTTAACAGGATTTCTTTTTTTTTCCCCTCTGCAGTCATACAAATTGAACATCAAATTTAAATGGAGCAGTAACATTATATCCTAGCCAGAAGGATGTAAAGGATGTAAGAAAAATCTTTCAACTGCTTGTGTCAGTGATACAGAAATAGCTGTACCATGTATTAGGGATTTTCATACTAATACATAACACAGAAGAGAATAAAAAACCCTTGTTGTAAGTGATAAATTCCATCAAGATCCAGCTTCTCAGCCCTTTATTGTCATGTTTCCATAATGCAAGTAAGAATACAAGTGGGGGCCCTTTGATGCTATGCTGTGTACAGTGCAGAAGACTGTAAATGTGTGGATTTGGGGGTGTATTTTCAATATATAGATTCTAGTATCAATATATTCAGATCCTAGTATTTATCCTAATTCTCTTCAGCTTTGTATCATAATGTGTTCATTAAATCAACACAAAGAAAATACTGTTCTGCAGATGGCAGATCTGATCTTAGTTTGATGAAGTAGTTGAAAAAGAAGGATTATTCCTCTTTGAAAATTATAGGGATTTTTTTAATGATTTTTAGATTTCTTTATATTGCAGGAAAAATTCACTACAGCTTGGTTTTTACACAATTCCATTCAAGAAGATTAAGAGATGAACAAATTGCTTATTCAGACAATAGACACAGTGTGGATTTTTTACTGCAGGGTAGTCTTGGGAAAGCTTCTGCAGAGGCCACTTCTGCAAAAACAGCAAATTCATTCAAATTTGACAGAAAAACTACATCTGAGTAACAAAAGTACATATTTACACACTGTGTGCACACAAATCCTTGATTGCATCGTTGAAAATCAGTGGACCACTTCAACTCCTATAGCTACATATAAAAGGGCTGAATAATTTTATGGTCAGCAATAACAGCATTTTTACCTTTGCAAATAAAGGAAATTTGGGTCAAGCAGAAATATGATTGCCACAGGCACTAAAAAGAAACGAGCACACATATATATGGCTAGCATTGTGTATACTCAACCAGGTCCATAACGCTCTGATGAATATATCATCAAATTTTCTGCTAATATTCAATTTCACATTCATTTCCTTCAGCTGAGATCTGCTCTGCTGGATCCCAGGAGCGGGTGAAGGCACTGCCACTCTGAGCAGCTAGATCCCAGAGCTGGGTGGAGGAGGTTGCAGGCCATATAAGGCCATTTAAGGTACAAATTGATTGATTAAGACACTTCTCCGTCTCCCCTTGGCTTTTGTAGAAAACAAAGCTACTCCAGAGGGAGGTGCAGGACACCTAACACTGCCCTTCTCCAAGGATGTTGTGAACCAATGCGAGGTCTGAGGGTATATCAGTCTTGCTCTGTGGGAAATGGAAGGTTCTGGCTTCTTGGCTCTGTCATATTGACGATAAAAACATTGGTCAGTAATGTGTCCTAAATAGCGAATACCTGTAATAGGGACTTAGACTGTCCAGGCATATTAGACAGTTTTTTAATGAGGTATTAGCACACACTAAAAAGTCTTTAAAATATACACCAGGAATGTCTTAGGTGGACCTGATTCTCTCTTGGCAAGAGAGAAGGACTGGGTAATGCCTCAGGTGTCTGCCTGGTCTCTGTCCCTATTTCTAAGTGTGGGATTCAGTTCATAGATCATGACAGCTGAGTAACTGAGTCCTGACTCCTCAGCCTGGACCTCAGTGGAGCCATCCAACCCTGTATCCCTCTTTCCTAATTTGCCTTGTTTGCCTGCCACTGAGGTTCTCTAAAGATGTGTTTGAAGGAGCAGAAATGTATGGTGAGTTGCTGCAAACTGAGCTAGAAGACACTGCACTTGGCACACCTTGCAGGGAGGCTAATTTTTCAGTGATGTTCATGTGGGCAACAGGGCTCACTTGGACCTCAGGGAGGCTGGAGGATCTTCCCCCCATAACAGAATGCCCAGGAGTATAGCACAGGACAGCAACTCACATGAGACATTTCTCTCTGACAGTATTAACTCTGATAATAATGTCTCCAGCCCAAGAGAGAATATATTTCTCTTTCACAGACTGAAATAAAAAGTTAGCATTTTGAGAGCTTTGCATACATTACAGGAATTATTTATACTGCACCACAAACACTGTCGTGCTGCACAGGGCCTCTGCGGTGCTTTGGATGTATGTGTCTATAAATCAGATGCTCCAGAAAGGAAAAGAGGGTGCTCTCTCCATCAGTACTGCACGGTTCACTGGATGGGGGGCATGGTTCACTGGGTGACAGCAGCACAGCTGTGTGGCTGAGAGATACCTGTGGGAGCTGGAATTTGCACCTCCTGTGACTGGGCCTCAAGGACAGCATCACCAGGCATTCAGCAGCAGCTTCTTCAGCAGCTTTTGCCATTTTTAACAATGTCCCTCCCCAAAAAGGCTATTTTATCTTTTTCCTGCTGTTCCAGCTGCAGCCAGCACGCTCCAGTGAAGCCAATGGAAAAATATATAGTTGTTTCCTCTGCACTCTTGTGCTTGGAACTCTTACCAGGACAAGGAAGCAGATCCACATGTTCCCTCCACGTGCCCAGGGAATGCCAGGCCAGAGACTGTAACTGAACCTTATCAAGGGTTATACAGGAGCTGAACTTTAAACTGACATTTCTTCCCTGTCTTGCTCCAACAGTCATGGAAAGGCACAGCAGAGTAGCTGGAGGCTCCCTTGGCATGGGCTAGGTCCCTACAGTGCAAATCATCTATTTCTTTTCCTAAGAGGACAGCAGGAGGCCACTAGTTTAAGTGACTTGAGTCAGTTGCTCACGTGCAGAAAGAATTAATTTGCAGTGGCTGTAAAGCAGCAGGACAGCCAGGTGCAATCATGAATCTCGGCAGCTCTTCATATTTATATTAGGCCCTTTGCAGCTGCTCTAGAGGCGCCTCACTAACTCTGAACTTTGCCTGAATACCAAGTGACTGTGGCTACATGCAGTGCACTGTCCCTCCTTTCAAGAACACACACATAGCAGAAAAAGATAAAATAATCAAAGGAAGTGGCTGGAAAGGTTTTCCATTTGGAGAAAAAGAAGGGTAAGTGATTTTTCTCCCATAAGAGCAGTGTGCGAGAATGGAATAGCCTAGATCAGGTCTCTTCTGCAGTCAAGTCAGGGCTGTCACATATCAAGGACCAGGACAGCCCTGTTTGTAACCCTCCAGGAGCTGGAAAGCTTGTTTTTAATCCAGTGTTAGAAATAGATAGCTACGTATTTACGTCTGTATGCATATACAGTGCATGTAAATGAAACACACCAATAGAAAAACATGTATGTGGACCTGGGAATGCGCCTTCACTAAGCAAGAGTGTGGTGATGGAACACCGAGTGAATTTATATAGTTTGGATCCAGCCTCTCTGCATAACTTTGTCAGTGGCACAAGTAAGGCTGCCTGGATTAAGTGATTCATGCCCTATTCTGTAAATGGCTGGCCAAATTTTGTGCCAAGGCGTTTGGGGTTGTGGACCACACTTCTGCACCTTCACCTAGGCTTGTGTTCCAGTACCTTCTAGGTATGTATGGGCTACAGATGGCTTTAATGAATCCTTGAATCTTTTGATTCTTGTTTTTCTTCACCCTTCTGCTATGTGGCAGCACACATGGATGTGAAGGAGTCCTTCAGGCACTTAGGCACTTGGCCCACACATAGCTGGAGGACTTAGTGGGTGAGTTGACCTTTCTCTCACTTGAAATCCATCTCCTGATTACAAGTGGTTAAAAAGTTTGCACCGTAGCATTTTGACAGGATGTATCATTTTCATTAAAAGTTTCATAAGGAGATTTGGCAGGAAAGGGACATTTTTTTAAATTAAACATATATTGTCCCTGATTTGGTACATGAGACGTGAGCCTCTGCTTGGCAGCATCTGCAGTGAAAAGCTAAGTGTAGTGCAAGGTGATCAGCACAGATCTCCTCGGGGAGGGAGGACTCCAGCTCTCGGCACACACCAGCACTGGGCTACCATCACTAATATACCCCACATTTTGGTGTACAACAGAACCCAGAAAACTTTAAAATTATGGTAAAATGAGACCAATGGCCTCTGTTTAAGTGTACCCTGACAGTGAACTCTCTGCCCTTCCTCATGTTGCAGCATGGGCTCAGGAGGCCTCGCGGGGACCAAGCTCTAGGCCAGAGGAGATCTGCAGCCATCTGCCCCATTCCAAAGCATTCAGGTGGTGCAGCTGCACTTTTCAACATGTCTGAAGTGGTCTGGGAAAGAAGCCACAGGCTGTAAGCTGCTAGCAGAGAGGGATGGATGCCTGGACACAGGACCAAGAGCCAGACTGAAGAGGGTCCATATGTGTAAGTTTATCTAAGACTCAGAAAAGCTAAAGAAAAGTTCAGTGTCACCAAGTCAGGCAGAGCAGCAGCCAACATGATTGAAAAGCAAGCAAGAAATATACAGAGTAGCTGCCTATTCTGTGCCCTGGAGACACACTGCCAACCTGTCTGGCCTTGGCCAGGAGCCTGCAGAGATGCCAGGTGTGAGCTTTATCGCTCTCACTCCTTGACTCTCTGTGTTCTCATTTTCAGTACTTAATTAAATGCTCTACGTCAACATGCTGGTGCATTTCCTTGCTCACATACACTTCTTGGGTGTGCTTTATCTCAAAAAGCTTATACTCCTGTGAACAAATATAAGACAGTCAGTCGTGATACAGGTTTGTCCCTCCAATATCCAGCACGTGCATCTTCCCCTGTTGCTATAATGATATTCAATTATGATACAGAACTGAAGGACCACATTTCATTTGAGTGAAAGACACAATTTCTTTATCCCATAGCTTCAAGGAACCTATATTCTCCAAGACTATCCCACCCACTAGCAGTATTCCCAGCCTTCTCTTCTCTGTCTAAACCTCCATCTATTTTATTCAGTGTTTTAGGGAATCTCTGAAATTTTCTGAATAAATTTACTTAATAAAGGGTAAAATAAACCTCAACAGTCTGCAGAAGTCTGGAATTTCACTGAACTGATGTAAAGAGAAAAGGAAACAAAATGTGAGTGTTTTGATTCTTGGCCTCAAATTGTTGCTGCAGCTCAAATCCCCTGCTTAACTAACTTCTGTCATCTGTACTTTTCAGCTCCACCTGTGCAATCATTTGCAGAAACATTATTAGCTGTTTGATTTTTTTCCCCTAGTTTGCTTCCATAGCAACATCCATCAGGGAGAGAACAGCAGGAGCATATGGGGAAGTTATAAAGCACATTTTCTACAAGAAAAGGAGGCCAAAGCATTTAACAGACAGCACTTAGGTTTCCCTTAGTAACTGAAAATCCAAAATACCTCTCTTGTTTCAGTATGTCCTAGTATTAATTAGGCTGCTTAATGATGTAGCAGTGCAGGTTGGAGGTAACACTTGGGTTGTCTTTAATTAATCAAGGTTCTGGAACATTTCTTTGAGATTTAAGCTTATTGCCAAAACACATTCTTGTTACATTTTTGTGTGTGAGTATTTTACAAGCAAGGCTCGGAGCTGTTAGACAGCCTTTGACATGCTAAATATTGTGGAAAAATTTTTGCATAAGGTTCCAAAGAGAAATGCTAGAGCTGAAAATTATCTGTTTGAATAGTTTGAAATCTGTCACCAAGGAATAGCTAGAAGCTGTCAGGTCAATTTTAGAATAAGTATATAAAAAAAAAAAAAGCATATCTCCTGCATAGTCATTTCTCTCCTTGCCAGTAGCAACCCATATACACTGGTATTTTATTAATGAAAACTGTACTGGTGTTCCTCTTTAGTTTAAAACACAGACCCTGAAGCTCAATATGAAAACACTAAGAGTTGTTAGGCCTTTTTAGTAAATCAAATATTCCACTAATCTCTTTACTAGATCCATGTTTCTTCCAATATGTGCTTGAAATGGAGATGCTGATGTTTTGGGGGATGTTGTATATTGCATAGGCATAAACCTGATGGGGACTGATGAGTATAGGATCTTGGTGGGGATTGAATTACTGGCATCCAGACTAACACATTGGAAGATGGTGCACCAAGCAGAGGTGCATCCTGCTGGCAGGCTGTTATTTGTCCCCAGTGTGTCTGGTTGCCCAGAAGTGTGGCCAGCGCTGGATGTAGGAGGAGGCACACCACAATCTTTCTGAAACCACCCAAAAACATTGTGAAATGCAGGCACAGTTTCATCTTTTTTCTTTCCATCCTTCCTTATTGATTCCTTACTTTTTTTCTTCTCATATCCAAATTGTTCCCTGCTTCACACATGCCACTTCAGCCTCCCACAATTTTGTATTCCCATCTCCTGTTGTTTTTCCTCTGTGGCTTCTTCTCTGCCTGGTCCTTTTGGTCACTGCTGCCCATACCTGCCATCCTTACAATCAGCTCTGCCTCACCCAGTCTCCCTGACAGTGCAACAGACCTTTCTGCAACCGGTTACACAACTATCTCTTATACCTGCCAACTGAACACTTCTGCCCCTTTCCAGCTCTGTACATCCTCACCTCCTCTGACACCTCCTCATCCCTGGCGCTTGGTGTCCATCTAAGTGTAACTTGTCTCTACCACCCCAATGCCACCTTCTCACCTCCAGCAGCCCTTTTGCCACCCAGCTCTCCCTCTGTCCCTTCACATGGTAGGGGCAGAACAGGAAAAAGAGCAGAAGATGTCCTGCACTACAGCAGAGCAGAGTAAAATCTGCTCATGTTTCCAACATATCTGGAAACCTTCTGCCACCCATCACATGCTCAATGCCACTTCGACAAATCTGAGCCAGAGCCTGGTGATCTGTCCTGCTGCCTTCATCAGCTGTGCAACCAGAACAGGTTTCTGCACCAGGATCCCCCTAAATATCCCACTAAAAATCAAAATTTTCCAAGTAATTCAACCTGGCCATGGACAACTGTAGAAGAGTATCAGTTGCCCAAGGCCTCTGGCTGAACTAAATGAACAGCTCAGAGTTACTTGGGTATTTGGAGTTGCAAACAGCTGCCCACTGCTGAAGGTTGCTCTTTATTTGTGAAAAGTCTTGCATTTTAAAACAGGCAAACTTGACTTTGTCCTCTTTATACTCTCAAGTCTCAGGCTGCAAGGATTTGCTGTATAGTAACAAACTCTGCCATGTTGCAGACCTGTAAAAATAACCTTCTTACCAATCCACAACTACAAGTAAAACAGTGAGGAACATGAACAGGTAACTGCACTGTCTGTGACTCGGCCAGACACAAATTTTTGGCATTTTGGGGGGCTGCCAGTGTGTCCTTAAAAAATAAATTCACCCACTCTCCACCCTCAGTTTTGAAGGAAGAGCTCATTTTTCTGCCATATGATCTTTTGCTTGGGTTTAAAGTTGAACCTCTAAATAACTACGTATGCAAAGACTAGTCCTGCCTAATAGGAGAAAGGTTGAGGTTGCCTGCAGGATGAACCCTTCTCCATCAACTGGTTCTCTGATATTAGAGCAGAGCTCTCAAAATCAGTTTCTATTAAGGATGGCATAGGCAAAACCTATCTGCCTAGAAGTTATCAAACACAAAATAAACAGGAAACAGTAGTTCTCTTCCTTCATTTAAGAAGCACCTGCTATATCAACTAAGTTATAACACAGATAGAACACAAAAAATTAGAGCTGGCAGAGGATAAATTGGAGAAACAGCACTTCAGTTGGTTCTCCTACAGGAGCGACTCTTGTCAGACTAACCATGAGGACAGATGGAGCCAGGTTCTCCACCCTCCCCAGCTTTCAGAGGCAGCTCTGCTTGCAAATCCCAGCCAAAGACTGCTGCTGGCCAAGCCTTAGCACAAACAAAGCCAGCACAGTGCCGAGCAGCCAAGAGCAGGGAGGCTGAGACAGCCAAGGCTGGGTAACACGGCAATAGGCAGGATTCTTCTGTGTGTCTGTAGGCGCCAGGTGGAGGGGAGAAAACAAACTGGGGTTGTTCCAAATAAGACCCTGAAATTTCATTGCTCCAAGGCGGTTGCAGCCAGCATCTTCTAGTTCCTACCTCTGCTAGTGAGTTGTATTTTTAATGTGAGCAACATGCCTCATATATATATATATATAGTAAATGCCAGTTAAGGTTTTTGTTAACAATAGATCCCTTGGGGTGGATTAAAGTGAAACAACACTAAGTGACTGGTGTTTATAAATACATATATGTCAGGTTTATTTCAGAACAATTTGGTTGCAATGGGAAGGAGGTATGTAGCCATTTTGGTTATTATCTTTAGAAATATAGCAAAATAAAAGCATTAAAAGAACACTTAAGAAAATGTATAAGGAAGAGAAAGAGAAAGAAAGGATAAGAGTAGAAAGATGTCACCCCCCATGGATCCACCAATGAGACCTGATCGTTACAATTTCAAAGTCCATCAGTCAAGGTGATGTTTGCAGTTTTGATCCACTGGGAATGGGGGAAGCCCACAAAACATGAAGTTCAATGGGTTAGTACAAGTTCAGGTTCAGGTGGGAACACCCAGGTATCAACTCTGGGGGGAAAGGAGATTTACACTCTCTGAAGTAAGACTGGGATTCACATGCAGTCCTCTGGTGGAAAGCCTCAGAAATGAGTCAGGGGGCGCATCTGGGGTCTTTGATGGTTTATGACACCTTCTAAGACATGGCAGCTGCCTCTCACATCAGTGTGGTTGAGCCAGTTATACCCTATCATTACAGGTCCTTGTTTGGCTCAAAACTCACCTCACACCCAGCCCCTGGTGGTGAGGTGCACACTCCCTCTGCTCCTGGACTGTTCCCTTGCACATCATCAGCAAAGCACCTGCTGCTTTGGCAATGGCTGTTTGTTTGAGTCATTTACCATTAACATTTCAGCCTCTCACAGGGGATAATTAGCAACCTAAGGGATACTAGTCCCAGCAGACAAAGGAAGGACTGGGAGGAATAAGGATGCAGTTAGAAGACAAGACTCAGTTTCTTCCTCGACTCTAGAGAATGGGTTATAAGAAAGTTGAGTCAAGAAACAGGGGAGACAAGTGTCAGATCACTGCTTGCACTTCAGGAGAAAAAAGGCAGGGAGGGCAGGAGATTAAGGCCAATGGAGAATCTGCAAGGTGGGTGACTCCTCAGCAGTGGCAGAGTGAGGGGTCAGATAAGCAGGGCTGGGGACTTCTGCAGGGTAGGCACTGGGGACGGGGATGAGGTCAGGTTTAAACACTCTGGATCTAAAGGACGTCAGTACTGGTAAGATTGGTGGTGTGCATCTTGTTGTCAATTAAAAAAAAAGAGAAAAAATTGTGGAAAAGAAGTACTTGCTTTACTCCTGCAAATGAGTACAAAACCCTCAAATGTTAAGTTTGTAGTTCAACTCACCCTCTGTAACCATTCTAAATCCCCTCAGCAACAAACTATTTTTAATATTTTAAATAACTATGCAAGGATTAAATAAGGATTTGGTGCTTTTATTCTCCTATGGATAACAACGTGAGGCTCTCTCCCATGTTCATTGCTGCATTCACTTCCTTTCCTCTCTGTGCATGTGACAGCGATGTTTTCTATTCCTCTGCTCTGAAAATTAGCCTCCCCAAATACTGACATGCTTAACAGCTGTTGTTCCTCAATTTGCACAAAAATGGAGTATTATTCCATAATGCAGTGTAATTTGCCAACTCTTACACCTCCGCAGTCCTGAAATCTTTTTCTCTGCATCAGAAGGTATTTGCATACCTCAGGTCATATCTAGCCTCCTTATGAAAACCAAATGCAAACTATGCGTGTTTGTTTCGTAATGCATCAGCAATCTCAAATTTCTGTTATCTGAGCTAGATGCAAACAACCCTTTCAACCATGGACCCTGTCAGAGTGCCTCAGATAGTGGTTCTGCCAGAAGCATCATCCCCCCCAACTGCTGCTCAGTAAATTCAGTGAGAAATTCTGGGATTTGCCCCTGAGGGAAAGTGCCCAGTGAATGCCATGTGTCCAGACATCAGAGCAGCACAGTCATACAAGCATGCAATACCTGCCACCGTGGTGTCACCACAGCTGTCGGTGTTTGACTCCAAGCAGAAGTCCATGACAGCACCATGACCACAGGTAATGACCTCCAGCATCCACAACCCAGGGCGTGGCTGCTGCTTTGTGCATGATGCTGCTGCTGGGAGGATTGGGCTGGTTTGGAAGAGAGCAGCTGCTCCTAGTCTTTGGCTGAGGACTGGAGCTGTCCATAAATCCCCACCCATTCAGCATTTAGAGGTGTGGACCCTATTCCTGGCTACATCAAAGCTGCCTGCACCTTATTCTATACCAAAATCATGTGTTTAAGCTTCACAGGTAGTAAAATGTTACCAGAAATCCTTGATTTGGTCTGACCTCACCTTAGCAATGGATTTGGAGAAAGGTGCCGCTTCAATGAGCTGCCCAGGGAGCACAAATGTGCATAAACAATCTGCCAAGCCACGTCCACAGCCAGGAGACAGAGGCAGAGAGTGCAGAGGCATGGGATAGTAGGAGAGGACACCACTTGGATGCCACAATGTAATGCTGGGGTTCTGCCTGCAGCCCAAGATCTTCCACACAGCAGGAGCACTCTTTGCAGTCTTACCGTCAGAGAAATCCAGGTAGGATCTTCAGGTGTCAAAATTTCCTCTCCTGTTGTCAAAGGAGATCTTGCACATTGTCTTAGGTTGTCTCTCGGGAAGATTCTTGCACCATCTCAAGCTGCTTCAGCTCATCCTGTAGGGGTGTCTGGCTCCAGCCCTGTCCATGGCTCCTGGACAGGACCTGTTAGTGCCACCTCCCAGCTCTGCTTGCCTGTTAAAGTGCTGTGGGTCAGTGCCCAGATGTGACAGCATGGCCCACACCAGGGTTCCTCACAGCTCGACCCCTCACAGAGCAGAGCTCTCTCTCCCCAGAGATCCTCAGAACCCGGTGTACTTGAACACTTCACAAGCAGCTACAAGAGTGCACTTTTTACCCCTCTTCTTTCTACAAAACCATATTAAAATACTGCTTATTGCCCTCCAGTTGTCACAGTATGTGGGGCTGTTGCCACCTCTGCTATCTCCTTGCCAGTAACCAGGTGCTTGGTCTAGTCTCTTGCTTTGTTTTGGGGCACTGCAGCACACAAAGAGGCGATGAGAGCGATGTGGGGCAGCAAAGGATCCCTCATCTCACATGATGATCATGTCCTACCGTGCCATCTCTGGGCTGAAGTGTTTCCTTGTACCTGGCAGAAGATCTGAGCGCTGCTTGTCCCACACGTAGGATGTGACAATATGGATGTGATACGGGGAAAAAATAGTCTCACACAGCTCAACCAAACTCATTTTTCAGTCTTTGGGAAGTGTCAGAATTGAATTTCCAGATACACCACTCCACTGTGGTGAGAGATGTAACGCTTCAAGAACACATTTTCTTTCTTTTTCAGATGCAGAAAAAAATTCCCAAGAACAACTATTCTCATGGGATTTTGCCCAGAATTGGTAGAAATCTCAAGCAAACCATTCCTTTTATATTATCTCTGACTTTCCTGTTCAAAAATCTCATGAGGATATTTTCCAGGACAGTTGAACTTAAAGCTGAGCATTGCCTAGGTTAGTTCTCAAATCCAGGTGAATTCACACAGATTTTTATTTTTTCCCCCCTCCTTCTTAGTAATGACTTGGGCTACTGAAAGAGAGCAGTACTCCCTGCTCTAGTGTCACTGCTTGGTGCTGTGCTATCAAGAGATTTAGGCACAAGTGAACTCAAACCAGTGGCAGGTGCTTCCCTGGTCACACGCGGTGGGAAAGAGGCAGTTCAGAAGTTGGTGTCCTTTGTCCAGTCCTGATTTTTCGCAGCTCCACTGCCTCACCGTGATTATACACAATTGGTAAAAAGCAGCACACTGGCCACCCTTGCTCTGCAGTGGCAGGAGGGCACAGAGAGCCTGGTATCTGTGACTGCTTTGACCAAGCTGCCTGACAGTCACTCACTTCTGGCCTCAGCTTGCTGTTTGGGTGTCACTGCAGCTCCACTATGGCATTCTCAAAAGCAAAATCGACAAAAGCAGCACCATCAGGTATTTCAATATTTTAAGTTATCCCATCACTGGATTCACCAACACTGCATGGCAGAAATAAGACACTGGCATTTGCTTATATTTGAGCAGAGCTTGCAGTGTGGGATTGTCCTGCAGGACTGAATCGTCTCTCCCAGCCACCTGTGGCACAAAGGGTGCTGGGGTACCATCACACACACGGAGATGTGTAAGCAGGATCTGTAGCTGGTAGTGTGTATTGGCTCTAACGGGGAATGTTGTTTGGGGGAGAAAAGAAGAAGGGAGAAAGAGAAAACAGGAAAAGGGAGAATGCATAAGACCATTTGCAGTACAGTAACAAATGGCTTGGAGACAGTGATGAGTAAAATGTCTTGGGAAAAAATAATTGGAAAGGGAAGACCAGGGTGTAGAAAAGCACAAAGTAAAGAAAAGGAAAGACTGCAAGGGAAAAGGAAAATGAACAGATCTGATTGTAATCTGTGGCTGAGAAACCCATCCTGTCCTGGTTTGGTGCCTGTGAAGGTCCTGGCAAGGTGGACTAATATATTCATAAGCAAGAGACAGAGATGAGAGAGAAAGAAGGAAACACTGGATTTTATAAACTTTATCTTCCAAACATAATCTAAGGAGAGCTTGATGAGATAGGGAGCAGACCCCCAGGAAATAACACTTCCCTGCATCTCCCACTGCTAAAACAGCATCTGAAATTGCCTCCTGTAGTTCCAGTAAGGTCTGTTGCAAAATAACCAGGTACAAATGCAGCTTGTCCCAGACATGGCTATGAGTAAGAATTTGTCGTTCAGCACTCTAAAATCTGACTCCTTCAGACAGACTTTCTGTTCACCATGGTGCAAAATTCCCCATGGACAGCTGTCCGTGCTCCCCCTGTAAATTATGTGGACTGCAGGTCAGGACCTGCTTCTCGGAAGGGACATGTACAGCATGTACGGTGCCAAGGGCTCTCGTTATTATTAGGATCCTCTGTGTGAAGTGTGGTTACATTAAGGAAGAATAATAGCATCACACTTTACAGACACACTCAATCCAATTTTAGCAAAACTAATGACTCCCAGTTGGGCAGAAGAGCAATATCAGATCACTGTTGCTCATTGACACAGACTGTGAAGGCATTCGCCTTTTGGTGCTCACCAGAGCCCAGAGGTTACAGAGAAGTTTTAAAGCTCTGCCTGCAGCCTCCACCTGCAATCAGCACTTTAATCTGAGACATATCTCATCTCTGTGCCATTTCCTAAAGCTGTCAGGTAATCACAGCTGTTTGTATTCTCCCAACAAATTTCATGGCTACAAGGCTTCAAAATGAAACAGCCAGGCAAAGAGATGTTTCTCTGGAAAAGACATATCTTGACTAAACAGTGAGTTTTACTCACAGTAGAAGTATAATGGGTTGTGTATCTGACCAGTCCAAAACCCACTCCAGTTCAACAGAAATGCCAAACTATAGTCCTATGCAAAAAGAAAAGGAGACAGAACTCTCGTGAAGGGCATGAGAGGTAAGAGGTCAGACCCATCAAAACTCTAGGGCAACAAAGCTGCTGCAAAATTCCATAGAACATAGATCCTTACAGTGCAAGCCGGAGAAAAGATTTCCCCAGTTCTTCTGCCAGAGCAGGTGGAAAATGCAGAATAGCTTCAGGTAGGATGTAGACCACTTCAACACCTTACTGGATGGATCGGGCCCTGCTGTCAGCTGTGCCTAGAAGTCGCAAAAAGAGAAGTATGAGATGAGGTCAACTGGCAGTAACTGTTTCTGTAATCTTCTCTTAAATCTCTGAGCAGGTCTAACTCCTTCCTTGGCCTCTTCCCCTGACCCAGGGAGCTTGACATGGGGAGATAAGAAAGTCTTTCTTGCCTCCTCAAGCCAGAATATTTTGGCTAGACCTGTCAACCAGATGAGCAGCCAACACCATTTGAGGAACTTCTCCCTGTGGTGCTAGACTTTGGACATGATGGAGTCTGGTTTTCAGCCTTGAGGTCTTTAAAAGACAATTTCCTGCATGAAGGCAATTGGCAAGAATGAGAGCCTGAGAAAAGGGAAGATAGGATGCTCATTCATGGCCATGGAAATGCCTGAAGGGTAAAGGGCTGTATTCAAACTAGTCTCATGGAGGGTCCCTTCATACTGACCGGGAGAAAGAGACGTATTTAGGACAGAGTGGCATTCGGATCTTTCTAGATCTGCCTTACATGTCTGGCCATTCAAGTGCCTATTTGGTCAGATCATTCATGCCTCGCATGTATAAAGCTTTAAACAGTGATTTGATTTTCCTACAGCTATAAATCAGGAGTTTCTGGAACAGTCTTCTGGGAGTCACTTGGCACAGTCAGAGGGGTTAATCAGACCCTGTAGCTAGGATCTTGTGACAGAGGAATGTGTAAGGAAATACAAAACCAGACTTATGCTCATGTTTATCTAGGTAAGATTTGTCCTGACAGGGAAAAACAGGTTTAAAATACAGTAGAAACAAACCAACTGAGAAACATTTAGGAAAAAAAACCAATTTATTACTTGCACTTGATGTATTTTAAATGTCTGAGAGTAATGAACTGGCACCTGGCTCAGATGGAAACAAAAGAGGAAAAGGTCTCACACAGAGGGAGTGGAGAAAAAATAATTCTGACACACATGTTGTTCTCTGAATGTAAACCTACTTCACACTCCTGTAGGTAAACATACCCTCTATGCAAACATCATTACTCTGAAAGGGATTTATTTATGTTCGTATAAAGGGAAGACTTCTGTTGCCCAGAAAAGATGAAAAAAATTAAACTAGATCTGACACAGGCTGCTGAAAATAGCAAGAATAGAGAACACAAGGTGGTCTTGATGATAATCTTACTTTTTCATTACAAGCCATTACCCCTACCTTCCCTGAGATACACATGCTGCGTACACAGAATGGCTGAGTATGGCCATGGGTTTGAGGGTAGGATCCTAGGAGCTGGGAAGAAGCAATGGATAACCAATAAAGAAAAAAAAAACCTCTTGTGCATAAAATCTTTATCTCACTGCTAGGCAATTTTATCAGCAAAAAGAGTACGCACAGCTCGTCTTTACAGTGCCTCTGTAACTCAAGAGCAGGGATTAGGAAAAGAAGGAGTAATCCACTAGATAAATGTTTACTTCTTTTTCTCTCCAGTAACCCCTGTGGCCCCAGGCAGTGGGGAGCCCCTTCTGATAGGTAATGTAAATGGTGCTTGCTTCTCTCCTGCAGGCAGCTCAGAGAGGTTCAGCGCTATCTGCCTGCGCAGGTAGCAGCCTGTTTGATATAACTGCTCCCCACTGCACAAAGTGGCCAGGTGCTGTGACAGCTCGTTGGAGTTCTCCAAGTCACTCCAGCAGGGTTTTTCTACCATTATCCTCCCACAGCCCTCAGGGATATGATTTATTCATGGAGCATCACTGAAGGCATCTTTCTATGGCATATGGAGTTAAAGTGTCCTCTTCACAGAGCTGTCTGGGGACAACTGTGAAATTTGTACAGACAATCCCACTAGGTAGTCAATCTTGTAAAAGCACTGATATTACAAAGTAAATACAAGTGATCTATTTGTTTAAGGTTATTACTGTGACCGACAGGGTATTAAAACAATCTTTCTACTGACAAAAGATATCAGGCCTGCACTCCTATTTGATGTTCCTAGGCAGGCTTTTCTTCTTTCTTTCTCAGTTGCTGAGCTTTGGGGTGTTCATCAAACTTGACTGATATGGAGATTGGAGTGCACCACGCCACCAGCCCATTGAAATTCAATTCAGATATGGTCTTAAATTATAAAAAAGAAACTTAGCTAGTAATAACACTTTGATGTGCAGATGCATGAAAGTTTTAACTTCTACTTTCTTCTGAAACAAATCTGCTTCAAGTCATGCTATTTGATTTATATTTTATCTTTTAATACATCCAAAGCAAGAATATTAAACATTGCCCTCTGTGGTCAGGGAACTTACAGTGGGTGATGTATGAAGGCTTCCATTTCATCCTTTTATCGAGGCTGTATACGGACACTTCACCAAGACACAAATATACTGCCCAACATTCAGAGCAAAACGGTCAGTCACTTTATATGTGGGTCCTTTTCAAAAACATACCATTTCTTTTGGAACTGGAAATTTCAGCTAGAGAAGGACATCACCTTCCTAAATGTATTTTATATTCTGGCAGCAGACAGACCTAAGGAAGACTCTCTGCATACAGAGCATTCGGACAGGCCCCCCTCCACTCTGCATACCACGGTCACTCTCCTGCCCACTTTCTATTCTGAAGCACACAGTCCTGTGCAAGTCCACGGTTTGCTTATTTATCTATTGTTGCTTTTATCTATGTTCATCTTGTAAAGTCCAATAATGCTGTAACATCTCTGACCTGCTGTGTAAACCCAAATCCTCACCCACCCCAGGAAGAGGCACAACCATTCATTG
>JAYRBT010000042.1:14836948-14900822 GCA_036023395.1 Myiotriccus ornatus | reverse complement strand
TAATGCTGTAACATCTCTGACCTGCTGTGTAAACCCAAATCCTCACCCACCCCAGGAAGAGGCACAACCATTCATTGCTCCATACCTATGCCAGCCTTATTTTCCTTCTTGGGATCTGCCAGGATCCAACAGCAGGTATATCACTCTTGCTCTCACAATCCCCAAGCATAGCACTAACACTAAACTTATTAGAACAATAATTCACTATCACCTGACTATAATCCACATGCCCATGTGAAAATCAAACTTCATTCTAAATTTAGGGCTCTTTCAGGATCCTGTAAATAACATGTCATGTCTCCACTACTTCTAGCCCTTAGTCCCAGTTCTAGAATTTAAACCCAGCCCAGCAATAGCTCTGTGCCCCTAGAATCAAACATGAAGGATTCCTTCATACTGGCATTGACCTTGTTCCCAGCATGATAACTCTTACAGGATTCAGGAATAAGCATAGCTTATCACTAATGCTAACCCAAACCACGTCTTTAATTCTAAAGATTTTGGGGTTTGGTCAGAATTAATATGCCAGCATAAGGAAGGGACTGAAGAGCTAGATTTATGCTTCACACCTTCAAGGGTTGAGGTAGAGACCTGTAGCCACAGGAGTGCTGGTTTCCTGCTTAGCATCACCTAATAAGTAAATACACAAGGGCCTTTGCCAGCCCAGAGGAGCCTCATAGAGCTGCCAATGCACAACCCACAACCCTCCTCAGACTCCTTAATTCCTGGCTTTTAATATTACCTCGGCTGTGACATAGACACTTAACCCATGAGAAGACGCATCACTAGGGAACCAGCCCTCATTTTGTCCTGTCAGGATCTCTAGATGTCAGTCCCAGCTCTTTGGTGCTGTGTCCCCAACCATGTACAGGCATATCTGAGACAGCCAGCTTCATCCTCTACCCAGCCAGGGACTGTGCTAACAAGTAAACAGCATGGTCCATCCCATATCCTCGCGTTGTTTAGTTTACTGGTATAGATACAGCTGGACATTTGGTAATAAATATAACCGTGCAGGCCACAAGAGCAGAAAGCACATTCTTTATCCCACCACATCTCCGTCTTAACTTCGGTGCCATAAAGAACACCTTTTCTAGATAAAATGCAAGTCATTCAACCCTTAAGCACCAGTCGTAGAATCATTGACTCATAGAAAGGTTAGGGTTGCTCTGCTTTGGAATTAAGATATACTGGATGGTTTTTTTGAGAAAATGATGCAACACTGTAACACAGAATAAGGATTCAGGATTATGCAACTCTGTGTTGGTTGGCTATGGTTAAGCGTTAGTCAGTAACCTAGGATTAAGGCTCAGCTTTCAGTTCAGGCTATGAATGGGGACTTTAGGAGCTGATGAATTTAAGTTCTCTCTCCTGCCTTCAACAACATTTACTGACCCCGAGATTAGCTCAGTTGGTTAAAACTGGGTGGAAATAACACCAAGGTCACAAGTTCAATCCCCTGAATGGGCCATTCACTTAAAAGTTGGACTCAATGATCCTTGTGGGTCCCTTCTAACTGAGAATAACCTATGATGATGTATTTGGGCTGAGAGAAGCTTCAGTGTTTTATGTACTTATGGCCTTAACCACACCAAATGGTTAAACTTTATGTTAGATTTTCAACAGAGGGAAAAAATCTCTGCTTCAGGCAGAAGGAAGCAGCTAAACAGGTCAGGCTGATGTGAGAGCTAACAGTGGTGGGACAGATGGCTTCTGTTTAAGGATAAAGGAGAGGCAGTTCCCCTAGCCTGACTGAAAACCTGCAGTGACTGCAGGCAGGAATGAAGGCCAGGATAAAATGAGTCTATTAGATAAGAGCTATTTCTAAGTTTGGTATTACATGTTAAGTAAAAAAAAAAAATAAATAATTTTAAGTCCCTAATTTCTAAACCTTATCCCATATCTCTCTCTCTCATCCTCTAAAAAACAGGATGGTGTGACCAGCCCTAAAGGAATCAGTCATCCCAGTCAATACTGCTCCTCACGTCAGCAAACAGGCCTTACAGGACACAGCAATAGCATAAGCATTTCACTCACAGGAGTTCCATTTTTGTTACATTATTCAGCCTAATGTGAATGATGTTAGTGACATCAAACCCAACCAAAGCTTACAGACTTTTCAGGACTCCTTCCAGTCCTAATTATCCAGCACTGGATTTCCCAAAACCTGATGAAATCCTAACCCAGCAGCAGCAGCATCTCTAGTTCAATGAACTGTAATATACAGTCTGTTGACACCAGTCCTCCTCAGAGACTCCAGTGGCAGAAAGAATCCCTAATTTTTTAACACTCAGTTTCCCATGCCTCACTGAACCATGTAGGACTATGTGGTATATGATATGTACCTCAGGATATGACCTTGAGCAGTGTGATGTAGTAATTTCATAATTGCCCCTACTTTGATAGTATGGTTGAGACAGATGTCCCCAGACAACCCTACCAGCCTTAACTCTGTGAGCCTGCACATAAACTCCTGTTTGTGTTTACTTGGCACAAGCCTCTTACCTGGGTTTGTAACAGCCAAGGAATCAAATTATTCAGCCCTTTATCTACCTGCCCCATTCCTGGAAGTGTTCAAGGCCAGGCTGGATGGGACTTTGAGCAATCTGGTCTAGTGGAGGGTGTCCCCACCCATGGCAGGGTGGTTGGGACTGGGTGATCTTCACAATCGCTGCAAACCCAAACAATTCTGTGATTCTATGATTCTATGATACCTGACCGTAGTGCCAATGCAAGCCTTGTTGAGTCCTGTCTGGACCAAGCCTGCAGTTTTTCCTAGTATTTCCGCAGGCTGACATTTGAATTCTGTGGTCTCTAAAAGATGCTCAGTAAATTTCTATATCCACACGACAAAAGAAAGATAAGCCCCTTTTTGCTTTCATGTTATGATATTTTCATTTACTTTTTTCTGGAGTTTTCTGAAGTCCTTGCCTGTATGCTTCTGGCATACAGGGGTCTTCTGACTGGCTGTGTTCAAGCTTTTCTCCTGGGCTCAGTCCACCCCCATATCTTTTTCACTACTTGCAGAGTAGCCCTGACCATTCTGCTCTGTCCAGCCTCGAGCGTGATGGTTCCCTGTCCTTTGACAGGGATGTGCTGTCTTCCTCTAAGACACACTGCTGCTCTCTGCTTCAGCTCCCTTACTCAAGATACAGAACTGTATACTACTGGCTTTACCCTAGTGCCTATCCTTTTTGAGAACATCAAGGCTTTATTTTTTTTCCCAAAGGCATCACCTTCTTTTCTTGAGAGTAATGAGAACCTTCATGACTTTGTAAAAACAAATAACAATTATAGCATTAATGTGGCATTTGAATAACCAGGCAAAAAATTTGGAAGTTAGAAGTCAACTCTAATGTAATAATCAAGTAAGACTGGAATGTCTCTGATTTAATTTGCTCTCTTGATGCTGCACCTTTTAATGGAGAAAGAGTTTCACCCTCAGAGCAAAATCAGCTCCCACTTCTGTTAAAATTCAGCCTGGTGCAGAGGTGGGTTGCTGTGTCCTTCTCAGCTCCATTGGAATGGGGACTTCCACAGTGCCTATGTTGAGGACCCGGGGACATGGCCCAGGAAGGATTCAGGATTCCTGCACTCCACTGTGTCCCCAGGCACCGTGTCCCCAAAGTAGCAGTGGGGACAGGGGGGACCTAAATGCATCTTTGTCCCAGAAGTTCAGGTCTTTCACCCTCTTCAGCATCAACTCTCATTTATGCCTGAATGTACAAAATCTAAGTTGGTCAGTGGAAGGCACCTAACCTGCCAACCTCTCATTCCAAGCTGCAGCTGTGGTTCAGGTTAAATTTCATGCCAAGTCTTAACTGTAATTTAAATTTCCTACACTATATAAGCTGAGCAATCTGTACTTCAGATCTCTAGAGCATTAATAAAACAGTCATGAGAAAAATCAGGATAAAAGGTTAAGCCCATAAAAAAAGGTAACTCATTTATAAAAATAACTCCATCAGGTTTTCACAGACTAAGAAGACAAAGGTGTTTATTTCTACATTTGTGATAACCCTGGGACTGACACTGGTAAAAGTCACCAGAGTAGCCACTCTTTTGGAATTGGTTGCCCTAAACTTTTCAAAATCTGTAACTAGCCCACAGGCTTTGCAGCACAGTGTCAGTGTGACATTTTTTACTTCACAGCCAGAGAACTAGTTTGGGAGACCAAGAGACATTATTGGCCACCTCTTGGAACTCACCCACTCCTATGAGGTTTGGCACATGACCCTCTCCCAGCAGGATCGTCTCACTTAGCAGGATGAGCCACGTTCACCACCTGGAGATGCTCTTTGCAGTGTCACAAAGTCCTTCTTTCCCCTGGTCATGGCAGTGCCACCTGTGGGAGATTCTTCAAGGTATGTCAGACATCTGAACCACCCTCAATGTCTTCTGTCAGCTGGCATGACTCTGTTTATATCCTCTGCAACTGGGGGCACCACTGGGGCTGGCTCACATACAGCCACTTGCCATTGAGGATAACCTCAGCAGGGTGGAAGGAAGCTGTTCTTGTCTCTCTCCCCTCTCGGTGGGGAGAACCAAGGCTGCCAGTGTTACGGGGTGAAATTAATTAAACACAGTTAAAATATTCCAGTCATTCATTTTAAGAGTAGCTTTGTTATTAGCAGCTCCCTTTTGGGCTGAGATTGTGAAAAAGCTGATGTGTTAGCTGCCCAGCAGATACACAAAACCAGTGTGGTGTAGAGACAACTTTGAAGTTCTATTAAAAACCCAGATCTTTTGCTATTGCTGTAAAATACTATGAAAAAATGTTTATGTAGTTCCTCAGGAGCTCAGAAATAATTTTAAAATAAATCAGCTTAAAATAAACCCAATAATTCCTTGTTATACGTGCTACTATATTCATCCTCATATAAGCAGCTTTTCTCACTAAGTATTAGCTTGTATTTGCGTATCAATTCTGGAAAGCCTGGTTTCTCTCCGTCTAGCAGCCTTTAAAGCCTTTTCCTCTGCAGCGTTTTCTGGACAGTCAGGTAAATACAAAGCAAGCATCCTTCTAGCTCATTTCTGCTGATTATCCTGCTCTGCCTTGGATTTCCTCCCTGCTTGTTCTGCAGGCCTAGCCTTTTCTGGGAACTGCCATCATTCCATGAAGCAGCACAGCACAAGGAAGTTTTTTTTTAAAAGTTTCCTTTTGTGGGGAAAAAGGAATCTATACAGTTGTTGCTCAAATTGTGTGATGTCAGTCCAGGAGCAGCCCAGGGGTTGGCCTCAAATGTGCAGTTCAGGGTCTTCACTTAGAAGTATACAAATTTCCCTAAAAATCTATGTTGCTATTAGCAGTGACAACACTGCAACAAAACCCAGCGTCAGGGGCTTCTTGCCTGTTTTATGTCTTGGTCACACACTACAACCCCTTTAAACTCCAAGCTCTTTAGTTTTACTCTGATATAACTAACTTCTATGGCTTGTCCAACTTCTTATCCAGTCTTATTTGTCACAAACTAAATTTTAATAGAAATCACCTCTCAAACCAATAGCTTAATGGAAGCGAAAAGTGCTCTCTCCCCCACAGCCTGTCCAGGGAGAAGGAGGCAGGTGCCCATCACCCTCAGCTATGCAGCCACTGCAAGTGAGGAGTCGTCAGACGGGAACAGACTGTGGCTGCTGCCTATGGGAGACTGAGCAGGTCCCAAGAAAACAGCACCTCAATCAAACCACCATAATTTCATAGACAATAGCTCACCATAGGCTGGCAATCCTCTTAGATGCATTTTTTTTCTTCCTATTTGTGTTAAAAATGAGAGCAGAAGCAGTGGACTGCTTCAAGCATAAGCATATACTGTGGGAATAGAAGTAGCAGTAATAGTAGTTACCCTTTTCATCTGCAGATTTCAAAGCACTGCCACAAAAGGACTGTTGTTCTTAACGTTCTTTGAAAGAAGGGACACAACCAAGTTCACCAACATGTCCCACCAGCCTCCCACAAGTGCCAGCTCTCATGCTGTCCTCCCCACCACTAGTCCTGGTGTGTGTGACCTGTACTGGGTTTCTCCTCACCAGCCCCCTTCCTCAGGAAGGGGCCAGCGCTAAGCAGATGGGAACAACCTCTGTGTGGGAGCTGCTGCCAGGGATCCCGTGCTGGGCAGTGCAGGGAAAGGGCTCTCTCCAGGCAAGGGCATCATCCCAGCTTCTCAAGGTGGGCAGCCTGAAGAGCTGTTTCTCTGTCTCCTGCTGTTAAAAAAGGAAACAGTCAATTAATACAGTGCTAATAAAACACACCTCCAAGTTTTTTTGTTTTTTTTTTTTTTAAGTAAATGCACAGTATGCATGCATAAAAGAAAGGCATAGGGGAAAGAGAGTAACCCAGACTCTTTTTTCTATGTGGGATACTCCGAGACCTCTTGCATTCATCTCTTCAGCAACCACATACCTTGTGAGGTGTTTAAACACTACCCGGAGAGGGTCAGTCATATTGCAGTGTGTTTTGTACCTGCCTGCAGGTCTTTCACACAGACAGATTCCTTAAAGGTGTTTTGAGACAGTGAAAGGCTGGAGAGCTGATGCTCAAAAACATTTTAAGGTGAGCTGTCCTACTGAATGAGCAAAGAGCAGCGGGGAGCCCCTGGCAGCTGCAGGAGAATGTGTTCTTTACAGGGCAAAAATGCATCTTCTGCGTTTTGTCTTCGTGCACTGTGAATGCTGAGCAACACCAGCATTTCCATGGAGATGGAGACATTGCATATTGTTGAGGCAAGGATGTGAATTTAATACAGAAATATGATTGATCTCCAAGCGCCGCTGAGGAGGCAAGGCACTATTATGTTAAAAAGTATGTTTTCCAGCCCTCTGCCATGCCCATGGAGGGCTCCCACTCTTAACTCCTTCAGTTCCAAACCCAATAAGCACCACAACCGTGAACAGCCTGCCATAGCTTAAAATCTATTCAGAAATAGCAAGGTAGTTGTCTGTCTGACCACTCAGCCCCAATTTTTCCATGATAAATCATTTCCACGCCAATGTGGCAGAAAGTGCCCCCACCAGCAAGCTATTAGGAAGCTTCAGTACCTCCAAGGAGTGAGAGTAGAGGCTCAGCATCCTGAAGGATAAAACCATCAGATTTTGGATTTGCAGAAGAATTTCACATGAGGAGTTAACAAAAAAAAAAAAAAAGCATTTTTATTAAAATACATATGTGTCAGCCTTCCATTAACTGCCAGAAAATGCAAGGAAAACATGTTATTCAAACCAAATAATTATTTGAGGCCAACACTTTCTCCTTTTAAATCTCCTGTCTGCAACTTGACACTTAAACTGTACTTGAAACCAGGAGGAAGCAGAAAGATTGAGGAAGGTTGACTTGGCAGGTGGTTTCAGTTACTTCCAGCTGAAGGAGCTCTCTCCTCACATAAAGGTCTTTTAAGATTTTTTTTATTAGTGGGCAACCTCAGAAATATTTAAAACAAGGTGTGTTGTACCCCTGCAGAAAAAATCTTGGTGTACCACGGTGGAGGGGCAGGCAGGCTTGCAAAAGCCCTCACGTGAATGGGCGCAGAACAGTTACCAGGAAAGCACGTGCGTGTGATGCCTGGGAGAGAGACGTGGAGGCAGAGAAGGTGGTCATCTCTACAGAAATAAGACAGAGTACTCCCTGCAAAAAGTCAGTGAGGGTTTCTGATTCAGCAGGGAGCTGATGTGTTTGCTAAACCTGTCACAAGAAATTTAGCATGGTGGGATGCAGGGAGGAGTCTCTGCTCCCTGCCCAGAAAAAGCAGGCTTTCTGCTTACCTGGAGGTCTGGCTGGGGAAAGGATCCTCTGCTGCAAGTGCACTCCAGCCCTACAGCTCCCCCTGTCACCCCAGAAAGGGTCCTCAAGCCCGGGGATCCACCAAGGAACTGGCACTGCCATGAGCACCAGCACCAGGAAAGACTACAGAGTCTTTAATTTATTTGCAAAGAACTGAATGTCTTGTGAATGTCATAATAAAATTCTTTTATTTAGGACTAGAGTTGAAGGGACTGGAAGAGGGAATTAGCAGCATAACCCCATGTGCTGCATTTCTCTATATGATAAGTAAAGGAAGTCTAGCCCAGCAATTTTTGGGGCTCAGCATCCTTTTGTCCTCTTAGAGAGTCATGTCTGAAGCACTACCAGCTTTTCTGACCCTCAGATCACATCAGCTTTCCCAAGGCACTGCCTCCTGCTCTCTAGAGTGCCCAGCTGCACAGGTTTGTCCCTGTTTTCCCCATCTGGTTGCAGGTGTAATATGTCACACTATTAATTGCATGGTGGCAGGACAAATGGTGGTCTTTCAATGCTCTTCAGACACTAGAGAAAAAGAAGCATTTTACATATTCTTGATTAGACAAATGGTCCATTGAAGGCAATATTCATTAAAATTCCATATACACAAGAATCATTAAAACACAGAGCTGGCTTGTCCACACATACAAATTTCTCAGAATTAAATCATGGAATTTTAACACTTAGTGATGTTAGAAAAAAAAGTTGGATGTGACGAAAGGATTCAACATAACACAGGTTTCAGAGCAAGTGACAGGAGTATTAAAACCCAACCAGAGCATAAACATACAAGGTTAGCATCATCAAAATGAAATTACCTTCCCCTTACTGTTCTTTATAGACTGCATATTGACCATGAAAGTGAACTGCTTTCTGTAGCATGTTCAATTGACTTTGGGAAACTTCCTTAAATCAAATTGGAAATGTTTTGAGATTTCTCGGGAGAATAAATGAGAAATAAATAGCAAAGCAGCATTTTGCTGAAGTGTCTAGTCACCAGTCATCATCAGGTCTGACAGACAGAACAAGATGTTTAGAAAACTCATTGAATATGGTCTGTTATCTAGCTATGTATCAAGGCTTTTATCTGACATATCTCTGGTCCTCCTTATATAAAAAGAATTCTGTGGTATTTGCAACAAAAATATCGGTTTATCCTAAGGACCTTGTTGTCTACAGTATGTTGCTTCTGAGCACTATACAATTTATTTCATGGCAACATGGTTCTCTGTTTTAATATTGCTGTGAAAAATTAGGAACGTTGCAGTTTGTCTGTGAAGGGCAGACAAAAATCTGCTCTTATTTATGCTTGAATAAATCTAAAACAACTGTTGACTTAAGCTGCTCATCTAGATATCCACTGCTGTACCAGAGGAGAAACTCATCCACAGAATGCTCATTTTTTTCCATCACGACTTGTCTCTGCATGGCTGAGCCCAGGGTCCTGATGGATCATGTACAAAGATTTCGAAAAAATTGCTTTCCTCCAGCCTGGATATTCAGCCTTGCTCTGACCCTGGCTCCAGCCTTTTTCTACCATGTTAGAGACTCAGAATCTTCAGAAACCTCTTCCCTGGGTAGGGGCTTACAGGCCATGACCAAGGCACTTAAGCTTCATCTGGTTAAATTATACTGAGCTCTTGGCATACTCTAAGCTTTTCCAGACTTCAAATCATTCTTACCGTACTTCTCTGTATCCCTTCCAGTTTATCAGCATACTCTTTAAATTGAGGATCCAAGAAGTGGTCAGTTTGTTCCGGTAAAGCTCTTGCTAATTCCTCACAGAGTGATAATTTCCCTTCCTGCCTCTCATCAGTATTTTCTTCCCATGCAGCCATGGATTACTTTAGCACTTTAGCCACTTGACTAGTCTGGGATCCCATCAGCAGCCAGCTATCCACCGTGAAACCATTTCTTGGTCACTGCTTGCTGAAATACAGTCCCGAGTCCTGCCACTGGTACCTGCATAAAAATATTCCAGCTATGCAGTTCCATCTCCAGCAATTCAGCCCACCATTAAAAGGCACATTACTCAAGGGAGCCCAAGCTGCTGTGCCACTAGATAGCTCTGAAGGGCTGCCCTTTATCTCCCTCCCCCGCACAAACTTTTTGCAGTCAGGTCCACTGGGGTGTATTTGCACTTTGGCTGCAGGGAATGTTGATGAGAGCAAGACCACGAGCAGACACCTTGTGAAATCCCAGTAGGCACACTCCACTGGGAGACTGGGTTTCTTGGATATAATTACTTTCTGAGGTCTGTCCATCAGCTGACCTCTGAGCCTTTTGATAGGGGTTTGTATTGCCTTGTGTACAGAAATGGTTATTTTTTTCAGCAGAATTTCATCCATTATCAAATGAAATGCCTTACAGTGTTGAGTTTGGCAATGCTGTTAGCTTTATCAGTCAAAATGCATCTCAAAGAAAAAGCAATATCAAGTTCAACAGAAATTCTGCTCTGTGCTCATTTTCTTATACATACAAAAAACAATCAATCTGCAAAACCTCAGCAAATAAGAAAATATATTCAGTTATTTAATTTTCAAAGAGAAATCTTTTGTTCATCCACTTTGCGATATTCCTGAAAATAGAAAGGTTTTTACTCCTTCCTGATATTCAGCAACTCCCATAAAGTCTGAGACAGCCAATTTCACTCTCCAGCCATTTAAAGCAGATGGATTGTAGTCATGCACAAAACTCTCTAATGAATAAGTAAAACTACAGTTACTTATTATATTATATAATAGCCATTTGTAAGGAACTGATCGTTGAAGCAGTTGAAGTCTTCAGCTTCTCTCTGCCTTGCTTTATTTAATTGCCTTTGTCTGACTGGGATTTGCTGGGCATTTACTGCCATCCAGTGCTTCTCTGAGATATTACTCCACCATCCACTATTAAAAGCTAACACAAAAAAAGAATATTTAGCTCTTAACGAACTTGCTGGCCTCATTTGGAGGAGTGCTACAGGTATGTTACAGCAATAAGCCAGCACATCACTCTGCTGCAGCTGTTTTGAAATGTTTTGGTACCTGACCATGCTGACACTTCATCCTGATGGGACTCCGGTTGTCAAACCCTGTGGGCAAGACTCTGAGCTGCTATCTCATGGGTATCAAAGAAAAGATGTTTCATGATAAGAAATTTAAATAGTGGTTTGCTTGGGGTTTAAGATGTTAATATTTTGTTGGGTTTTTTTGTGATTTATTTTTTAATTCACTGCACACAATTTGCTTTCGCATTTTGTAGCCTGCAAGTGTTCAGAGTGTGTGCTGCTTCTGCCTGCCGGAAAGATAAAGCTCCATACCTGAAAAACATCCATCTTACTGGGATAATTTTTTAAATTTTTATTCATTTTGATTTTTTGGACAAACCCACACTTTATAAGATCTGCTTATGCTTATGCAATGTGTAATAAAGGTAAAATAATAAAGATTTTAATTCTACAATATCCAAGTTTTTGGTATTTTCATGAAATGTCGAGTGAAGTTCATAACGAATAGTCCATGCAGAGAAAATACCAATGGTATTTCAATATTATGCTCATTTTAATAAGACAGAATGTCTTAGTATTGCAAGGAATAAAATGTCTAGGGCTCCAGAAAGGCCAAAACTATTACTTCCGATCTCATGAGGAGATGGAGAGAAGATGGACCAAGTAAAATGAGAAGTTTAGGGCTGTGAGGTAGGGAGTCAGGCTTAACTTTGATCCTGGCCAAATCATTCAGACCATGTTTTGGAAGCTCTGTACACATTCCTTGTTTTGGTTGGGTATGAAATACGTAAATGTACACAGATATATTATTTGTACCAGTAAGTAGCATTTTCTTTGTTGCAATGATATAATACATTGTTGTAAAAACTTAGTTAAGGAGAAATGTGTGTTTGTGTATTTATTGTGATTGCTATATTGCTTTGTATGGTGATTTAAGGAAGACAGAACTTGTAGCACTTAACCACTATTTTTATTGTGTGGGAGATTAAACACAGGAAAGACTGCCTAGAGAGGTTGTAGGGTCTTCACCCTTCGCTGACTGGACATGGACCTGAGCAACCTGCTGTGACTGACCCTCCCTGAGAAGGGATGGACTAGACAGTCTTCTGAGGTGCTTTCAGCTTCAGCAATTTGTGGTCATGTGGTACAATATATAGTTTTGTCCTGAAACAAAAAATTATGTAGACACAGGAAAATATTGTACACCAACAATAAAATCATAAACAAACAGTTTAATTATGATCATGAGCTAATCACTTTTTCTATTGAGATAAAGAACCTCTAATGACACAGCAACTCATAGCAGTATTTAAGAATATAACATAATTTTATTTCCAATATATTAAAATGTTCAAGCACATGCTTAAGTATCAGAATAAGCCTACTGTGATTGATACTGAGATTTAGACCAAGCATGTGTTAGATGAACACATAAACTCTACCTCTTTTAACACATTCATTGCTTTGGTATCTGTATTCCAGACCACAGACCTGGCTAGCACCGGACAAAAGGAAAGCTATATGGATACTAGAAGTTAATGTGTGTCCACTTGAGCTAGAAGTGAACTGGGAAACTGAGAGCCCCAAAAAAAGAAAACCTGGCCCAGAACACACTTTCTGATATAACCATTAATTCCCCATGTAAAACACTCACATCACTGCAAGCACCTGAGCAGCGGTGTTGTACTGCCCTTTGCTTAGTTGCTGTCCCCCAGAAGCAGGAGGCTACAAGGAACTGCTAAATGCAATCTTTTAGTATTAGATTTTGTGCTGCAGTGTTGTATTTTATTATAAAATAATGGTAATTAAAAATCTTTGCCTCAGTTTATCTCTATGACTTAGAGAATTTCAACTGAATCTCTAAAAAAATTATTTCCCCCTTTATCATTGTTTCTAATTTTACGTTTCTTATGTAGTTGTGATTCAAAGAGGTTTAATCTGATTTACTTTGTTTTATAATTTATTCCAAATCCAGATGGTTTTACACCCTTCAAATGCCTCAAACAGTGATGGCATGGAAATGCAGATCTATTCTAATAACAAAAATAAACCTATCCCAAAGACTTCCATCTTCATCTAAAGCCAAACACCAAAATCACAGTTTGTCCCAAATGGAAGTAATGCGATCCAAATAAGCTTTGATACTGCTTTACCCACAGCTCTAAATGGAAAACCGACCATTTTTAAACTTATTTAAAAATACTGAAAAGAATCTGTAACACACTGAATGCTGAAATCACAGTGAACCACAAAAAAAAAAGTGTTTGCTTTTGACATGTCAAAAGAATGGCCTTGTTTTTTCCTACAGATGTCTGTAAAACTGGGAGAAGAGAGTCTCCTTTGCCTTTCTGGTCAATGTTAACTTTACAAGATCATTTGATAAAATATTTCTTTGAAGTTTCCTCTAACCTGTTCCTAGATGTCTGCACTATCGGTGTCTCAGCTCCCTATTTCGCCATGGCTTAGTCTGTTATTCATATTCTGAGGTTTGTATGCAACCTACCTGTTTTCATGCTTAGTTTCTTCTCCCAACATCTCTGAAGAACTCTTGACCTTATACATCTGCTGACATGAAAATACTTAGAGGCTATGAGGCTATTCCATCCATGTCCCTTCACACCAAGTTTCTTCAGGAGCAATTCATCATGTTACCCAGATTTTAAGTTCTCTTTGGTTTATGCTTTCCTTATGCTTTTAGAAACTCTCTGAATCATGTCAATCCCTCTCCCTGCATTTTTAATTTTCTTTCTGGATCTGAAATGAGCATTGGGAGGTAAACATGTGATGGATGCTCCGCAGCCTTGGCAGAATTGGGCATTAAAACAAGAGAAGGAAAGGAAAAGAAAACTTGCTTCGAGTTTAGCCATTTGCTTGCTTCCTCTGTGATTGTACCCAGAAATCTCTTTAGTCATTTCATGGTGTCTGAGTTTGCATAAATCTTACCAAACCTAAAGGTATCAATTAGGCCCTGTCTAATGAGAGAGTAATCTAGGAGTCAACGCTGCTTCTGAAGGTAAAATAGCACAGGTATTTTCACCACATAGAAATATGGTGGGTTGTAAGAGTCTCCTTTTACAAGATGGGAACTTGGTGCCACTACCAAACAGGTTCATAATCCATCAGGAGCTTTCTAATAAAGAATGCTTTGATTCAGCATTGCTGTGGGATGGGAGATGTAGGTCTGCCAGAGAGGATCCTGAGCCCCTCAGACCTTCGTGTGTTCCCAGGAGGCTTGAGAAGAACCCACAGGAGGTTAGGTTGAGAGAAAGCAAAGTAGGTTGCTGTCAAATTGGCATTCCTTCTCCAGGATTTTTGTCTATGAGTTAGCAAAGCCTGACAACTAAGGGGAAAATGGGAGCAAAGGGAACGTAAACTCATAGTCCCATGGGCTACAGCTTTGGGAACAGGTATGTATTATAGATTGCAGCTTGAAGCAAAAATATCTACATGTTTCCAAATTAGATAGTGGTTTCGAAGAATTTGTTCAGATTTTTATGTGCATTCATGTGAATATTCCAGCTTGCATCAGGACTAAACAACAAACGTTGAAGAACTCATTTTTCCCCTGGGATGAAAAACCTAATTTCTACTTGGCTGTAGAAAATAAACAATCTGCAGTAGCTTAGAGGCTTAATTAAAAGACAACTATACCTGTGGTAAAAACTGGCAAACATCGACTTTTTAAAGCATTCTGTGAGCAATTAAAAAAAAAAAAAGCAAACCAAAACCCAAATCTACTTGACTTTGCAGTGTAAAGAGAAAAGCAATTCTGAAGAGCAGCCAGGTTTTGGGAACAGGACCTTTGCTGATGGTACACTAAGACTTAGACAAGCACTTAAGTGATGCACAGGATAGAAAAAGTTACTTTAACAAGATGTATTTTATAGACCTGAGTGCTTTTACTACCAGGTTGCAACTAAGGGCTCATGAAAAAAACAGAAACAGAAGTGCTTTTGAGGTGGTGGAAACAAAATTTATTGCCACCATTGGTGGAATGGCAAAAGGATCTGAGACAGTTCTCCAGCAATTACTGTGCAGACTGGGAGCTGCTGTGCAATGAGTCAGCTGGACACCTTGTGGGAAATACAGTAACACTCAGCAGAGGTCACACAGGCAGGATTTTAAAGAAATTGCACTAAAACCTCCAGAGTTTAATTTTTTTTTTTTAAGGAACATTTATTGTGAACCTTCTAAGAAAGGTCCTCGCTGGCTCACAAGTGAAATGAAAGCCATGACTGCAGAGCTGAATAGGATTCAGCTGTCCTCAATACACATTCCAATGAGGAGAAGTAATTAATAGCCTTGAACATAGCAGATGAAAACAGGATAGCAGATGAAGAGAAAACAGTTCCTGTGAAACTCTGCTGCTCTAAAACACACTCTAGCACTCATCCCACTTGTGTGAATGGTTTCTAAATAGCCCATTTATTTAAAAGTCCGTTTGTGCTGTGCTGAATCTCCATCCTAGACAGAGAGCCACAGTTCACATTAATAGTAGTGCTGCAGCTAGAGACCCCCTGCAAGCACAGAGCTCCTTGCTGCTGCATTCTGGCTTGCCATGAAGTTCATTCCACACTGATTCATTACTAGGGAGAAGATGCAATAGCAAATTCTTTCAGTCTTGCTGGCTTGTTCATCTATTAGTCAAATAAACAGAGAGGGAAGCTGCTTAATTTGGTAACAGGAAAGCTTTCCTCATTGAAACATCACAGGCAATAAATAACCTTTCAGTTTTTTCTCCAGATTATTCCATGTCTATGACAGAGAATTCATCTGGTGTTATGTTTAAATGAAGAAAAATGTATATACAGTCATTTGTACTGAAGTCAAATGGGGGAAACCTAAGGTGTTTGCAAAGAAACATCATAATGGAAAATAAAACACATACAATTTATAACCACCTTTAATCCTTTTTCTTCTTTCTTTTGGACAAGCTCATTACAGAAGGAAAACTGAATTTCTGCAATAGCTGCCTTTGCTCACAGGCCTCTGATGAGCAATCAGCACTGTGCACTGAAGCATGAACCTTATATGTGTACAGAAATTCACAGTTCAACAAATTCCTCAGATCAACCTGGAGATGGAACAACAACAGAATTAGATGTGTTATTACAGATAGTGACCCAACACCTTCATTTTTCACCTTTCATTTACCTTCCATTTGTTTGCAACGAGAATGACAATCTGAGTCTGCCTTCACGCAGTCCCTCCTGTGATGAAGTGTTTGATGAAATTTCTGCAGAACAAAAATATTACGGTTTTCTTTTTAATTTTGATGTTGTTTTTCTTACATTTCTACTCACATAGAAGCCACATATGGATGGAGGAAATAAAGGAAAATGTCACGTTGCACAGGCTTTGAATTAAAATAAAGTCCTTGCATCATGTAGCAAAACACATAACAGATCCTGCATTTCGTCCACTTTTCCAAGAGAAATTACTCTGTCATTTTATCTTTACCGGTGAAAGCAGCAACAATTTCAGAGTGGAACAAGAGGGATAATTTTAGTATATCTTGTTGTCTAGAAAAAAACCTTCTCATCCAAATACACCTCCTCCCCACAAGCTTACCACCGTGTCCCTGGTTATGGTGCTTTCCGAATGGCAGCTCCAGATCCTCTGTGCTGCACGAGCCACAGCAATGGGCATGTCCATGACACTGACAAGTGAGAGCCAAAACACTGGTGTGTGTCTAGGCTGGCCCAGCACCTGCAGCCAGTGCAGAAGACAGCACCCTAGTTCATCAGGGTCATCAGCACTCGGCTGATGTAGGCAGATACTGGTATTAAATTATAAGCATTTATTAGGTTCAGCATTTTTAGTGTATCTTGACTTCCTTTCTTCAAACCAGTCTGCGAGGCTTGCAAAGACATGAACTTCTGAGACAGTGGGGACACTCACGCTCTTAGGGTTGGGGGAAGCAAACCTGAAATCCGTGGTAGTCTTTTTGACAAGATCCATTCATTTAATATATGGCAAAGTATATCACACCTATATGTATATTCTGATACAAAATAAGGAAAGGGTGGCAGTCTCAATTTTGGATTTACTAACATTTTGGATTTACTTCAAACATCTTTCCTACAGAAGGTGGACCCAGGAGCAAGTCTCGCATTAACAAGGCAATGCTGGGCCACGATCACACCAGGAGGGTTTTTCAGGAACATGCTGCCCACTCCCAGCTTTTCAAAGCCAGTTTTCTGGAGTGGGACTTCTCACTACACATCACATGCTGCCAACCAGGCCGTCAGCACTGCATGTACATGAACAACTAACACATTTACCCCTAGGTAAAGGGAAGAAGTCAGGCAAAAATATCATAAAATCAGAATCTACCTTTTTTTTTTTTATTTTATTTTTACTATTTATTATGGTTGGAATCAGTGGCAGACACACTAAAGCCAGGTGCTGGGACAAGAGTATTTTCAGATTTGCCTCCTGCCCTGCAAAGGCTGCTGTAAGCAGCAGCCTCTTGCCTCTGAAACTAGAGTTTCCTCACTTGTTAGGTGACTCGGGATATAACAAGATTCATATTTTCAGAAGTGAAAAAGAATTTGGCCTTGAACAGCAGGCATTATTTTTGTATTTTAACTCTATTTTTTTCTTTTCAGGGAAATGAGAGGAGCTTTTAATTTTCCAGGAGCCTCATAAAAATACTCATAGTCACTTTACTAATTCCTGTCTGTCATACCTGGTATTTTGGACTCCTCTCACCTCATACTCCTCAAGCCAGAGTAACATCAGTGGCACCAGCAGCACAGTCTGTCACTTCACCTATTTTACTTTTTTACCTTAATTTTTCCCCTTCTCCCTCCCTCCAGTTGGTCAGTACTTTTAAGATTTTTTGTCACTAAAATATCTTTGATGTAATACATATTTCATTAAACAAGACATTTTGGAGCCACATCATTGTTGTATGACCTTATTGAGGATGGATTTTTAATGGATCCAGTTTGCAGGGAAATGGCACTGCAGGGTGCCCCCATCCCTGGATCTGACCTTGCCACTGGCCAAGGGCTGACGTTGCCCGCCTGTGCCAACTGTGTCTCTCTGGTGTGGCATCCAGTATCCTTTGTCCTCATACAAGGCCTGTCAGCAGGATAGGAGCATCCTTCCAAATGCTGGAGGGCATCACAACTCCTGCTGGCATCTATAACCAAAACTTCCCTGCGCAATGATACTTTCGGATAAGAAACAAATTTGTTTTATTCATCAAAGGGTTAAACACATAATTGTATCTTGAAACAGTCTCCAAAAGACTAAAAGAAATGCAAGTGTGCCTGGACAGCCCCAGCTTCCCCCACTGGTGCTGCTTGAAAGTTCCTTTCCTGCTTCAGTCCCAACTACCTGCCCAGTGGGCCACCCTCCGTGCCCTCCTCCACAGCCACCGGCCCTGTGGAGCTCACCAGGCACTTCACATGCCAGCATTAGTGATGCCTTTCATCCATCTAAAGTCCTCTAGCTAAAGCATGTGTCCTGACAGGCAGAGAGGTGCCCTGTTGTGAGTGCTAGGGTTTCTTCCTGCTCGTTCCCCTTCAGCATGGCAGTTGAGGTCTCCTTCAGCTGCTTCAGAGCCGCCAGATAACTTCCTAATTCAAAGCTACTGCCCACAGGCACAGCATCACCTCTGCAGTTGAAGTGCTGAGGGTGGTGGCTCATGGAATCTCAACGCCCAGCCTTTATGGCTGTGAGGGCTTGAGAAAGGTTTGAGAACTGGGTTAACATCTTCAGAGGTTTCCTTTCCCTGGTACTGCTGCAGAAGCACCAGATTCCTCACAGAGCACAAGTCTGATGTTGCACCAGTGATGGAGGGTGTCCCTGAAGGTATTTTAATTAGTTCAGGCTGGCTTATTCTACCATAGGGGATCACAAAAGCCCAGTAGCTTTATCATCACAGAGCTTTGAGCTGATGTATTTGATAGCAGCTTGCATCAGATCTGTTTGCCATTAAATCAGTAGCAGTCCATAAAAACTGGAAATAAATCAAGCTACTATTTCCCAGACTTTGGTCATTTCCTAATCTCACGGAACACACCAAAATAGCTATACTAATGACATTGCTATGAATCTGATTTTCTTGTTCATCATTACCATTTTAAAGTGGCTTAAATGGACCAACAATCACCATAGCAACAAAGAAGCAGTCAGGAGGACAACTATCAAGAGAATTTGGTGTCTTAAAAGGGAATGTGGGTTTTTTACATCTTTTCAATGAAACCTTTGGTTTGTGTTTTTTACTTTGAACCAGACAAGAGATCTGAAATAACCAGGAAGAAAATATCAACATTCTCATAAAAGCTCTGAATATCCCCAAATCTACACTTCTTATTTATTGATGCAAAATTAAAGGGGCATGAATAGAGAAGCAAGTAGGAATTAGTTCATCAGGAAGCATTTAAATATGCATTGGGGTAAAAAACGCATTCCAGTAGCAAAAAGGGAATGTTGAACCTGGGAAAGCAAATAAGTGAGGTCTGCAAGAAGACCACAGTGTTTTGCTGTACCTCAGGCTTCAGGGATTTTTTTAATAATATTTACTGCTTCTGCCTCCACCTTCCATTGTTAAACACTCACAGACCCCTAAAATTACTTGTCATGGTATACAGCACAGTCTAACATTGTTATTTTAGTTGTTCCTTAGACACTGGTAGCCACAGCTAATTACATTAGAGATGTAATTTTTTTTTTTTTTTGTCCCCTGACAGCCAAAGCACAAGGTAGGAGTACCCTATGGGGTTTGGAGCCCACGAGCAAGCTGTGGGTGGAGGATGGCTGGGGAGAAATAGCCAGTTACCCCCAGCCATGCTGACCAGCCCTAGACTGATCAAATTACCTATTAAAGACAACAGATATTGCCCTCTTGAAGGCAAAGACCTTTTCCAAGATTTTTCCTGTCTGTTTACCTTGTTGGAGCCCGAGGAAGCTGTACACAACCTGCTGGAGCTAAGGCCTCTCCATCCCTCCCCACCCTGCCCACAGCTGCCAGACTGCTGCATCAGGAGGTGTGAGAAAGTACACTGCTTTGGCCTTTAGCCTTCACTTTGTACAAAATCCTTTCAGTATTACAGAGCACTTGGATTAACCACATTGCTTCTCTTCTTGGATTGTGCAAATATAATTTTCTTTTTATAAAAGGCTTAGGTTTGTGCCAAAAACTTGCATCTCAATACCATCATTAGGTATGGGGACCTTTTCCAAGACCTGCACACTGGTCTGTAGCCAGATGCTATCTTCACCTCATTGCTGATGAGACCCAAAGCAGTACATTACTCCAAGTCCCTTCATTATTAAATACTAGCAGATGGAACCAGTTGCAGATTTTCCCAAGCCATCTTCCAAGCTCAGGAAGGATTGTTTTCAACCATGAGCTGAATGCAGCACGACCCACCAGGAGAGAGCTCACAAGAGAACACATTGATTAAAAAACCCACCCCAGAGATCTTCGAGGTGCCCAGCTGAGCAATGCTTTGGGGGACAGGGACCACCAGATTCGGCAGAGCACAGCAGTGCTTATACCCCATTGGGATCAGCAGCTCTTACCCATCCTCTGCACAGAGCACATCCCCCTCACAGCTCAACAGGCTCCTGCATTGTTACCCACTGCCGCAGCCAATGGTGCCTGCTGCTTACTAAAACAATATAAAGAGACTACAGTGCTGCTTTTCCTAAAGAGAGCATCAAAACCAACATCTGATAAACACACTTCAACTTCAGGCCCTGCAAGGGCTTCCCTATAAATTGGTTAGAAGTCTCATTCAGCAGCTGTATTTCAGCAAAAGAATTAAGAAAGGGAAAGGGCTTCTAGGTCACCTCAGCCACACCAAAAGCAAGAGGAAATGGAGACCAAGAGTCCTCTGAGCCCTGTCTGGCCCAGCACAGCACAGTTCCCCTGGCTCTGCCAGCAGTGGTTCTGATTTGCAGACTTAGGCTCCAAAAGGAGAGACTAGGTAGTTCCTCCACTTCAGGAACTACACAAAACAGTACAAAACCGGACAGAAAGTTAACCTCATAAGAGAAGGTAAATTATATGGGACAGGCAAGACCCTTCTCTGTAACAGTGTCCCTTTCTCCTCGCTATGGCTGCTCTCATCACCTTGACACAAGGCAACAGTATAAGCAGTACAGTCCTTCCCACACAGAGCTTGCCGATTAAAACATAATGGACACTATAAAATGTGGAACAGTGGGTGCAAATGAGGGCAACAGCCTAAACAAGAAAGCTGTTTTGCTAAAAGAAAAGTTTAGGCTTTGCCTGAAATCTTTCAGGCTATAAATGCAGAAGAGGAGAGCAGGATCTCTTCCACCTCTGCCCACCCATCAGTGCCACCACATCCACTGCCAGAGGCACAAAGCCCAGGCATTTCTGTCGTGAGGGGTGATGACCCTCCTGGCCAAGAGAACAGAGTAGTGACTTGCACCCAGCTAGGAGCCAGGAGCGGGACAGTGCCTTGCTGTGATTGCTCTCTGTCCTGGGAGAGTATGGGAGCTGCTGCATTCCACCTCCCCCTGCAGCTGTGTGGGAGCCAGGAGCTCAGGGCAGGCACTTCTGAGCAGTTACCAAGGCCAGCAGACCAGCTCAGACTGGGCTTGGAGAGGGCATTAAGCTGATGGTCACTGTGAGCATCCTCCTGGCCAAAAAGTTTCAGCAGCTCTGTCCACTTGGACAACTGCAGGGCTCAGTACCCACCATAAGCTCTTTAGAGCGCCTATATTTGGGATTTAATACCTCTTGGAGATACATTATTCTATAATATTACATACTCAGGACCAGCTTTTAATGTTTATCCAAGTTATATTCAAAAGTTACCTCTGAAATCTGATACACATTGTAAAACTGAAAATGGGAACACAGAGGCAACTGTATATGTCAGCTCTTTTATGGCTATCAAAACCATACCTGGGCTGCAGATCCAGGGGCAGGCAAGACAGCCTGTAACAGCTTCCTGTGCTTTCTGGAAAGGGGGACATGCATTGCTCTTCTCACTGCTCTCACGTTCTCTGCTGGGTTCCTGCCATTTTAGGAATATATGGTGAGCCCCAGCATCTGCATAAGGTAGATGGCAGGAGGCAGGGAGCTCTTAGTTTGGTATAAAACCACAGTCACCCTAAAATGTTTGCTTGACCAGAGGCCAGAATTCAAGTTTTCCAAGATGTTCATCCTGTTGGACCTGGAGACAGCACACCTGTAGAAGTAGGTGGTAACAGGCTCCTGTCATATTGAAGTTAGGAGATGCACCTAAGTCTTCACTAAGCCATCCACTTCGTCAGGAATATAAACCAATAAAACTACTCAAAAAGTTGAAATAAATCTTGAGCATGCGTTAGTAGAGTAGCAAGTCCAAGCTGCTTGCTGAGGTTGTAGATGATCTTTTTTTATTTTCCCCAGAAGTCACAAAATACAACTGGTATTTGCCACGCAGTGACCTTGCATGATGACCAAAGAGGTCATATTTGAAAATGGCTGTATTAGAGCAATACAATAAATGCACATCTTCATACATACATTTTTTATATACTTTTGGGCATATTTAAAAGCAGAGTCTCAATGTATTTACATGTCTTTGAAGACACCATCTCCCCTCCTTTTCCAAAAGCCCTTCTGATCCCTGCTCAGCCACAGATGGTGTGAGGAGCACCCACAGCTATCACAAGTCCAGTTTTGGACTCAAAGCTGCCTGTCTCCCACATCCCATCTGTCTTCCCTTCACCGTTTCAGTCCTGCACCACCTAGATGAAGTTCAGGGCTTAACTCCCCTCTGCTGTGCTTTGCTTTGCTTGGAAAGTGCCCAGTGCCACTCATCTTGCAGTAGGATTTGAGTGCAGACACAGCTGCCACCACTCTACAAGCTATGCAGTCAGAGGTCCTTATTTTGGTAAGTCATAGGGATCAACACACCATGAGAACAATGGGAAGCTCCACCTATGAGCAGCAAGATGGCTTTCTAAAGCATCTGCCGTGCCAGGTGAGTGCTGTGAGTAATGACGACATCCTGTGTAGCTTTGGAAGCTTTCCTAGAGCATGTCCACTAACCAACACCATTGACACACTTCCTGTAAGCATTCAAAGCACAAGGTATTGCAAGAAAAACCCATCTGAAACATAGGAGAGCATTGCACTAAGAGAGTAAAGAAAGGTAAATGCTACCATTATATATATACACACACTCCACAAGAAATATCTAATGGAGGTTGGTGTTAGCTTACACTCCAGGACCCATCCTGAGTTCTTCCCATGATATTTCTAAGGATTGTTAGGTTTAGAAAAAACTCTTGACTCTCATTCCTGTTGTGTGGCTGATTAATGACATTCCGTGTCAGAGAAAAAGCAAAACCAACACTGAATACAGTTGCTTTGTTTACAGGCTTTACACTAGGAACAGTCCTTCCCAAATGTTTATCTGACTTAAAAAAACTAGGGAGAGGATTTTCAGAAGTTCTTACTGACTTAGCCATGAGAAGTTAAAACCGTACGCCCTGTGCTCAAGAGACAAGCATGGAGATACCTGAGCAAATACCAGCTAAGGCTCAAACATTCTTTCCCAAACACCATTTTGCAGCGGGCAGCCACATCTACCATTTACTCCTCTGAAAACATGTATTTTGCTCTACAAAGGCTTGCACCAGTAAAACTGGCTTTGCCAAGAAGAAATTGTCTGCTTTAAAGAGTTCACTCAACAGAAGCATCTTCTCCCTCGATCATGCAGATCATCAGGAGCAAAGACACGACAAATTAACTTGAGAAAATGGAAGCCACTGAGTAATCCAAACCAGCAGATAGCAATTTAGCTCCAATTTATACAAAATGGAAGATGTAACAGGCGGAGGCAGCTTTAGTGAACTTGTGACACGTTCATCAGGACATGGTCAGTCAGTATTTCTAAATAATCAGGACTGAAAGTATACGACGTTATTTTTGTCAGAGGAAGAAAACTGGAACAATGCTGAAGCAGAAAAACACAGTAAGAGAAACAGTGGAAAAGTTCTCAATTCAAAACTTCAGTAGTCAGAGACAGCAAAGCAGAAATTTGGGCAATTTGGGAATGAAAAAAAAGGAGCAATTTCCCTTGGGACATAATTCTGCTTGAACTTTCAGTGAGACTGTAAGGTTAGCCAGCCACAAATTACTATGCAAAGTGAGGATGAAGAGAACTTTCTGGTTTAGGTATGCATGTGTTAGTATAACCATTCACATGAGATCATCCAGAGATGAAATAAAGGGCAGGACATAAGAAAAGGGATGCAGTAGGCCAAACGGGCCAAGTGGTTTTTGAGAAAGGTTTGTATATGTACATGAGGAGAAGCAAAGAAGACAAAACCCCCATATACAGAGAACTAGCAGAGTGTGAAACACAAGGCAGAAGCTATAGAATAAACAAATTTGGTGTTTTATAGGAAAGCATAGTGAAAAAGGAAGACTGGAGGAGATTGTTATCCACATGCAACTATTTTTCATGGAAATTAGCAAAGATGGAACTTCAGTAGAGGACGCAAAAGCAGCAATTTTGCCTAATGCTTATCTCAATTAGACTGTGAAGCTCACAAGGTACAGAGAAATTTCTGTATTTAAACACAGAAAAAGGTATTTATTATCCCCTCCTCTCTCTCTGTCTCCCAACCAAAACCAACCTGACAGCATCAGTTCAGGCTAAATATTGTATCAGAGACATGTTCACAACAACTACATCCTTCAAGCGCTGCATGAAGCTCACCTAACTTCTAGAGCATCCACAGCTCAGTGAGGACATTCTTGCTGCAAGGAACTGATCCCTTTGAAATGTCCCACCTTCTCTGAGGCAGAAAATTAACTTCTCACATTTTTAGTACTTTTTAAATAAAAATATTTAAAAGTCTAAGATGAACAAATAATTAATATATAAGACATTTAGCTTATATTAAAACCGTCTAAAGGAATGAATTCAGGCAATCCAGGGATTCAGCAGAGGAACTCAGACTCAACTTAAAAATTATTTGAAAGTAACAGCAAAAAAACCCTCAGCTTCTCCAAGCCGAATGCTGTAACTGTTCTTGACCATTAATCCAGGTACTACACAAGGCCATGCCTTGCTCATGTGCATTAAGCCATAGTGTGTGGGTGGCACTGCAAACCACCAGAAAGGAGCTTGCTGGGCATTAGAGGATTGTAGGCACTAGAGAAAGCAGGTAAACAGCTCATTCAACTAAATTCTGTGTTTTTCATGGGCTGCTGAAGCAACCTTGAACAAGCAAGCACTATTTTTAGGTAGACTCTGTCCCCCCACAAGTGCCATGCAGTCTACAGCCAAAACCAGACTTCCAGGCTCCACATTCTCCTTCCACGAGGCTTCAGGCAGGCAGGATTGAATCCAATCTTTGCGAGTACTGCTGCAGATGCAACTCATCTTGTACAAATATTTAATGCAAAATGCTTTAAAGCAATACAAGAGGGAAGTTAAGTATTCTCTGAACAAGTTTTGTCAGAACAAGCACCATTATATCACCAGCTGCATTGCTGCCAGCATGAGAAAACTAAATATTGAAATAAATGGAGCAGCACACACTCACAACTGGAGGATCTGTCCCAGGCTGATCTATTTTGGTCCAGCAAAACAAAGAAAGGAGTACTGAAGAGACAAACAAACAGGTCTGGATTAGATGACCAGGCAGCTCAGTCCTGGTATTACCTTCCTAACTGCTGACAAAGGGCTGAGAACACAGTGAAACCCAGTGCTGGGCAGGGAGCCTGCCTGGCACACACCATGGATCAGGGAGCCTCCCTGGCACACACCATGGATCAGGGAGCCTCCCTGGCACACACCATGGATCAGGGAGCCTGCCTGGCACACACCATGGATCAGGGAGCCTGGCTGTGTATCCCCAGCAGGGCGGCAGGTTACACCAAAGCACAGCCACGGGCCCAGCAGTGCAGTGTGGGCTGGTGTGACCGAAGAGGTGCAGGGACTGTGGCTGCTGCAGAGCAGCCATTTGTGGTTATGGAATGCTTCTGCTGAGCACACCTGCAACCTTTGGAGTGGAAAAGGGCTTATCCTTACCTCCAGTGCCCACCTGTAGCACAGTGTGCAGTTACCTGTTTTGTGGTGGTGTTCTGGCAGATATCAGTCTGTATTCCTCTGAATAGTCTTGTGCCATCCATGCCCTCCTGCAGTGGCAGCATCTTAGAACTCACTGGTTCCCTTTTCTTTTTAAATTAAACATATAACTACAAAGTGACAGACTTAGAGAAAAGATCTAATCAAAAATATTATGAAATATCAAAAATCACTCAACAATACAGTTACAGGATTATTTAAAATAGAACACTTGTTCTTTGGGCTTCAACAGCAGTGAGAAACCAAACCCACCTGCTTCCCCCACCAGTGATGGACCTGTAGCTATGAATCTGCCAAAAAGCACTAACTCACCTCATTCCAAGAAATCAGGTGTAGTTTTGAAAGGTAAGTAATAAAAGTTTGCAAGAACATTAGCACAAAGCATTTTTAGGTTTATTTAAATAAAAATTATAATTTATACAAGACTTTTTAAACAAACAAGATTTTCTTAAAAAATGTACAGGGCAAATAATTCCATTATTTCAATTATTCATACAGTATAAGTCTTTTGTCAAACAAAAGTTACACTGATAATGCATTATTTACAATTTCAAAATATAGACTCAAACAGACATAAAAATTTTAACATCCATTATATTTCAATTATTAGTAGAAATTAAACATCTGCCAAAATGTACAGAGTTCAATAAAAACTAACAATGTTTTTAAACAGGTTTAAGTAGCCAAAAAAAAGGTACATCCTTTCATCTCTTCATGGTTGGATAAAATCCCTTTTCTCTTTGTCTGCAGAACAAGGGTAGGGTTTTGCTGCTGGCATCCTGTGTGATGTTGCTACTAATAAATAGCTTGTTTCATTCAATCTTGCCTCACAAAAGCTACAGTGCACAGAAAGGCATGATTTCATATTTCAGCTTGTTTAGCCTTTTGAATTTAAGTGGTTGCTGACAATTAAAGCAGTCAGTTTTCATCTCCCTTTTTTCATCATCTTTAAAAGGGACTCAAACTAACCTGTGAACTTCTTTAGAAGTTAAATCCAATTACGCATGAATGATCCAGACATCTACAGACATCAACAGAACTGCAAATATAAACAGCAATCAGACAGACAGAATGACAAGAACATCACTTTCTGCTATTTAGAAGCACTTTACATTAAGTGTTCCAACCCAGCCTGTTACTGTAGTGCATCAGGCTGTACTGCAAAACTAGACAGGAAGATTGGAATTTAAGGTGAGAACTTCAGTGTAACTGTACAACTCAAGTACATATTTACTCGCTGCCCGTCCCCTCCTGCCCTCCAAACCTGGGAGGGTGTAGCAGCAGGAAAAGCATGAGTAAACACATTAAGGGTACCTTCTGGCATCTCTGAAGTCACATACACCACAGTTAGGCAGCAGGAATCCAGATAATGTAAAGTGAAATTTGCAAAATATGTACACAGATGTTTGTCCATTATATTACAACGCTATTAAAAAAAAAAAAAAATCCAGTCTGTTTCCTGTACATTAGAGTGAATCAATGTTGCATTGCAGTTTGCACTGGGTTTACTGCTTTAAGAATCACTAACTTTTAAGTTCACACTGTTAAATGTGTGGACTCATTTCAAACATCAGAAAATAAATTTTAAGAGCATATTGTACACGTGAGGCATTTCAGTCTGGGAACAAGATAATGATATTCTTTTTGTGAAGCCTAGGTATGGTTAATTGTCCTGGCACCATCAGTACAGATCCTATAGCTCCTTCTGTAACCAGAATCTAGGACAACCTTGTTTACAATGGTCAGCCAGTGGGGAGGAGGAGGGGGGGAGGAAGAGGGTGGGAGGGAAGGAGGCAATAAGTGCAAGTCAACTGATTTCCTACTGAAACTGCTGTTATGATCAGAGTGAAGGTATAAATTACACTTGAAAAATGATACAAAAATAAGAAAAAGAGCATGCTCTCTGTAAAAAATATAGTTTTCTGTTTGTTCAAAAAAAGGGATAATCTTAAAACACACCCAAGGGATTTTTTCTTAAGACAAAATGAATGGATCTGATTAAGATTTATATAACATTAAGCCATTTTAATGCCTATTTGTTAGCCAAACTTACTATTCAAGGAAGACTCTAGAAAGGAAAGCCAAATTATAATACACAAAAATTACAAAAAAGAGACTAACAGAATTTAAAGTAGGTTTGAAGAGAAAAATTTAAGATCAAGAATATTTACCTAAACATATAATCTGAATGTGTGAATTGATGAAAGCATAAACTGTCAAGCCACATCCACTTTAGATGGTGGCAAAATGGATTTCCCACCAGCTGCACTTACATTTTAAGTTTCCAGGCCCTGAGTTACAGCATACCCAAGGTGGTGTTAGAAACGCACCCCTTTTTCAGGTCATGTGAAGACATGTTCAAGTGCTACTCAAAAGAGAGGACTCAAAAATTACATTTTAGCCATTACAGTGGCTTCCCCCTCCCCCCCATTCCTGCTTACATTTCCACCCAGGGTACAGAGTTTTACCCCATCAGTGTTTCACTTTACCATACTCAATCTCACGGTATTTAACAATATTTCTTCATATTAAGTTTATACTAAGTTCTCATATCATACCTCTTCACGGCCAGACCAAAAAAAGGTTTGTACATGTTGACTGCCACCTTCTTCATTGCTGCTGCATTTGTTGACACACTTTAATTTAAAACTGTGCTAAGAGTTAAACACCCTTTGGTGTTTGTTACCTCTCTCCCCTCATTCATTTTACTTCTTTCCTTATAAAGAAAGAAAATTCTTGTTTTAAAACAAACAACAGAAAAAAAATTTCACGAAATTAAGTCCCATTTTTACACAAGAATTTCCATCTCCATTGCCTTTTTTTTTTTTTACAGCCATTCATATAATGTCTGGAGAATCCATACTGCTCAATTCAAAAGACACAGCAAAAGAAAAGACACACTGGAAGGCTTGGCATAACTCCTACTGTGCTTTCATGAAAATGCAAATAAAATTCTAAACCTCTCAGATGAGTGCCATTATATAGAGTATAAAAGCTTTCTAATATTAAAGACAAAGGTCAGTATGTGCTTTGCTGCTAGACAGGCCTGAGAGAGTTCAGAGGAGCACAGCCTTCCTGTTTTACCTGGCAGTTGGGTTTAATTGTTACTAAAATTTAATTCTGCAAGGGGGAAGACAGCAGCATATCAATGCTCCTCAAATTATGCTTTGAGAGGAACTAGTGCTTTCAGTTGCTATATTACAGTGTTTCTTCTCATTACAAGGTAACTCAAGAGAAAAACCAAATTTAAAAAAGTCATGTCTCAGTTTAGTTTAATTATTCCCACCTCCCCCAACACAAAAAGCCTGCAAGTCTTTAATGCATTAACATACAAACGCCTTGTACATACAACATGTACAACAGCTGAGCCCTTCTATGACAAGTATCTACAGAAATACAAATATATGATACCTAACGTTTTAGGAACAACATTTCCGTGCCCTCTTTTATAAAAAGTATCTGCCTGCCTTCCTTCCTCTTACTTCAGTTTATTAGGAAAGGAAGATGTAGTTACAAACTTTCTCCTCCAATTCACTGTACAAGTAATTGAAACATCTGTATGCATGAAAAATTGAACCTAACCAAACCAATAAAATATCCTTCTGTGACACAAAAATTAGCAAGGAGGAGTTATTTTAAATGCAGTTGTAAATATGGAAATACTAAGATGCTAATACTTCCTTGGTGTTGCTATCAGTTTTAACAAAGAACCCAATTCAAAACTCAGCTGAAAAAGGAGACTTTAGGCTGCTGCATCCATTATTCCCACATCACAGGGAAAAACAACTAAGATAAAGGGACAAACTAGTGATATCAGTGGAGTTAAAGGGATCATTCTGTTTCACTTTGTTATGTAGTCAGGTCTCCAAGTATCTTCCCAGCTTTTAATGTCAGTAAATAAACATTAAAAGTGCTTAATGTGCAAGGCTAATAGTGATGATAGCACTTCCACTGTTTTGTTTCATTTTGTTTTTTTTTTTTTTACAAAAACCTTAAAAACAAACATGAAGGCATATATAAAATACACTTGGTTTATGTAACAGACAGAATATAAACCATCAGACAAGAAAAATTATTGCAAAATAGATGAGGATGTTCTTTTTTTTTTCACTACCAAGTTGTAAAATAAGAAAGTTTCCTTTAGTTCTTCTAGGATAAGATACTAGCTCTCATTGCTGGATGTTGCAGATGTTATTTTCACATATTGGCTGAGAATTGTCTCAAAAGCTTCATCTCTGTGTACCATGGCACCAAAAATCAAAGGCTAAACAACAGAAAAAAACCACATCATGTTAGTCCAGGAAGAAAAATATTCCTCCAGGTATAGTTTTGGCCAGGTCGATAGGAACAGAACAATTGTACTAGAAATGCATTAATAAAGTCATAAGATTACTTTTCTCTACTAAATCCTTGTTTATATGGCAGAGTTTCTAATATTTGCCACTTTTTTATCTTCTTCCTCAACTGATCACGGCATAAAATGCATCTGGACTGAATATGAGGATTGGAGAACACTGTAACCCACTTTAATCTCCATCCCCTTGGAGCATGTTTTCCTGATTGACCCCTGCCTTCATTAAAGTTCTAAAACTTTTTATCAGTGCCTCTTCATTTTGGCTCATAGAATATATATTTAGGTAGATTAACATTTTCAACCTCCTTATTGTGAAGTACTTCTCAATATCAAACAACAAGGCGAAAAACTCATACAACAGCCATGTAACTTAGTGAAAAGTTATTTGTAAGTGATTAATTTGAAACACGGTTCAGACATATGCTAAGAAATGCTTCAGTTGCCCAAGAGCTATGTGAGGCTTACAGAATCTTCAATCTTATGGTACTAAAGACTGAAACAGGAAAACTTTATCTGAGAGTCAGGCCCTTCCACTCCAAAGCCTCCTCATCCACAGATACTCTCAAGCCATAACCTTTTTGTTTCAGACTGTGCAGCAGAGCAGCCCCCATGCTCCTCAAAAAGGATGCTGGGGAAAATCTTTCTCAAGTGTTATAGTAAGATAGTCCAGATGCAGTAGAACAAGCTGAATGTTTAATTCATTAAAATTCTGAAGACAAACATACTGAATAATAGACAAGTGAATTTAAAACAAACAAAAAAAGCCAAAAACTGCTATATGTGGACAAAAATCCTTTATGCTGGTGCTAACCAGAGAAGGAAGAAAAAAAAGGGTATGAAGTCAAACACAGCAATACCACTACAGCCAGCGACTTACTTTTTGTGTAGATGGTGTCGATACAGCAATACCCATCCCTGATCCTGGGAGAACAGAGAGCACTTTATACTAAAAAGAGAAAAAAAAAAACACAAAAGATATCTTATGTACTGAACAACTGCAAAAGATGCTGTGGAGGTGACACAGCTCATCACTGGTATGTCCTCCCAGTATCCACATGGAGGAAGAGACCCCCAAGTCAGACCTTTGTTTCCCACCTCCAAATAAAAGCAGATACAGCACATGTTCACGCTTGGCTGTACAATCTCTGTCTCACATTTGTTAAAAAAAAACCTAAACAGATGCAAAAGGACTTTTACAGCAGTAAAGACTAACCAAGAAACATGACAGCATTACTTTAAGTATAATGTTTGAAATCCATTAATATGGATTATTAATTCCAATAGGAATGTTAAATTTGAGTGTAAGTTGTCTGCTTTATAGACGTGGTATAAATAGAAGGAATTAATTTGGAAATCTGGAGGTACCTACACAGTAGCAGACACCAGGCTTTGTTTCTTTGCTCAACATGATTTAATCTGTGGCCACAAGATGCAGCAGAAAGCAGGTGTGTTTAAGATGAAGACCAGTGAAGAAGGATGACATTGTTATTGTACTTACTGTGTTTCCAACCATGCACTTTGTGCCAGTTACTGACAGGTCCCAACTAGATAAAACTCCGGCCCAACCCAGTCTGGCTATTCTAATGACCTGCCTTTCTTCATCGACAACAATCCTTCCTCACTCTAAGGCAGCTACTTTTAAGATGGTGCATCTACCAACATCCATACCAAAAATAAAGTTAGTATTACACCATTCCTGCTACCAATAAATCTTATTAAAGAGTATGCAGCATCTCTATCAACACTGGAGTTAATAAACAACACAAGTTTAATCTTTAAAATAATGCAGGAGTAAGGGTTTAGTAAACTACTTAGTCTTCTGCTCATAGTGATTTTGCTCGTGGTGAGTCTGAATGGCTAAACAATCAGTTCCAGGAAGAATTACATTTTACTTATAAAAATTATCAATGGCATGCTTTCTCAAAATAATAAGGAAAAATGCAAAATATTACTAGCTGAACAGAAAATCATTTTTCTCCCCTATTTGCAACACTAACCAGACATACCTTCTGGATATCTGTTATATCTGTTAGCTTTATAACCTTATTTTTTTTAGATGAGCCAGATTTTGAGCTTTCGAAGCACAAGTAACTGAAAAAGAGAAAAGAAAATGTTCAATTGATAAAGTATTCTAAAACAAATCTCTCAAATATTCCTCTTGTCTCTTCTGAAGTTTGAAATCTCACAGGTTTAAATCAGCTTCAAAACCAGAGGCACACAATTTGCAGTTCAGTTATGGCTTGTAATTTAGAGCAAACATTTATAAATTTTAGCAATTGACTGATGTGTCTGAAAGCCCAGAACATATGGTACACATACAAACACCCAAGAATTCTTGTATTTATACTACTGCATTTAATGGTTAAACCCCACAAGCATTTTAAAGACACACGAGAGACATATATCCTTAAACAACCAAAATACCAAATCTCAAAAAGCTTATAAATCTTCTACTATTCTAAAAGAAGATTAATGAAAAACACTGTGTTAGTTTCATGGTATTGTGATGCAGACAAAAGCTCAAATTTATAAATGCTGGAGAGTGGTCTCCATCACTAGGTGACATTGCATACAGATGAGCTTTACTTCTTTTCATTACACTCCAAAGGAACTTCAGGGCAAGACCCAAACAGTAATGACCATAGTTATTCAGCCCTGGGAGGTTGGGAGGTAGTAAGGATTAAAAAAAAAAAAAACCTAAAAACAAACAAAAAGAACCCCACCAAAAAAAAAAAACCAAAACAAAACAAAAACAAAAACCAAACCAACCAACCAACTTAAAAAAAAACCCCACCACTAAAGAAGCACCCATAAAAATCAAGTACTGGATCTAAAACCAAGGCTTGATTTTCAGTTTTCTTTCTGTTGCATGTCATTTCAAGGAAGCTATATATTCAGCTTGCTTTAAAACCCAAAAAACTATTTGCCAAATAGCTGTTGATCACAACTTTCAAAGTACACTTAGCTTTTAGGTTTCTTTTCTAGTATATATATAGTTAGCACATTATCCACATCAAGAACTCCAGCTACTAACAACTGCCTATACAGAGATACTCTGCATTCCTGTGCAAGCCTTTCAAGGCAAAATCACTTTTGTTAAGTGTTGCCATACGCCAGATTCAGCTTTCCCTATGATGCTTTTTTTGAGGCTATAAAGCACCTTGAAATGGCATTTTTGTTTCAAAACATTGTTAAACGATCACTTTTAGATTCAAATTCTTTAATGTCTTGCATTTCCCTCCTAAAAAATGTGTGGAGTGCAATGACTCACTTTTCTGTGACATAGAGAATTCCATGCCTGATGTAGTCTGTAGGCATCTTCTTATCTCTGTTAATCAAGCAACAGCGCCAGCCATTTTCAGACGCTGAAAAAATTGTAGCAAGAATTCTTAGTTTAAGAAAAAGAGACAGGCACTACCCCCAACAGTTTCCTTATAAAACAGAAAGCAAGGAATATTAAACTTTAGATACCTAAAAGTGCTTAGAAAGAAAAGCCTAAATAAGGTGTTTTAGCCATCATAACATCTGTTTTAGCACTGGTTTTAAACAACCCAAAACAAAAACCACCCACACCATTATTCCCTTTAACTTGACTATTGGATTTGCATAACCACAAAAGGCACAGGCACATCAGGTTGTGCACTTTTTCAAAGAGCAAGGAAGTGGAATGAAAGCGGCTGTCTCCATTCATCCTAATTTAAAGCAAGACTTTTTATCAAAAGCTTACACCTATGCAATGCACAGAAAGGGAATTCAACCTTAAACTGTCCTTGGCTTTTTACAAAATACTCTGCTGATGGCATCATACCTGTCAAAGGACGCTCATTCTCTGACAGGTTAAAAACTTCATGGAAATTCCCCTTCTTGGTGGTATGCAAACGACTTGTGTCTTCATCTTTGCTTATTCCAGCTGGGGCGCTCGAGCCCACGTAGATTCTGGATCCCGCTGTTTGAACCTGCAGAAAAAAAAGAAACCACGATTCCAAAATCTGAGCAGCAACATTTAAGCTACACTCTTAAAAATGATTTGGCTAACTACTCTTTCTAAAAAAATAAAAAATCTATAATGCAACGATTTTCATTAATTACTTCAATAAAGTTAACTTTGGACTACTGCACTATACTGTTGCTATAACACCAATTTCTAATATGGCACCTCAACACAACTTTTCAAAGTGCTGCCCTTTAATGGACACCCTTTACAGGGGTGAAGCACATGGTGCTAAATGCACCTACCTTAAGATACCATTTATCTACAGTAAAGGCTATATCCGATTAGATACAGCAAAGTCACTGCACACAGCTCCAACGACTGTAACTAGTGGGACTACTAACAGACAAAAGGTATCAGCACTTGGCTTGTCTTCAAGAGTTAGACAAAACAGTACTGCACAAAAGAAGTTTAGAAAGAAAAAAGAGCAAAGAAAAAGCCACGCAAAACTGCATAAGCTCATTACAAATACAAATGCTGAAATTGAAAGCAAGTTTTCCACACTAGGATCCATACCTTTTCATGCCCTGACAGCTAGCAGGAAAAGAAACAAACAACACAAATGTGACAGTGACAAAAGAAAAAAAGTAAAATCTATTTAACAATATAATACACAGAATAAAACATGAACTGAATGACACTGCAAGATCTTGCTCACAAATCAAAAGACTACACACAATGAATGCAATTAAAAGAAGAGTTAGTCCGTGGTTAGAGCACACCAGTTCAATTTATTCAGGTTGCATTAGAGCCATTGATCTTTCCTTTGCTTTGAAGTTACACTGAATTTTGAGAGTGTTGACACATGAAATAAAATCTGAATGGCTGTCAGCATCCTTGTGGGGAAAACAGGCAGCATGGAGTTCCCAAAACCACAGTACTTGAGTAAAATCTACTTCTAAACAGAGCCCCTGAAGCACTGAAGACTGCCCTAGCAACAAGCTTTGCTTCTGGAAGGACAGCAGGCAGTTTCTTTTGGAAAGCTTGCCTGCATTTGGTTTTTCATCTTTGTGGGGCAGCACATGATTCCAAAAGCTGGCTTTTGTCATTGATGCACTAGCAGCTCCGTTCTTAGCCCTAGCATACACATGCAGTTAAACAACTGGAAAACTGACGAAATGGAAGCTCAGGACTAAGCTCTTCCTCTGTAAAGGCCCAATGCTGTTGAAGGCCAACCAGCCTCTGGCTGCCTTTTTTTTTTTTTTTTTTGGCACTAAGTTGGCAGCACTTGACATTTTGCAGGATTTAGAGCTAACAAAAGAAATCCGAAGCAAACGAAAAAATGTGTGCTGCAATTGCTAACTAGAAACCAGACTGACAAAACAGGCACAGAAGAGGGGTTTTGTCATCCACCTTTTAGGGTACAATGATACAAAAAAATAAAGTAAGTTGAGATGGAAAGCAAATGGCTGATGGTAACTGCAATATTGCCTCAGGTATTGGCCTTCTGCGGTGCTCTTAGCAGTGATCAAGTCCCTGGAACCAAGGAAAATAACAGCTTCTCCAACAATCTGTGTACAAGTAAAGATGAGAAGAACTTTCTGAAATCCTTCTTAGACAAGTTATTTGTCTGCACATGCACATAACCAGGTGAAACTCCATGGCCCAAAACATAAAAAAAGATCAGGGCAAGAGGCCTAATGTTTTTTTGTGCTGGAATAAGGACTATTTCTGCTCTTTGCTACACTGCTTTATACCTACCTGTTATATAAAGAGATTAAAAAAAGGAATTTAAACTTCAGCACTACATCTCATCTGGTGGCTAAAAATGTGAGAAAGTTCTGCCCTTATTTCTAATCCTGCCTAACACATGCAAATGTTTCCCCTAACCACTCAGACTTGAGACAACCTGTGGTCAATTACTAAGCGAAAAGCATTGCATCCAATTTTGATAAGCCTTAAATCTAACTGGAAGTGATTGAATACGTAATGCTGAAGAGTCCTGATTGTCTAAAAATGTTACCAACAACCTGGAGGTAGAAATACCTGGAGGTATTCCATTTCACTCGATCTGTCATCAGCTTTTGACATACAACCTTTACAGATCAGATACTGTTGTCAGGACTGTTCTCTAAGGACACAGGGTCAGAGTTGTGATACAGGCAATGAATAATGCATTGTGTCTAAGTTTACGGTATCTTGTATGCTGTTTAATGATAAGAAGCAAAGCCGATGCACACATGCTGGCACTAGATGCATTTGGGCTCTGTCTGTTCTATGAAGGAAATGAAAAGCCCATCTAATTTTTACCTTTTTGTACAAACATTTATTTTTCATACTATGAGGTTTGCAGAAATCTCTCAAGGGGTAAAATTACTGAGATCATGTTAATGTTTTTAAAGATATTTGGAAGCACTTATTGCAGTCTTGCACATACTTTCCAGGCAGAGAAGCCAAGGCCACCAAGACAGACATGACAGTACAAAATCTCTGGTCTACTTGTCAAAACTTAAGCCATTAAGAAAACCCAGAGGGAATAATTATCCTCTAACTTTATGGATTCAAGCTTAGCAATTCAGAACCCTTCCCCCTCTAAGGCAGATTAGAGAGACCCAGCAAGAAGCTGTCACAACCACCACTGTCTGTGAAAAACAACCTGTAAGCTCAAGAAGCACAGAAACTTTTAAGGGCATCTTCTGCAAGCAAGAGAAATACAGGCCACAGATAGCTTCATCTAAGTGTTCATTTACTCCTCTCGTCCCTTGGAAAATTGGACCAAAAGATTCACTCTCTGTCACAGACTGTCTTCTCTTCCACTTCCTTCTGAAATACTCAGATTATGCTGTAGTTATTTTACCACCAACTGCTCCATCACTCCCAGAACCCAAGATTTCTTCTTCAGAACTTAACAACTGAGGGTTCATGTGCTTATCCCTTTTGCTCTCCGGTTGTGTATCCAGGCTGAATTACTGCTCAGTGCTGAGCATTTCAGACAATACTCTCATACTCCATGAATGCAATCAGATATTGTGCTAAGAGGCTTTAAGCAAATGATAAAATGGGGATTGGACTCAAGATCCATTACAACTACTTTAATTTTTAAACTAATAAACACTGACAAATGTGGGAGACAACGTGGAATACATGGAATGGAAACATCAGTTATAGAGGAGAAACAGAGACAGCCCTAAAGAACTCCTGGAGTCAGCACAAAGAAACCCCGTGTTGCGAAATCATTGTTCCGCGTTTCCCTGTTAAGTAACCTCTCTCCCCCCCCACCATCCCATACTGCCGGCCGTGTGGAATGCAATTCCTGCCCTGCCCCCAGAGCCGGGCCACTCCCCTATCCTAACCCCGGTGGCTGTTTCCCCTGCCTTTCCCCGGTTCCTGGGTTCTTACTGGGTATTACCCTCCCGGTCCCTCTCATGGGCTGGCCGAATAGCCAAGCCTCTCCCTTCCTCCCAGCGTCCTTATAAGCCGCGGGAAGCTTGAATAAACCCTCTTTGCCTGCCTGCCTGCCTGCGTGCCCTGTGTTCACTGCTGTGTCCTGCACCTGGGCTCACAGCACTGCAATTCCATTGCGGTGAGGTGGAAAGCAGAGAGCATTTCCCTCTCAATCCTGTCAGCACAATAGCAAAATACCCTTGGAGAGGGAAGTCTGGAGATAAGGAACGAGATACTCATTAGAGACTCCATTTGTAACAGAGACTATGCTTGCTCGTTCCTCTTCCAGGCCACCCTCCTGTAGAGCCCAGCTGCGCAAGAAAGGTAGGGAAGAAGGGTATAGTACTTGTGCTTCTTTCTGATTGCACCATCTAATAAGGGCCTCTCTTTAAAATCCTCTTCTTGCTATAGAGGCAGCTGATTTTCTGGTATGTGTTTCCTTGGGTTATTTTCTGGTCATTCAGAATATGACAAGAGAATTCAAATTTCAACCATCTTTTTGTACCTCAGAAATGTATGGAAAACTTGAATCACACAACAGCAAGTGGCAAGACTGTTATGAACTTCAGCAGCCCAAGAGTTCATCTGCAGCCTCTTGTTACACTAACATCTGCAGATTATAATTTCTGGATCTGTAACTTTCGCAATACTAATGTATTTCACCATTCCTTCTGACACATGAATTGTTCTGACACTCCATTTCTTTCCAATGCAAAGACAACTTCTTTCTCCTGGAAAGTTTTTGTCTGACTTCTTTTCGCTCCCAAGCCCTCCTGCCACCTCCCTGGCTAAGATCCATCAGCAAAGGGTTTCATATCTACCTTTTCAGACTGCCAAAGTTTTAGTGGTCTTTCATCATCCAACAAATTAAAAAAGGCTTGTTGCTACAACTGCAATTGCCAACTTTCTACAAAATCGTTTCTTGTAAATGGTGATTCTATATGTAAATACAGGACCTGCAACAGTGATCTTCAGAACTATAGTTCAATAAAATCACTTACTAAGAGGCCCATTGCACAAGTGATGCCACCTGATGTGCAATTGACCCTGTGGTCCATTGGAGGGTTGCACCTCACCTGCTGCTCATACAAAGCTACTTTTTCCAGCATACTACTGCAGTTCACTGTGGTATTTTTTAAGTGTTTTATGCTGTTCTGCTGGAATTAACAGAGGACCACTTTGAGGTCTTCAGGTGAAATGTGTGATAGAAATGCAAATAAACTACTAGCTTACTATTTGATGCAGAGACTGCTGCATAGCTCTACCTAGCCATTATAGGTACTTTGCATGCCTATGGAAAGTATGCACTCAGAGATTAATAGATGATGGTTTTATAATTCTTAAATACTTTTTTTGATATCCTAAACCTGTAGAGCCTTTAGACATTCTGTTCAGGAGATTTGGAATACTTTCCTACTTGAAATAAAAAGAGCTTCAATTGGCAGTGTTTTAAATCCAAACATTTAAGGCATTGATTTTACTTAGTTTTTCTAAAGTAACTCCTTTAGGAAATTGAGTGCTGCATTGCTAATTTTAACTTTATTCATTTTAAAACGCTCCAGGACACTATCACAAAGGGGACTGTAAAAATTGCATTGTGCTGTATTAGGTTTGAATAGGATGAGTTATAGAACTCTTTGAGACTTTGAATTTCCAGAATTAGTTATTATAATGCTTATAATACTAAAGGTTTCTTATGTAAGCACTTTATGTTTGGGGTTTTTTAATAATCTTAATTTCTAAGAAATATCGGCTATACACAGTCTATAACTAAAGCTTTATAATATTTTCTTTTGCAATACATCTGTACCCAAGGATTTTATAGAATTTATCCACACCTACGTAAGTATAATTTAAAATGTAAGTGTTCATGCCTAAACTACAGTAGAAATGAATTTTTTCATTCAATGAATCTTTACCATATTTCCAGTGTTGATTAACCTGCAATAGGATTTTTCTTTTGCAATACAACAAATATGTTCACTTCGTAAAAATCTGAGTACAGCATGCAAAAATCTATCTGAATATCACATAGTGAGAGTAAGTGGCTGTGTATTCAGATTAAACAGTGTAAAATGAAACAATCTGTAGGCATTTTAGAACATTTTTTTGGAAGAGATTTGGACATTTATGACCTACCGCAGCACAATTAAATATACAATAAAAATGCAACAAAGACTATATTCCTTTTCCTTTGATGATTATACAAATTTTTCCTGAGCTATTTCATTCATTTCAGAAAAAAATGGTTTGTAATACTTTAACTTTTAAAAGAATAATGTAATTTCATAGATGTATTTTTTCATAAGAATGCCTTAAAAAATAGATGACATAGTGTGAAAATGTGAATGATGCTGCAGATCCTGATTTTTCCTCTCTTTTTTCCAGCAATTTGTTTCAATATCATGTATAATCTATCATTCACAGGAAATGACAAATATCTAACACAAGCAAGTATAGAAATACTTTAAAAGCAATAAACAAAATTTGAAAAATACTATAAGTTGAGAGGAAAAATAATAAAAAATATCCAAACAGGTAAACATTGCCTTAGGAAGAATAAATGGAATACTTCTTAACTGCTTTTTCAAGACCAGTGGAAAATATTGGGTTTTTTTCCTGCTGCCTCTCAACACAGGATAATTTGTGAGGGGATGACTTACTGTAGAAAAAGCGAGGTAGATGAACTTAAGCAACATTTTAATAGATATACCACCAAACTTCGGCAGTTCATTGGGGAGGCAGATCAATAGAATGTACGTTATCACTAACATCAAAAAGAATAGAACTATCACAGAAAAAAAACACCCCAAACTATTTAAAAATTTAAAGCATTATCTATAGCATTTTTATTCAAAGGTTTTTTTGAACAACTGTGTTTGCTTGCACACTTCTTTGACAATAAAAAGTTCCCACAAACTCTACCATCATGCTGAAAGTACTACATAAGATTTTTACATTTCACGTGTAACTGGATTTGATACGTACTCCAGTTCTGTTTCAAATACATACACATTAGTGATTAGAAGTCAGTTTTAATGGAAAAAGCAATACTGCTGTCATCCAAAGGAAAAAAAAAATCCAAAAACTAAACTAAAGTCAATGATACACATTTTTACTTTTATGTTCTCTATATTAAAGTACATGTTTATCACAATAAATCATATTCTATATAGTATTAATTTTGTGTTATCTTCCTGAGCCATACCCAAAAGAAACTGAAATCCATGGTTATTTTCTCATTGGTCTTATATTTCTTGGAGCATGTCTTTTGTATATTTCCAGTATATCCTTCATTCTTACACTACAGATCCACTTTTTTCCTTCCTCCCTGAGAACAATGCAATTTGTGGGTTTATCACGGCCCACTTGTTCAGTGCTGCAGTACAGTAGGCACTTTGCTGATGAACTGAAAGTGCAATGTGTGCTAACTGGAATAGCACAGGGCCTCTAAACACATTCAGCCTACAACATGTTTATGGTGAAACATGGCCTGATGGCCCAAGAAGATTGTGAAGAATAGTCAGTAGCAACAAGGCAACGCAAATCAGGAGGATCCCCTCAAATCACGAATGTGTGTAACATTCACATCCTGCTGTTCTTCTGAGATGGTAAGCTGGGGAGACGGGACTTTCTGAGAGAGCTAATAACTTCAAATTTGTTACTATTCTATGGTAACCAGGAGGTGTAATTAAGATATGTAATATATTCTACAGCTTTAACTTTAAAACAGTCTGATTAATCTAAATTAACTTAATGTAATAAACTACTTACTTTTCCAGCAGTGAAATATGCAGTGGGTTAGAAAAGAATAAAACTGTTTCACACAGTTCTTACAATCTGTACAATGGTTGTTTTCCTATTCAGAATATAGAAAATCACATACAAGTGGGAAATGTTTCTCATCCTTGGGGAGAACAATTTACATTAAAATATCCTGTTTGTCAAATGAAAAGTCAAAACTTTGTTTATCAAGCAGAAAATAAAGTTATCTAAACAATGCTTTGCTTTTTCCATCAAATGAGTTTTGAGTGTGTATTCAGTTTTACTTATATGAGTTGTTTTTATTGAACAAAAAAATTGTACAAAACAAAGAGTGTTTAAAATAAAATAATTTATGTTGGCTGAATTTAGCATTTTTAATATCCTAATTAGGCCTGAAGTTCCATTCATCATGGTTATTTTGGACAACTCCAACTATTTTCCCCATTGGAATAGGGATACAGGCTAGAATACTGTAAAAAATTCACTGAAATATATTTGCAGTCAGAATTAGTCAGAAAATTTATCCCACAGAAAATTTCAAATAGGAAACAAAATGTAAGAAGTGGAAATATTTTCCTATGGAAATCCTGCCATACTGTCTGACAAAAGTTGTCCTCCAAGTCTCCTTTGTTGTGAGAGTGTTGCATGATCAAGACATTATACACACAATAGTAGCCTTTCTTAGCTAAAACGACTGAAGAAAATCCCCAGAAGACGTGATATAGCTAGGCAATGCAGCCATCCATTTATTAGTAGAGAGACAGTGAAGATGACCTACCGCCCTTCTAATCTCCGTACTAAAAGTGCTGGAGTAGCAGCATTCCAGCTTTCTGACACATGATTCTTACATTCTTTTTCAATACAAAATCCAGATCTCTTCCATGAATGAAGAAATGGGTTTAGGTCACTATCTCAGCTGGCCACTGAAAACAAAAACAAATAGTGAAATAGAACTTCTCACACTCCTCGGACCCAATACACTCCTCATGTGTCTTCATGACGTCTTCATAGTGGGAGCAGCAGTCACCTATGAGCCACAGTTCTGCTAAAACAGGACACATAAATTTCACCCAAAGTGCCTGTTTCTCTCTATGGACTCCAAAAATTGCTGGGGTAACTCATTCAGACATGGATCTACAGCACTAGGTAAGATCAGTCCTGTTTCTGGTCTTCAGCCACACACTGTTCTAGAGGAAGGAAAGAAAAGAAATGGAAAAACAAATTTCTTTGGATTAGGAAGTTACCTTTTCCATCTCTTCTGTGCTCTTTTTGTCCAGGCCTTGTTGCTATTTCACGGATCTATTTTAGGAGACTTTCACACCATTTTCTGAAGAGTGGTGAAACAGAAATTTTCAGTCCCATCTCTTCTCTCTACTTCCATGTACCTCCCACAAAATTTCAGCAATCAAAGCTACACTTCTGTTTTGTAAAAGAAAACAAAACGTTCTGAACAGGGATTTTGGTTCAATTTCCATGTTCAGTTCAGTGAAGTAAATAATAAAATATAGTATGTATCTTTTGATATATTTCTGTAATTCTAATTAATTTAACCATATTCATATTTTTGAAATAATAGTTTCAAGAAATGCCAGTCTGTGGTCTGTAATCACATATTAAGTACAATATTTTAAATTAACATAGACTTCTTCAAAGTCAGTGGACTCAGCCCAGAGTAAATGACAAGAGTCTACTCTGTGACCCTAACTTTCTCCTAGTAGAAGGACTCCATCTGTAATCATACTTTATGGCACATTACAATGAATGCATAAAAATTCGCTGCAAAAATCCACTTCTGAATTTAGATTTTTTTTCTTTAAACTGCTGTCTTAATGAAAGAATTTAAAGATATTTTGCCACCAAAATATGTAAAAAAGAGATGGATGAATGAATCAAACTTAAACCCCATAAATTAGCACATATGTTTTACATCCTTTCAATGCCACTAGTCAACTATTCTTACACTTATACAATTAAAATAATAGAAAACAACTTTGAAGATCTGGAGAGATCATTCAGTTCATCCTCTATCCCAAAGGAAGGGTCAGCACTTAGGAGATTAACTAGTATACACAAGATAGTTTTCTTTTTTGCCTATCATAACAATATGAAGATATTAAGAAAGTAAGATTTTTGATATTTTTCAGGAGTCCAGTCCAGGAGCCCAGATATATAAAGGCAAATGAAATATTAGTTACCTCAATGTTTGTATGTTCAAATTCCTGTTGGCAGTTATCTATATCTGCACATAAGGCCTGGCCTAATCCACTGAAAACAATGTGGATTACTTGACCATTAACTTCCATGAACTTTGAAGTAACCATCCAGGCCCCCATGTGGAAAAATCACATGCACAAATGTAAACATACAATGTTTCATACAAATTTGACTACTTAATTTTTTTTCTGAAAGTTTGAACCATAAACAAATCAGCAAAAGTGTTAGAAGAAAATTTCTCCTAAATTAAAGTATAATTTAAAAAATCAGAATATATTAGTTAATATAATCACTAATGAATGTAAGGGCATTTTCCTCTCTTCTCACATATTTTGCTGCATATAACTTCACACACCTGAATGACTAGGAGTTTCTTCATGCAGTTCTAATAAAAGCTCTTAACAGGACAACAAAGACAACTCACATGAAAAATTTAGATACCTACAGAGAACCTTTAAAAAACACCAAAGCTCTGTTTTACTTCTTGTTTCTTGAACAACAACCTTTTACCATTCTGAGTATTTGCTCTACACTGGAGATGTTAATGGTCACCCTCAGAATGTACATTATCTTTTACAGTAAACCTCTCAGGCAGTGCATTCACATTTCATGTCCTTTCACAGTGCAGTTCACTTGGAGACAAAAGCAAGACGAATTTGTTTCAGTTGAAATATTCCTTTTTAACAGACACTTTCCAGCTCACTTGCAGAAGCTGCCAAAAGGGAAATCAAGGGTTTAGATTAACCTCCCCCCTCCCCCCAATATTTCAAAGACCAATAAGGTCATAGGGATTTTTAAAATGTATTTGTTATTGATTAAAATGTCATTAAAGCATTTGCTAATTGACGGGCTGTCAACTATGAGACAGTCCTACACCACTAATCCTCTAATTGTACAGTCTTTTAAGATGTCATCATCAAATCTTAAATTTGTCCTGTTGAAAACTGCTTTCAAGTTTTACACTTTTCCACTGCTATTGAATTTGTTTTGCTACAAGAACAATAAAACACTGATTATGTTAATTGTATATTAGTCTCAGGCTGAGGATTCTAGACACAGCGCTGAATTTTTGTGTGTTTACGTGCTCAAATCTAGTGTTATTAAAGATGTGTATGACTAGGAAATGTTCTGTCCAGGTATTTTTAAATATACTATTAAAAATAACAATAGTAAATTTTGGTAAGCTTTTCTACTTTCATATGTATGTTGCTTATATGTAACAAGAATGAAGTCTCATCCAATCAGAATTTGTGTCATTATGAAGGAACCTATTTCATCAAAAATTTGTGATGAACCTTTTGGCTACCACTTTCCACTGCAGAAATGCTGGAAAGCATATAATAATTCTCATATGTGTCTTCCTAATCTATTTGCAGACCTTGGACAAAATCTCATCACAAAGGGACTGCTGGGGTTCATGGAGCCCAAAGACACAACTATTTTTCTTTTCTCTAAACAGAGAACTGATGTAAAGGTTCTCTCCAACATAGCTCTTAGCACTAGGTAAGTAGAGAGTAGAAAAAACATTGTATCAACACCCAATATGGTGCTACAGCTGTTTTCATGCTGTATTCTCTAAAGCTCCAACAGAGTGACCTGTCTCTAGCCCCTTTTGATAGGAAGATCTGACTCCCTGGCTAAAAACTGCAAGAAAGTCATAACTTACTCAATATTAATTCACATAACAAGGTCATAAAAGCACTTTAGTATTTCCTGTATTAAAACATACCACCAAAATTGTTAAGCAACAGGAGGAGCAGAAGTAACACAGTATGGTTCAATAATTCCTTTTAAGGTTTATAACCAGATCAAACAAGACAGATTTCATCAGTGGAAATATTATTGGTTTTTAAATATATATCTTCTAAACTGGGATGTTGTTTTATTTCTCCAGCACCGGTCTGCACTGAGCACTGTTGTAAACATTTCCACCAACAAAAATATGGCCAAAACTGGTTCATATCGTTTAAGACCTACACAAGGGAAAAGGTTGCCTATGAGAGTCTTTATCTTAATACTGGCATTGGACATAAGCCTTGATTTAAGTTCCCAGGCAACAGATCTATTAAAGCTATATTACTAAGATTCACACTGCCCCTGAAAGCTTTATTAAATGATTATTTCACAGCATGGAGGGAAATCTATTGAAAATTAATGTGTAGCATCAGCCAGTCATAGCTGAGGTATGCTCTTTGTATCAAAAAGTAGAATTTTCCAACTAAGACAGACTAAGTGAAATTCCTCTCATTAACTTTACTTTTCTAATCCGAGTTCTAGGGCTACAGTCAATGGGAGAAATGGCCGTTTCTAGAGTGGATTCCATCTTTCTTCTGTATTAGGAGACCAATTTCATATAAGATGCATTGCTCTCTGGAAGTGCCCCTCTGCTTCTGCAGATCATAGAAGGAGCCAGCTGTCCACTGTAATGGCTGAAGTCAAACAACATGAACCCCAGTTTACATGAAAAGAGTAAAATGTGATGTATCCATACAACCCATGGGATTCTGACACACTCAAGGAATCATCTTAAATATTTACAGGATTCAGTGTATTAGGTCGTTCTTTTTGAATCTGAGTTGTAATCTGAGTTGTCTCAGTAATCTGAGTTGTCTCAGATTACTTCTTTTGGTAGAAGCAATCTGAGACAACTCATGCCAAGTAAAATGATGCCCACACATATTTTTTCAAAAGGATTGTCCAGAAACAGTTAATTAGATAAACTTTTACTGTGTTGCCACAGTCAGAATAAATATATTGTCTTCTATAAAAACACAATTATGTGTTTTATGAAAGTAACTTTTTTAAGGGACAGTTAAGACCTCTAAATAATTTAAAGATACAATTTAATCTTAACAAACTTTGTCATTTTACATTATTACATTCCTAAGAAATGTATTAATTTGGATCATGCAGTTCTAAAGTTATGAACAATCAAGGAAATGGGCAAGCTCTCTTGCTGACTTCAATTAATATGGAAGGTGATGGCTAGGAAGAGCCCAGGCAGGCAACTCCTACCCCTGCAAGCACCAGTGGCAGTTCGTGGTTGACTGACAGGTCTTCGTGTTCTTCTGCACTCCCCAGGCCAAAAGTTGTCCTTGTTACAGTACTCGTCTCCCTAACTCTGTTCTGAAAGGCAGAATATATTTTTTGCCGAGAATAAGATTAATGTTTTTCATAAACTTGCCCATACCACCTTACTGATGCTGAAATGCCAGGGAATTACTCAAAGCATATTTTCACAAACTAAGGTCTGAATTTTGCTGGTAGGCCAAACCACACTAGCACACTCCAAAAGTTTAAATAAACTATAAAAACATGTAGAGGAAATATGAGGCACAAAACCTTTTATCTACTAGATCACGATGTTTTTCACAGCACACATAACAAAGATAATTTCAAATCTCTGTTACTCAAAATAAATAAAAAAATAAAATCTTCACAGCTCCAAAATCAACACTGAAAAATCTTGCAAAATTGTGCTCACATATATAGATAGCTGTAGTTTCTAAGAAGTAATAATAGTAAGTAATAGTAGTAATATTAAAGTAATTTCAATATTTATTTGGGATGGTCATACTCCTAGAGTGCTGCAAAAACATTACAAAGTCATAGTTCTAGTACCATTAGCTGTCCTATGAGGACATAAACTTTGTAGGTTTTGCCTTCCCAGTTATAAGCTAAATACAAAGAGACCTTTACTAGAGTTGTGAAATGGCTCTCTCTATGCACATTTCAGTGTCATGTTTCACTTATCTGTTTTCAGAGATTTACAGCTTTCACTAGTGTAAGTAGTTTATCATTTGGTATCAACCTACTCAAATACTATTCAAATAAATTTAAAAAAGAAAAAAAGGAAAAATCTACACAAAGAAATTAAAGCCGTATATTCTAGAAAATATCACTAGTGATCACCAAAGGAATAGCAATTTGACAAACTACGCTAGCTAACATCAGTGAGGCACAGGTAAAATGGAGTAGTCCCGCACTTCTCAAGTCTTTTTTTTTCTCTTCTATCCTGAAGTGCTACCATTTCTGAGCACAATTTTATTCAACAGGGCCAGTCCTTTTGAGCATTCTGAGCAGGACCTGCTGACTTCACTAAGGAAAAAAAAAGTTTTAATGCTTTTTATTGCAGCTAGACCTGCAAAATCATCACAGCTGAGAAAGATGGATTACATTCCTTCCTTTTCATCCTCAATAGAATTATTTAAAATGATAATGAAAAAATGTCTAATTGACATAGGTCATTAAATGTGGAAGTTCCCAGGCATGAACAGTGCTAAAGAAGCAGGATTTTGTGCCTGCAAATACGTTTGCAGGACAGGTGCCTCATAAATGACTTGGATGCAATACATATTTTCTATGAATCAAATGTAGAAGAGGACACACACCATGCACTGAAAAACATCTCATGTTCCCAAAGTCACTTAAGTGTAATCACAGAACTTTTCCAACCAGCATCCCACTGGTTCTGAAGCAGCTGAGACAACCCCATAATCAAGTGTCCTATGCACAACTCATACCATCCTGTGTCCATATCATCCACAAATTACTCTTGGGAACATGGTGTGACTCCTGGGGATAGTCCTGTGCAGGGCCAGGAGCTGGACTTGATGATCCTTGTGGGTCCCTTTCAACTTGGCATATTCCGTGATTCTGTGATTCTGTAATGCAGAATGCAGATTCCCTTTAGTATCAAAGAGAGAGAACTGCTGGCAGAATGCTTTTTTTAAAGGTATGTTAACATGGGAACTGGCTTTTGCCATTGATCTGTCACAGTCCTGACTTCCTAGTCACCAATATGTAACAAAGCCTGCTTTTCTCTTGGGTCATCTTTAGCGCAACTCTGAGCCTCAGTTAGAGGGATGGATATTTGTTATGGACTATTTTCTATTACACTTGCCTTCAAATTTTTATTCATAGTACAAATTGAGACAATGGCTTTTAATGTTAACATGGTCATGGAGCAAGTAGAGAATAATATGGGCACCTACTGAGACATTTTCATCAATCAGAAATAAACATTTTTCAAACTATACACACAACATGTGATTTGTTGTGTCTTTTATGACACAAACTATTTGCTTGTCAATTTAAAAAACTGCTTTAATTGATTTTCAGATTTCAAGCATCTTTACAAGGAACTATTTTTACTTTATTGCACTGGTTTCTACTCTATTGTTTTGTTTTATGTTAGTCTGCTGAGATCTTTTTATATGAGGTATTTTCTTCTTAGCCATATTTTATTGAAATATCAACTAGTACTAGGGAGCTTTCCATAGTTTTTTTTGAAACTTAGAAATAGCTTGGTTCTTACATGATGCTTTAATAATGTTGCCAATCCTCTGATAAGTTGTTCACATCAGATATTTAGCCCCAATACCTAATGCTTGAGAATCTACGTTGATTCTCTTCACGTTTTGCCTCTGCATTTCAAGATTTATGAATATTAAGTTGTGCTTGCCCCAAAGCAAAAGTATACTCACTAAGATATTTGCTGAGATCAGGAGTCTGTCTGCCCCATTTTTAAAACAAAGGCATTAATAAGGAAGCACTATAAAATGTATGACACTGGAAAAATAAGGAAAATTCAGTACTTTTTATTAAAGTGAGAAAAAAATCCTCTAGTTCAAAGCACTCTATCTGAGCTACCCTAAATAATGCAAAAGAGTAACAATTTATGACACTTGTACAGAATTATTTCTGCTAAGAAGTGTGAATATACCCCGATTTCTAAAACTATGACCATTGTTTTTAAAGACAGTGGTCATCTACGGTAAAAATATATAATTCTCTATAATTTTAACCCTTAAAAATACATGGGTAGATACTGTATATGGCATCTATGTAGGTTAATTAGACCCAGTGGCAATGGTTGCATCATTACCCAACACACATATAATTACTTTGTGTACCAAGCACAAAAATCACAGACAGGTACATATGTATATCTATGTATATATGTATATATACATATGTATATGTATATCTTTCAGGGCTGAACCATATTTCACAAAGACTAACTTAGATTTATATTTCAAATGCATACATGTGAACTCGAAAAAACTCCTAAAATGTCATCTTTGTTTTTTTTTTTAATAACTACATTTCATAAATTCTATTCCAAGTGCTCTTGACTTCCTTTGTGATTTGCTCTATTTTTATGTGTTCATGAAAATAAGGAACTTACTTTCATTCAAGCATGAAAACTGGTATATATTAGAAGGAAAAAATCACAGAAGAAATATGAATTAAGTGATTTATGGGTTTACCAACAGGTGGAATAAATGTGCTATGGCAAAAACATCCCATTGAGATAAATGCTGAAGCAAACTAATACTAATCATTTATGTAGGCATATATTAAGATACTCAAGGTTCAGTTTTCTAAACTGTGACTATACAATATTACTTCTGCCCCTCTGTTTGTAATTAAATTACTCTCTGTTTTATATATATAATAGTTCCCCAGCTGCTCTTTAGAAAATAAAAAATTGGTTAATTTTAAGGGTAACCACATAGGGTTAAGATAATTCAAGAGATAGAACTGAGTAATGTAATTAATTATTTTTTTTCCACAAATCTTTATATCAAGCTAAAAATATAGCTCTACTGTGTTTATTGCAGTAAATATTCTTATTGAAATCAACAGTATCTGGGTTCCCAGCATGTTCTGTACAAGCCATTATTGAAATATCTTATTGCAATTATTTTTCAGCAATTTCCTCTCACTGTTATTCTATACATGACAACACATTGAGCACAAAATAAGATGTTGGTATCCCTCAGTATAACTTGTATTGGAATACGAATTAGAAGATGGATATAAATTGGATTCTAAATTAGGAAACACAAAAAGTCAAGGCACCGCTTGGATATGGAATGCTCACTCTGAGCAACAGAGCCCTCACCTCCCTACCAGCATCAGGGCTGACACTCGAGACACTTCGGGATAATTCTCTCATTCACCACACTGGCAGAAATAAGAAATTCCCTGGCTTCAAGAAGTGTTACAGAAATTTATTCTTCCTTTTACTGGCAATTGCTATGTAGGACATTATATGGATTCCCAGATAGCATTAATGGTTCTGTTTTCTGCATGCCTCAGGCCACAGGGCTGTGATTACTTTTAATCAGTTTCAAGACTCCCCACCCTCAGCTGTGCTTTGGTTATCTTCCGACTGGATCAGTACTTTGTAGCCTACCCACCATAACACTTGGAAGTTTCCCTGAGGCCTTCAAGCTATGTAGAATGCAGCCAAAATGAAAGTTTAGGTCCTTTTCAATCCCATTCCTCTCCCTACAGGAACTTTGCTGGCTGTTTCCCATCACTAGTCCCAAGTATTACACAGCAACCAGAAATTCTACCCTTTCTACTGTAAGGCAATACCATAAAACAAACAAAAAAACTCCCCCCAACCCCTCCTACCTTGCCCTAAAAGGATCCACCTCCTCCCTTGAAAAAAACCCCAACACCCCCTCCAAATATAATAGATAATAAAATAAAATAACAAAATAAAATAAAATAAAATATAAACTAAAATAAATAAACCCCAAACATTTTCCTGGAAGCTTGCAGAACTGTCTTATTTATATTACTTTTAAATTCCTTCTGAATACACATGCAAATACACATAAATTCACTTCACACATATTCCTGATAAAAAATGAGTCCCAAAATCATCACTCTGTGGTATTAGAAATAAACTTTATAAGGCAGCAACCTCTAAAACTCAGTCTAATGGGTGCAGTGGGGAGACAGTCTGTGGTATTTGCCCATAAACAGAGTGAAACAGATTCTGTCACACAGGTTCACAATCACACTTGTTCCTCATTCACTAAACTTCTTCATTTCAGTCAAACGTATAACTTAAATGTAACTGACCTCTACTAATATAACAAGCACATTTTCTGTTTCAAAAGATCTCTAATAGAACAGTACAGGAATGCTGAAACTTAACACGAGTGCTTGAAGAGAGGGAACATTGTTGACAACAGTAATTTTCACAATCATATGCTATCAGTAGCATAACAAACACCAATTTTTCTATCATTGTGGTAAAATCACGTCAGTGTAGGGGGTGGGAAGAAAATGGGAAGATGTAGTGACAGTACTCTGCGCATATCCGATTCTTATTATTCAGGAAAAGTAGGGGAAGGTGGAGTAAATTTATTTATAAAAATCCCAGGTGAATAATATATTAATTATCAAAAGGGGCTCAGCCAAGCACTCAGACAATTTATATAGCACATCAGGCAAAATACACTAGCGATTCAGAAAAGCAAGGCAGATGCGATTATGCTTGTGCAGGTTGTGTCTGACATGCAGCCTTCTAGACAGCCAAGTGAACACGCTACTAGACAAGCAAATGAACGTATTACACAAGGACCTACACAAACTACAAAACGATCAAAGACTGCTTCAGTATCATAATGTAAAATTGTAATGGGAAGGCAGACAGGATGATAAAAAGAAGCAAATCTCTTTGAAATCTGAGTCAAGAGAAAAAAAAGTGACAAGCTCATAACATTTTCAGATGAGGGTTTAAGATTATGGCATCTTCTGCAAGATCAACATAGGAAGTGAACACTAACACATGCAGCTGTTAAAACAACAAGATTAGAATAATTTTTACAAGCTATACAACTCCACTATTAGAGAATTATGCTAATTTCAGAAAGGAAGATATCCCAGGACAGGGGGGTGGGAGGTCTAGTTAAATGGAGAGCAATGCTGCTAAATAATGTCGAGTGATTTTCTGCCTTCAGTACATATAAAATAACAAGACTGAGCTCCACTGTTTTCCCATCAGCAATTCCAAAAGAAAGAAGCTTCAAAAGTGCTTTCTATTTTGGTAGTTTTGTAATGATAGCCATAAACTCAAATTTAACCAAAAGGAGAGTTTTGCAATTGCAAAACCATGGTTTGCGGTCCCACCAGTGTTTAAAGCTGCCACTTGCAGCACTGGCTGTTGGAAGCCTAGTGCAATACTAAGAATCCAGCTGCAGGAAACCATGTGTTTTTATTTAATGTTGACCACAAAACTTCACTTTACTCATTGTTGAAATACAAGCTGCAGGAAGAATAGTTTTTTCCTTCGACTGGAAAAGTGCTCAAGTTCCACTTAACTCCTTTCTGAGAGACTGGCTGAATGGTCATGGTGTGATGAAGAGAATAAGTGCAGAAAATAGAAAAAAGATTGTCATGAACAGCCATGAAAAAGGCCTAAACACTTCACAGTGCAATAAATTGGAAAGAAAAATAAATAAAGACATTTAAGATTAAGATAAATAAACACAGCAAAGTTACACTGGAAAAAGCAAACCCCAAATCACTGTTGAACCATCTGTGGAAAAACATGCTTTTCATGTGATGGGGAAAAGTGTAGTTGGTTGCCCCACAAGTGTTGTAATTTCTCTAATTTCTCTGATTTCAAAATAGCACCAATATTCTTGTTAAAATCACCAGTAGAATAAAATGAGAATTGGGACAATTTCCAAGTTTTTGGTGGATTCTTATTTTGGTTACCTCTTCTGGAAATTTTATAAAGTAAATCTCCATAACAAAACATCAGGTAGCAAGTTAAAAATGCTTCTTTAAGTATCAGTTAGTTTGGTCCTACCAAACTGAGACAGTCTAATATATAAACACAGCACTACAAGGAAAAAAAAATAAAACAAAACAAACAGGAAAAAACACCGGAAAAAAAGCAGCTGTATAAGTTGTATGTTCAGGTTAAGGGTCTAATAATTTCATGAAAAGTAAGAAACACTTGGTATTGAGCAGAAAACAAATTGAACAATTAGTGTATGATCAAGCTTATGGGGACAGACCTGCAAACAGATGTAGGACTATAAGCCGCTTCTGCAAGGTCTTTTGTGGCCTCAAGCACATGATTCAAACACTTCAGGATAAGCACTGGCTACTTTTCAAGATGAAATATTATCTATTACATAATATCTTTGAATATCTCTTTCTTGCTTTGCTAGTGAACACTGGCTCGAGACCAAAGTAGCTACAAAAAGAAATCAATGCAACACAAAAAATAAATATTTACAACACATGTACCAGGGAAGCCAAAATGGGGGGAAGATAAACAGTAGATTTTCTCTCAGTACCAGCTGGCTGGATGCATGCTGCAAGCCCCACAAGAAGGCAGGTTGTCTGGCCCACAGGAGCTCCAACTGTGATTTAAGGCGGGGAGCAAAACTCCAAACTTAAATCAAGAGGACCAAATTCAGCAATTCATATAGTACCACTAACTGAAAAACAGACTGAAACCCCTACAATTGGATTTTTATTCAAAAATGAAATATCTCTGTTCCAGGGAGAACAGCAATCTACTCCTTTGAGTATTAGCTTTGTAAGAAGGATGGTGATTTGCTTGTGCGTGCAGGAAGGCGAAGGAAAGAAAAGATGTTCAAGTTTTTAAAATATGAGTTTATCAGCAAATGTTTAGCTTTGGTCCAAGTCTTTTTGTTTACTCGTCATGGACTTAATACAGTCCTAAGCATAGCAATTCCTACAGAAGAATGTTGTACTTCTAGTGGGTAAAACTTATGTTGGCTTGACAGGTCAAGGTGGAGGGCTTTTTGGAGGCTTGTGGGACCTTCACTTTTCCTCATTTTGAGCTTAAAAAAAAGACAAATGTTCATAATTCTTCATTTTTGTTGAATCCTTAGAAATGTTTTCCTGCAGTTTAGCTACTATTGTGAATGATGCCTTTACATAGCTCCACAAGCTACCCCTGCATGAGGAACAGAACAAGTTAAGAATATAAGAGAATTGCCTAGGGAAGATAGTGCTGCACTGTACATTGAAAAGATCAGAGGGAGCACAGAAGTAGAACTAGAAAAAAACTCACCTCTGCTCATAATATGCATCACAGTGCGGACATTTCCAGAAAAAAATACCATCACTGTCATTTTTAAAATCAAGAAAGCTGGGGGAAAAAATTGCAGAAGGGACCTGATAAAAGTATAAGCTAACTTCTGTAGAAGGTTTTATTGAGACATTTGACCTTAAACAACATATACAGTAGATTTTTAAGTCAAGTCAAAAGACTATTAGTCCTTGAATCCAAACCACCTTCATATCTGGTGAAGAATGCGACTGAAAATGAAAGTTTTCTTTCCTTCTGTGGATGGAATTCACTGAAACAACAAACCAAACAAAAAATCTTTCAACCTAAGCGAACAAACAGTAATTGTGTTAGGAAGAGTTCTGAGCAGCATATTCTTCCTAAAATATTGATCATGACTGAGTAGTAAGCATTACGTAAAAGAAGTAAAGGATGTGTTCAAAACACAGAATGTGACAGGAAGCAACCCTGAAGTTTGTACATACACAACAATATGAATCTCTCAGCTTCATTTGTTGTCATCTCTCATTGACTGGTAACCTCAGTTCATAGAAGTAGGGATAGAACATGTTTTCTTGATATGTTTACCAAGTCTATGACTGTAAGACAATAAACCAAGAATAGAAATGAAGTGATTCATTTCTTAGAAATAGAAATGAAATTTTAGAGAAATTGTGTTAGTGCTTTTAATAACTAATTGTAAAAAAAACTGGAACAAATATTTACACAGCAAGAGACAGAAATTAGAAACTTCACTATCATTTAGTGGACTAAATGTTTGGAACACCATGCAGAAAGGCTGAAACACATAGATCCATGCTGAACTTTATCCTACTCTACAAAAATTTGCAAATCAATAAACTGAGATCCCGTACACAGAGGCTTATTTAAATTATTTTAGTAATATTTATGACACTCCTCTGAGAAACATGCTGTGAGTTGATTGTGTTTGAGAGATGCCTGGATCTGGTGCTGGGTGATGTGGTTTAGTGGTTTAGGGGTTACAGCAGTTGTGCTGGGTTGATGGTTAGACTTGACTATCTTAAAAGTCTCCTCCAAGGTTGACGATTCTATCTATTCTTCTATGTGTGGCTCTGTTCTTCTCTGAGTTGGTGCATAATTTGCTCATCAGCACAACAAAGAGAAGGAGGAGGCCCCAGCACTGATAATGACATGTACACCTGGTGTATCACTGTAAGTTGTGTCATATATTGCATTGTCTTTTAAATGTCAGCTATTGGAATAAATAGTTCACAGAATCACAGAATCAATTAGGTTGGAAAAGGCCTTTGAGATCATGGAGTCCAATCCTTTACAACACCACCATATCAACTAGATCATGGCACTAAGTTTCCCATTCAGTCTTTCCTTAAAGACCTCCAGGGGTGGTGGCTTCACCACCTCCCTGGGCAGCCTATTCCAGTATCTAATCACCCTTACTGTGAAGAATTTCTTTCTAATGTCTAACCTAAACCACCCCTTTTCTTTTTTGCTCTTGCTTTTTAAGGAACAATTTAGCCTGTGTTGCCCTAAAGAGAAGACTGAAAATAAAAGTTGTGTTCTCAAACATCTGACTACTGGCCTGTCACCCAAACTCTGGATAACTGTAGGTCATAGAGTTGTAGATCAATGATGTCTGTTGTTAAAGATATTTAATGTAGAGCAGCTCATAAATATTAATATATATGGATTTATATTTGTACATTAAAAAAACTAGACATAACTCTAATTTGTGATATTCTGACATTTTGTTTATTAAGAAGGAAAAATAACCCTAACCCAAACATAAATTATTGTATGGTTGAGTTGGAAATTAGAAACTCTACAGAAGGGATGATGAAGTCTATGTCTGTGTCAACTGGGAAGCAGACATTAACACAAATTTTGCTCTTTCCTGGATGGCTAGACTTGCAACGTTGCTACCAACTAGAGAAGTCCAACTTGTACATGCTTACATGTGATATTCCCCTGATGCAGTCTCTTCCACTAATCTTCTAAGTGTTGTATGCGATTCCTTCTGTGTGCAAAAGCTACAGGGCAAACAGCGATCAATGTGTAATTTGACTTGATGCCCTTTGAGTTTCCCAGTACTCTGAAACAGGCAAAATCACTTAGAGCAGCTGATTCAATTTGTCAGGCAGCACTGTGCCTAATGTGTATTAGCCCTAATTCAGTTGCAGCAGAATAGGGTGTCTTGTCAGTCCGTCAGCACACTGGGCTGGTTATTCACAGGAGCAAGGCAAAGTAGGATGTGAGCCATGAACAGTCCAAGCAAGAATATTTAGTTAGAGAGGAACTCATGTATATGTACATGAGTATAAATATTAACATTTCCACGCACAGAGCAATACATTGTATAGATATAAATACAGTGATTGTAGATACTGAAAAGAAAGTTTACAGACAGACACTTTTCCACATACCTCACCAAAGCTCTTTGAAGGAACAAAGAAATTTTCCCTTTGGCCGTTTTTGAACATGGTTTTTAGTTTTCCATGCTATCACCTCTCAGGAGGTTTTGGTTTCACTTTGGTTTGGATTTTGGTGTATTTTGCTCTCCAGCTGCCTGCTCCATCTGTCCCAGCACTCTGAGGCACATTTCTGAGAAAGGAAAGGTAAGAGGAAAATACAGGTTCCTCCATTTAATATTAGCTTCAACTGTGAAGTTTTTTTTATACAAAGTTCCCCTTGCTACTCTGCCATCAGACCTTTATATTCAGTGTTTGAAATCAGCTTAAAGATAGAAAATTATAATAGAGAAAACAATGCATGTCTGTTGCTTAGTATACTAATGTCAGGAAATAGTCATTTATGCTAATTGTATCTACATGTGAGCAATCAGTTCTGCTGTCTATGGTTTAAAAGTCCATTAAAGAAGACTATATATTGACATGATCCCTTAATTCAAGCCTGAAGGTTATGGTAATATTCACACAGGTAGGCAGACAGTGGGCCTACGCACATCACAGATTTATAATTCCCTTTCATAAAAAATAGTTTTATAAAATATACAAATGTGGTGTTTGAGTTACATCCCAGGATCATATCTTAGCTTCTATTTGAAACATGATAGAACACCTTTGGCCTCTATTGAAAATACAAAAAGATCTAACCTGAGAAAAAAATGAGATATCTTGCATTTATTTAAACTACATACAACACTGAAGCATCTTTTCTCAAAGATGCAGGAGTACTTACCTTTCCTGATACACTATTTCCTGAAATGCCAGGATCCTAGGGAATTTCCATTAAGCCTCCAGTCAGCATGTACTTTTCGTTATTGTCTCTTCTATTGCTTTTCTGAGCTCAGAATTGGGCCCAAATAATTCAAACACGAGAGTTTAATAAGCATATTAACCCAAGCAGCACTGGATAAAGTGTTTCATACATAATTAGTTAAAAAATCAAGTATATTAAATATAATCAGCACAGAAGATATCACAAACAACTATGCCCTTTCCATTTTAATTTTAGTAAAAGGCCTCAAAAAGTCTTTACACTTTTTTGCAAATTGCTTGCCCTTTGTGCACCAGCATCCTCATTTGAGTGCTGATAGCCTAGGAAGGGCACCTACAGTCAACAGGACCTTGCTTTGCACTACCCTGATTAAGTAAGGAATGCTCACTTTCCAGGAATCCCCCATGGAGCAGTAGCATTCCTACGTGCTTGGCCATAACAGCAGTAATGACTGGATTCTGAGAGAATTTGAAAACCTTCCTCAACACACATATTTCTGTTTTTCAACCTATATTCAAAGCGATACTTTGGCATTGCTATGTGATTTTTGACAGGGTTACAGTAAATTCATCATGCTAAACTGAAATGTTTCTGGCAGATGTCTACTCTGCAACAATCAGCCTATGTGTACAGTAAAATATGACAACCACAGCGATACCTCTAGTCGTAAAAATTACACATATAATATTTTATTAATGCTAACTGTGAGCACAATTATGCAGTATATTATTTATTGTTTTAAGTAGAAGATATTTAATTTAAAAACTTGCTTCAACATGGTATGTGGATCAAAAACTTTAAAAATTTAGTCTTGAGTCATAAATTGTCATTGGTAAAAAGAAAATAAACAAGCAAATGTGTTAACAACATCACAGTTTCTTTTTCAATCCTTCAGGCTTTTCTTCTTAGCCACTACCAAATTATTTTTTCAGTCATTTCTAGTTTTATTCCTGAACACTACCCTCAAACAACGGATTTAAAAGCTATTTGCTGGGAGGGGAGGGGAGGCGGGGAGAACCTGAATCATCAAAGGGAAACACCATAACTTTTCCAAAAGTAAACATTACAAAACCAGAGACAAAGAAGTATGAATTATTTTGAAAGTAATTTAAACTGTTCATATTTACAAGATGCAAAACAGCTTGTTCCATGAGCAGCAAAATTGCTTTTCATATGTGTGATTTCAGTCTCAGTTTGACTCCCGTGCATTTAATAAAATGTGAACTTCAGCTGTAGGTTTTTCTACAATTAAACATTTTTAGTAAGTCTCCCTTCCATGGATTCCCTGACAGCTTACAAGAGCTCATCAAATTCTGCAAGTGTCCTCTCAGTGGGATAAGAATAAGCCCACTCTCCTTTGTTTTTGCTTTGGGTTTTGTTTTTTTTTTCTCAATTGCTCTCACTTTTCACTTGGTTTAAATGTGACCAACAGGCTTAAAAGTTATTAGTAGTGAACAAAAAAATGGCTAAAGACACATGCAAGCATATACATCACAGTGGATTATTAAGCCCTTTTCTCTCTGGAAACCGGGATAAGAAAAGGGTAAAATTCATTTTGGTCATTGGATAAATCCCCGTACGTCTCATAACGCAGTCTAACAAACTACTAATGATTTCCATAGGGGTCAATTTTCATTTTACCATTTGGTTCCCTTAAGGATAACCCAGGACCAAGGAAGCCTAAGGGAAATAAATAAATAAATAAACCTAATGGTATAGTTTGTGAGTTAAATTTCTCCTGGAGTAGGGAATGCAAAACTATTGCTGAATCAATGTAACACAGCATTATATTAACCTCTAACTAAGGAGCAGGGAAGTGAAATATGCAGTGAAGTCTCTACACACATCTGACCTCTCCACCTGCTCTATAATTTCCTGCATTCCAACGCGTGGAAGGATAGTGTACAAAGAAAAGAGTCAGTACCCACTTCCTTTCCCCAGCCCAGAGGTATTAGACCTTCTAGCTCTGTATTTTTGCTCTTTCAACATTTCAGAGTAGATTTGTAATGCTTATGATGAGCCTACTGGCAGCTCACAACACACAAATCCCATTGGCCCTTTGTTTAATACACTGGAATGCACTTTATCTTGTAAATTTTCCATAAACTTTTATAGCATAGATGAACTTCAAGCTTTATTTCAGTGTGAGTGGACTATTTATCTTAGCACTGGTGCTTATCTTCCTTTCATAGCCCATTTTATTAACTTTTTTTATATTAAGTAAATTCGCTTTTTATCTATGATATTTGTTTTATAGGTAATTCATCCAATTTAAGGTATTTTCTTAGGGACTTCAATTTCATTTTGCCCTTGAAATTAACATTTAATGTGTTTTACATTTTTGCAATAGAAATTAATCTTTATTTGAATTATTAGTCCAGAATTATAACCTACATTCACTATATTTGAATGTTGGTATGGGAATCATCTAATCATCTGTGACCACCACATTATCCCAGACAGCTTATGTGAGAGAGGACATACATATTTGTGTTGTGGAGGTCCTGCAGTGGCAAAAAAGCCCCAGCACCATTTAAAGTCCACTTTATTAGATTAGACACATATATTGATACTTCTCATGCTCCCACCAGCAAGGGTAAAGAAGAAAAGGAAGAAAAAAATCCCAGCAAATAAAACTCCAACCCACAGAGATGCTGTAGAACCCATCATGGGAAGAGAGTCAAGGAGCAATCCACCTTGTGGACACAGGAGAACTGCGGATCTGATACATTTATCTTCCTTGCAGACCACAGGTCAGAAAACATCACTTCCTCATTAGATAATCTCTCTGAGCACAGATGATAAAAAGTAAAAAATACCACTACTTTCCTTTTACACCTAAAATATATAGATATTGTGCCAGTAAAAGTGGGGTGGTTTTTTTTTGAAAAACATTTATTTCTATTTATTTTAATGTTTGACATAAGTAAGAATTCTATGAACCCCATTTGCACTTAGGATAATCTATTCCTGCCATTAGACAACAAATCCATAAGGTATTACTGCACCATCTCATTTAACCTTTCTAATATGAAAAGGAATAAAATCCTATCCAGTTCAGCATTTACTGAGTACATTTTTTTCTCTGTATATGGTATATATATGTATGTATGTATGCATACACACACAGAGACTTTTAAGGGTAAGCACATCTTTCAGAAAAGCATCAGCTGTGGGCCAAGGCTATCAGGAAGTGCGTAATCAAATGCTGAGTTTGATTGTTCAACTCATTACTATGGTCACTGCTACATTCAGGTAAGGAACTGGACATCAATTTTATTTTGGCTTTAGATTTTAGCTCTTTCTGCATCTCTTTGACAGAATAAGAAGAGCTTCAAAGCACTGTAATTTGTGCCTGTGAAGATACCAGTACAGTGTGATGAAGTCACATCTCAGTCCTCTGCTGGATAAACCTAAGTAAAATAAGATCTGCAATCCTCTATTTTAAAGTGATTTTATGTCTCCCAGTAATTTTTGTTGTTCTGTTATGGACTTTTCTGTTTTTCAAAACATGAAGGACAGAAAGTAGTGTTCTGAAACTGATTTCCTTAGAATGTGCTCTTCCCTGCTTGCACTTACTGCATGACCCATTTAAAAATTCCCTCCATCAGAGGTTTCCAAGAGCATGATTTTGGATACTCTTTCAGCTTAGACTGCTGAACTGGAAGTTCTCTAGAAGTTTCTTCCAACCATGTACTCCTGTGTTTCTACAAGATTTGTGTGCACATTTTGGGATTAATCTCTTTCAGTACTAACTTTATTTATGCAAATGATTACTCCAAGTAATTGCCAGCAAAACTTGGAAGTTAATATTACTTAGGAACACAGTATGTTTTTGTCCTTTCCAAACAATTTGCGAGATAGGAGTTCAGTATGAAATAACCTGTTTTCATTTACATGTACCTATACTACAAAAACATTACAGTTTTGCTTTTAGATGCTATAAAAATTACTATCAACTTTAAAAGGATGTGAAACACCAAAAATACATTTTCACCACAGGTTTTTGTTACAAGACTTGCATATGCAATACATGGAACAATCTAAAAATCATTTTGATGCATTATGAATCACCTGTAAAAAACTAAATAAGTGAGGACATTCTCAATTTGGTAAATATTTATAGAGCCAAACAATATGAAGTATATGTAACAATCAAATTTCTAGTGAAAATGTATGCAAGAAGGTTTATTTTGAAAGGAAAATTCCTACTCCCAGTGTCATACCCAATTAAATTCTCCAGGTAATGACCCCATTTGCATAGAGAGCTGAACCCACAAGTGGGAATTTTAATGGGCACACCACCTGAGTACATTAATTGAGAGTGACACTACTTGAACTAGTTTTGTGCTTACCCCACTGAAAATTCTACTCATATTATTTTTAATGTCAAGCTACAAGTCAAATTTCAAGATGATGGATTTGTTCTTTTTTAAGCATTGAATTTGAATAAAAGAAGGCTTTAATTCCGTTATGCATTGCATACCTTTAACTAATCTGTAGTTCTGATTCTCACCATTGCTTCATTTTTCAGTGATTGGAATTTAATTTTATTCATTAATTTGTGAATAATTAGATAGAAAATAATGCCTTCAGCAGCTAAATTGCTTCTGAATTGCTGCTTAATGTACTTTAACCAGAATATGTGTTACAGTTAAGCTGACATAATAGTTTACTAAAAATGTAATTGTGTAAATATGTCTAATTATTCTCTCTGAAGAAACAAAACTGAATATAAAATTTCAGTCATGGATACCTTAATTTTCTTAAACTTAACCCCATAAAAGCTTGGTAGTTGCAAAGCAGTTAGTTATACAGAAAGAGCAGTTGTCAGTAGTAGTGGGATCCTTGCACCACATTTCCCTTTATCCTTCACACACTACTTCTAATGACCTTGAAGTTGCTGTGGATTCTAAATCACTGCTGTTAGTCTACATTAAATATGTAATCAAGGTGTCTCCTCATCACATGAAGAAACAGACAAATGGAGTTGCATTTCCTAGGGAGGAAAGCAAACCCATGTTTTTTTAATACATTTATTTTTCCCTGTTTTTTCTTATTAGTCCTCAGTAAATGAAAGTAGCACAGAATGTAAAAACTAGCATATATACATATATGTTACTGTAAAATATATCTATTTTAAACTAATATACTAGTCTTATTCTTGAGAGCAGAACTATTTTGAATCTCGCCAGTCTGCAAGACTCTGCAAAATCCATCTCAATAGAACTTTTGGTTCTTTATTTGAGCAAGACAGAATCAATGCACTTTGATTTCCATATATTCAAACATAAATCACTATTGAGCTAGTTACTTAGATGAAGTCCACAGTTCCAAAGACACCATTTTTACAAGTCTGTTTGACTAGAAGTTGCATATAGCAGTGAACATAGAAAAGATGAAGAAATAACTCACAATGTAACATGTATCGTGGTATTGTCCTAGACCTCCATAACAAAGGCCCTTTCTGTTCTCTTTGAACAACAAAGATTTAAAAGAAAAACAATGCCAAATATACCACCTTGTGACAAAACTAAAGAAACTAAGGTAGGCACTGTGGATTTGGTGACAAAAAAAGTAGATTGCAACATGGAACACATACAAGTCAGATTACAGACTATTCACAGTGTGGTCACTTCATGCAACTTGGAGATGAGACAAATTGGATTGCTGAATTCTACACCACTGATTGAAGAGGGATCGTGTAGTGCTTGGACACCAATCATATACCCTACTGAGATGATATAAAGAGCCTCAATTATGGTGGAGTATTTTGTCAGTTAAAATAGCACATGCATATCAGAATAAAAATTAGTAAGATAGTATTAAAGATATAAAGGTATTACACAATCTTTCATCTAACATCCCATTTTTATGAATACTGCATGGCAATGTACTAACAATTGCTATAACATGCATACGTAAAAGAAGCAAAAAGGATTGCATGCAGTGCACCGGAACAGGCTGTCCAGAGAAGCTGTGAGTGTTCCATCCCTGGAAGTGTTCAAGGCCGGGTTGGATGGGACTCTGAGCAGCCTGACAGGTGGAAGGTGTCCCCGCTCACAGCAGGAGGGAAGAAACTAGATGATGCCTAAGATCCTTTTCAACCCAAGCCATTCTATGAACCTATCATTAAAAACCATATAGAGATTAAGATGACCTAATGAAACTCTTGCAGAATGATGATTCAGAGAAAGTTCTCTCTTTCCAACTATGTTGGGG